>JAPDOI010000525.1:0-444591 GCA_029168955.1 Aplectana chamaeleonis
TGTATTATACCAAGCGGAATATTATGTTTGTGCTTTCACCATATCAAACTTTCGGCCAACCGAACAAAATTTACTGGCAAAGTATCTTTCCTGCCTTGATATGAAAGAAAAAAAGCAGATTGTTGTGTAAAGCATACAGGAATTTTTGGAAATTTTGAATAATTGCTGATTTTGAATAATTAGTGTGAGACAGCAAAAAATAAAAAACCGATTTCTAACCGGGGCGAATAATTGGAAGGATTTCTTGGATCACCTCAGGTGGAGGAAGCTCGTCATGCTTGGAAATAAGAAAGTTTGAATGGACAGCGGTTTTGAATGAAAAACATTGTACCTTGTTTTTCTGAATAAAACTTAAAAGTTGCCAGAAAAAGCCCTTAGCGCTTGTTTGTGCAGCATATGAATATTTTTGAACCTGTCTTTATTCTAAGTTTTTGATTTAGAAGGCTCAACGAATGCATCCATAACTTCATGAGCAAAGAATACCAATCGATTCAATGAGTTCATGCGATTGAAATCTCCGGAATAGAAGTAACTCTAAGTCTATTTGAAGTGTGGCGCTCAGACGCGTGTCTCCCAACTTATTGGGTTCGGTTGTATGCGCAATTACGGACAATATCTTATGGCCTGACTCGGTGCTAAAGGTTGAATCAGCGCGATAGGCGCAGCAGAGGGGATACTGAAGCCGTCATTTTGAAGCTGGGCGGGAGTAAAGAAGCGGAGGCATTGGTCATAGCGAAAGAGAACTGTCGACAAGCGAGATTTCGCCGTGATCAACAGCCCCGCTGCATACATCGACCGACCCAGATTGTGGAGAATGACTATAGTCATGCTACAGAGTAATAGTGTCTCTGCGGACGGCGCGAGAGGTCACGTAACGATCCGCATAGTTATCACAAATCTGATAGCGGTAGCAGGCCAGCACAGTCTGATTTGTATGAAAATACACCTTTGTTGATCGAGCACACATAATGAAAGGCGCTTGGGAACTGTTCGGCAAGTCAAATAAGACACGAGCAACTCCATCGGTAACCTTAGGGGTCGTTTGTACTTCCTATTCCTATAGCATCGATCATGCGGCGCCGCGTGATCAATACTATAGGATTGCACTGTGAAACTGCCCCACGAGGGGGAGTATAAACGACTCTTCGAGGGCCGGTCAGAATCTGAACGCGACAAGGAGCTGCAGCATGTAAGCCATGAAGGAGTATCGATCATGCTGCGCTGCACAGTCGATTCCCTCCGTGCGCATGCTGCCGCGTGGATTCGACGGCTTGAGGGCCTAATCAGCTTTTAAAATATGTGTTTTTCGCGGCGCGCGATGGGGGTATCATTGAATGACTACTAGGCGTCTATTATTTTGTCCAGCGCCCCTCTCTCCCTACATTGACTATCCCCTGTAAAAAAATCGTAATTCTCATCACTGCACGCGATGCTGCTCCCTCCGCCTGTCTCGCTCTCGAAAAAATCAAAACAAGTTACTTGTGATATAAATGTAACTTACTTGAATGTCTCAAGTAACTTACATTTATATTACATGTAACACTCATTTATATTACATGTAACCCAGTTTAAATAGCATGTAAGATTACACTTATTTTACATATTAACTTATATTTCTATTTTCACCATGGGTGCCCATCACGTGACATGAACGACACGCGACGCAGAGAGCACGTCCCAGACCACACACTACCGAAAAATGCTGCGCGGGGCCTTCCCCTGCTGGTGTGGGGTCAAGTACCTCAAAAATAGGACAGGAGCCTCTGCACACCGAGGGAGGAGTTGTCCCAACTTTTTGCGGCTCTAATTCCACTCGGAGACCACTTCACTTGCGTTTAGTGGCGTGACGTTTCAAACTGCAAAGCAGGACCTCTCCTCGGTGTGTGGGCAACCCCTGTCCTCGCAAAATTCGATAATTGAACCAGCAGCAAAGTCAGTCATAAGCCTGACCCCGCGAGTGCGTCGTACCTCCCCTTAGAAATATCTTCTCGTCCGATTTTAAGTTACTTGCAGGTTACATTTTGCCATTTAAGTTACATGCTTAACATATCGGAGGCGCACTACACGACAGATTCCCTCTCGAAATCGATAACAGAAGTTTCTTGTAACTTATCACGAGCCGATGTAGATTACTTGCGACTTATCTCATGTCATTTAAGATACATGTAACATATCGGAGAGCGCACCACGCACGCAGTATCCCGCCGATAAGTTACATGTAAAGTTAGATGACCCCTGAGATAAGTCGCAAGTAACAACATCGGCTCAGAAATGTTACAAGTAACGTTTTCGGCCTTTTATGTTACAAATGGTAACTTGTTTTCATTTTTCTGAGATGCGCTCTCTTTTCGCTGTCTCTAGCCTCCGCTCTGCACCAGCACGCGTAGGAAACATAAGGAATTTCGTAGTTTTACAGCTTATAACAACGTGTTTATGTAATATAGAGAATGACTTGATTCAGTTTTGCCTTTTTGATAATCAGGGAATTACTCAGAAAATCTGTGTGCGGCGAAGCTACGGCTCACGCTTTACCCAGATCTACCTCTCCGATGCGGCCATGTGTACAGCCTTTATCAAAACAGAAATTCTCGTGATTGCTGTACGCTTTTTGTACACCAATCGTGGGAATTTCGTTTTGATCGTGTACGCTTTTTTTTTCTACAATGGATCACACTATATATAGCCTTACCCAGGTGACCAAAAAATAAAGCTTCAGGATGAGAAAGCCTATGTCTGGAATCACACTTCCACGCGTAGCGACGGCGACCGTGCATGTCAGGAATGCAGATTTTCGGTCGATATTGACTGTGAACAATGCGTCAGGACGATGGCAATGTCACTGGAAGTATGATCCCCCGACCTATTGAACGAAAATCGGCGCGAAGATTGACGCCGAAAATCATTTCGATTTTTTTGTGTACAAACAAACCATTCGGGCTTGCCTAGTAGCTTCCTACACCACCCACAGAACTTGAGGTTTCGAAAATGCGCACCTTGAAACTTATGGCCACCTGAAAGCTGCTTTGGGGTCGATCATCTAGCACTTCTAGGTCGATCATCTGAAGTACTTTTTCCGTGAATGTTGATGCGATCGTCCAAATAACATGGAAAGTATTTGTAGCACTCTTCTCGCCTGGAGAACTCCAAAAATGACAGTGACCAGACCTCCGGAACGCAGAAAAGCTTCAAAAACGATTTGGGCGCAGAAATTCAAATCCAGTTTAGCAGCGTATACAGAAGTTCAAATGGCTTTCTTTACAAATCGAGGATTTTAAGCGCGGCTCTTTCCGTCATTTTCGTTCCCTACAGAGGCCAATCTATACAAAAAACATGAGAGAAAATAACATATGGTTTTCTGCGCGGACCCAGAAGTCTTTGAGCTCTAAAAATAATTTTGTGCCAAATAAAATGGACGGATTGAACTGTGCGAGATATTATTGTATACCGTAAAGAAGAGAAGAAACAGGAGTCAACATACAGTGTCAAAATTTGAAGGTGTATCGAACTTCTTGCTCCTAATATTTTCGATATTAACAGCTGTGATGGCGCTCCGAAAGGAAGTACGAGCTACACATTATACTCCATTCTTCACAAAAATAAGAAACCGCTGACAACGCAGGAAATCGAAAAGGAATGGATGGTTTGTTTCATTTTCTGGGGCGGTATTAAGAATCACGGTAGCGCGCGCTATCACCGTTTTTACCTCCGATAAACTACGGTAAAACCACAGTTTCGTGAACGCTATACGCAGACAGTGACGGCTTTATTCTGCCGGAACGAAAGAAATGGCAATACAGTGCCGAGAGATGTCCAGAACAAAGCCCAACATCTACTGAGCCAACAAATAAACACTACTAAAATCCATTCTTCTTCTTCGATGACAAACACGTATACCGAGATAATTGCATCAGAATATGAAATAGCTAGATGAGATACCGAAACCCAGCAGATACCGGAGACTCAATAAAATTACTCACAAAAGCTGTAAACCAAAGCATACGTGGCAGTAAGGCCCCCGTCATAGTGGTGGATCTACTGAATCCCACCGGGGTCGATACGCATCGAATTCGTGGAAGACGGGTGCAAAAAATCAACCCACTGAGTCCGACTGCGACCGTCTGATGCCCACCGCAATCCCCCGGTCGATACTGATATTTCTCTGCGTACAAAGGGCGGGGCCAATGCACCGACTGGAGAATCCACTGAGTCCCACCGAAAGATCATCCTCACCCCACCCCGGTCGATAGGTGTTTTTCACGTGATTTGGGCTGCATTTTTTCGACCGACTGCGACCTGCCGATTCCGCCGCATCTCGACTCTCGCCGCCTGCGCTCTGCCCCACGTACTGCTGATACGGAAAATCAGAATTCAGACATGTTGAAAACAAGAAAAATCAGCCACCAAACACGTTCGATTCACAGCTAGTGATAATCGTCACTATCAATTGCGTGTTTCGCAGAGAGGTTGGTTGGCGCTGAGGGAACCACCGGACTCAGTGGGACTCAGCAGGTTTTTCCACACCCCGGACACATTCGGACTCCAGTCGGACTCAGCAGGTTTTTCCGACGAACTCTGACCGGGGCCTAAAGGAAAATGGGCAGAGAGGATAGTCGTAGGAGAGGTAGCGAAGATATCCAAACATGTGACCCGAAATGAGCAAATTGTGATTAGATCATAAGATAGGTGTTGATGGAGTGGGCTCGATATACGACAGGAAAGCATCATTGGTCTTCCATTTTACCCACGTGTTTGATGTCCTCTTAGCAGGCACCTTTCCTAGGCGTCCGTAGCCGCATAACCCTGAAAGAATGAGAGGTGAGATTGAGGTCTGCCAAACCCGCCGGCGCGAGCGCCCATTTTATTGATTTTAACGCGCCATCGCGGAGTGAGAACTGATTGCCTGATGGGGTACTGAAAGAGTAAATTATTTATGCCACTCGACGCGCGCGGAAGATGGCAGAACCTATCCCAAGAGCTGGAACGTGTTGCGGCTGCATCCTAAATGCTATAGTAGAGAGCCCCTGCCCGTGTTGGTCCGTTTTTGGAGCTAGGAATGAGAAGCGACGCATGACCCACGTCTTGTTTTGCGTGAGGTGGTCCCATTGGACCCTAACCACCTCACTAACCCTCAAAAAGCGCCAGAAAGGACAGAGTTATGATAAGAGCCACCGAAATCGCCCAGAGAAGCGAACCCGTAACTAATGCCCACTGCGAATGATTTTTAGATAAGTGACCCTCCGAGGCTTTTTTACGATCAAACTACAGGGGCGCCTCCTTTTTCCCCAGGTCGATTATGAGGGGCCTGAACCTGCGCCATCCCCGCTTGGGAAGAGGGTCCGTAGAAAAACGATAGGGCCGCCGAACAACAGAACGAGATTTAAATTTCTTAATAGCGGACTAAGCTGAGAGGCTAAGAAAAGGTTCCTATACTTGGAAAGATAGAGCAGCATCAAAGAGAATAACTGCTTTAGAAATAATACCCAAAATTGCGAGCGGAATGAATAGTACATTCACTGACGAGGTCGAACGAGCCACCATGCCGTCTTTGCTGCCTTCTGTAGCATCCGCTGAAGATCACTACGCTTTTGGGACCCAGCAAATGCAAAGTCACTTCTCCATGTGCTCCAGCGCAGACCTTAAAATGGCACTTTACCGACAAAAAACCATGGACGGGCGGGAGGAGTCACCGTCGCAGAACAAACCGGAATGAAGCCCCCGTTTCGCAATCCCACACGCGACGCGCCGCAGTCCGTCCTTTAAACCGACCGCTCGTAGTTCACCGGAACACCGCTCTTTTACCTCCGATAAACTATGGTAAAACCTCAGTTTCGTTAGAACTATATACGCGGACAGTGACGGCTTTATTCTGCGGAACAGAAACGGAAAATTGAAGCTAGAGGGGTGTGAAATCGAGCAAAGTGAATACAAAAATCAAAGTCCAACCTAGCGGATGAAAATGTATACATATGGTGACCCCTCTTCCCAACACGGGCAGAACCTTTTGGGAAAAATAACTTGGTCTTTGAATTGAGAATCCAGCCCTTTCCCAGCCTGAGGGTGGAGAAAAACCAATGAAGATTTCCATAAAGGAAATCCCAGAACTCCCCTACTTCGGAATCTCTTGGCCCACTGAATGACTTTAGGAATCAAATACGAAAGGAGTAACCCACCAGCAAACTCCGGTTGACGACATCCACTCTGCTCCAGAACTGAAAGCGTCGACAGCGGCTGCCGCTTGCAGCCGAAAACACTTAGACGCACAACCACTGGGCATTTGGCGTTTCCTCTCATTGGCAAAGAGGTCTGCTCTAAATGGACCCCACTTCGACTTCGAAATTCATTGAAAATAGTCCAGGATAACTGGACCAATCGTCCCTAAATCCAAAATTCTTGAGGCCCAATCCGCTTCCTGATTGAGGGCTCTGAGGCATAAACCACTCCTGACAAGGGACGACCCCCGGGGAGAAGACTTCTTGAAAAAGGTTCTTCTGAAGAGTTGCTGGAGGATGGATGGAGTAACAATAATCTATATTCGGTTTAACTAAGGGCCTTCCGATAAACAAGAAAAAAAAAAGAAAAATCGTTTGAAACTACCTTGCTTTAACCCCCTGCTCAAGAGCAACTGGGAGATGAGTTCATAACTGCTTGGCACACATTTGAGTTACAATAAAATTGCCCTATACAAAGTTTGACGGTTTGATTTCTGGCCCATTCGTGAGATATAAGCCGTTTCCGAGCTCAGTGTGCATTCCATTCCTATGAGTATCACTTGATTGAAGTTGCCATAGCGGCTGTGCAGGGATGGTCGAGAGGATAACCATTACGAGAATGCTAAACTACGAAGGGATGCTAGGCAGGTTACGGGTTCCGTCTCTCCGCAATGCATCTTCCTGGAAAAAATTGTTTTGCATTTATTCGATTGTTTTATCCGCGTGGTTTCTCATTCACATTTTAACTTGCTTTTTCCGAAATGCTTACTGAATTTACGAATTTCTATCGCGTGAATCCCTACTGAGCTATATGAGCATTTCCTCATCTGATTCAAAAATTATTCTTCTCACCGCTTCTTGTGCTAGCATTTCGGTTTCATTGAGAAATACTGCCAATGCGTAGAACATCTTGTAACTTTGTTTACTTTTCTCGAGACAAAGAAAAACACCTTTCCTGAACAGAGATAAAAGTCGTTTTGCGAATAAACGTAGAAAAACCGTTACCATTGCAAGAAGCAAAGCGACGGACCCTTCGGTAAAAACTATCATCATGGCCGCAGTTTTCATTTTCAGAAGGCGACAATCCAGGTTGCCCAATACACCTGCTGAAATCCAGGAGGATAGAGCGAGAAAGAAAAAAATCTGAGATTTATCGGAAATCGGAAATCGAAACAAAATTTAAATTTCGGAAATCGGAAATCGAAAAGAAAAATAAAATTTTGGAAATCGGAATTCCAGAAATCGGAACATAAATAAAATCTCGGAAATCGGAATTCCAGGAACAAAATAGGAACCTTCAGAGAAATCGGAACAAAAAAATTTCCCTCGAACAGGTATTTTTACTTTGAAGGTAATTTTTGCTTGAGCCAACAAATGATTCTTTCATTTGAAACCATTTCCTTCTAAAAACTTTATAACCTGAAACAGCACCAATAATTCCCGACAATGGCTATACCATTGGATAGCCCTCAACACGCCAGGATCATGAATACCCTCCTAGTTTTTCGCTCCAAGGTTGACTTTTTAAGCGAGTTATACAAAAGACGCAAAAGCCCGACCTCGCTCGCTTTCTGACCAAATCCTACGAGCGGTGATTGTAGCATGAACGCATTAACAAATATTATCATGAAACCATTTTAAGCCAAAACAAAACCAAAAAACCCAAAACGTTTCCAACTTTTCACATTCCTACTATCTTCCCCTTGACACTTTTTCGCTCTTGAGTTTCCTATTCAGATGTAGTCTACTCAATACTGAATAGTCATATATGAATCTTCAATCATTTAATATCAAAGCATAGCCCTATCACCCTTAAAGGCACAGTCCAACCTCAGAGGTAATTTTTGATATTTTGGTCGGGTCGCCGTCTATAGCAACCCTGCCAAGCGCAGAAATCTCCAGTTCGCTCAAATAAGCGAAGAAAGGGCTAGGAAAAAAGGGCGGCCACGCCCTTGAAAGAAAAAATGGGTAACGCCCACTGGCAGGTTTCCGATCTCAATTGGGAAGAGACGCGCGAATGATTTTCCTCAAAATCTATGTTCTTCCTTTTGTTTTCGGTCTGGCTTTATATTGTGACCTTATTCAGAATGATGGCTGTGAATAACGAGAAAATAGAGGCTCGAGACAACTCGTCCGCGAACCTCTACCAGTCCAAATTCAAAATTTTTGAGGAGCCGTAACTCAGTTCCTAGAGAGTTCTGTACGATTCTGGAGACACCATGGTGATCAGCGTGAAATTTTCTCCAAGATAGGCTGAAATACAAAAAATCGATTCTGAGCTTGGACTGTGGCTTTAATAGTAAAAATTTCACCTCTGAGGACCAGACGACGAACCTCACGCAATCCGTTTCGGGTGATCCTATGGAATCCCATCCGTGGTTAAATGATCCTTTGATTAGATCAGAGCTCATACCTTGAATCAGAGCAAACATAGACACATAGCTAGTCAGTACTGACCAAATCAGAATCAGATTTTCAGTGTTAGTTAGGACAGAGAATGTTTTTTACTACTAATACTCATTGCGATTTCACAAAAAAATCCACCTTATGGGACCTGGATGCTAATCTGAAAGAGGCTATTGATAACCAAGTATACTAATGTTGTGATGGAGAAACAGTAGTTTTTGTAGAGTCTCGGAATTCATTCTCTTTCTGAGATCATTCACTGTGATACCGGAAGTCGAAAATAGACGTTCGCATTCTGCGGACGTAGACGGAGCAGAAAGATATCGTCTAGCGAGCGCCTTCAGTAGAGGGAACTTTGACGAATTCGCTTCATTTCCCCAGAATTCGTATGGATCCAAATCGATTGCCGGCTCTATGCTGAGATACTCTTCCACCTCCTGAATAACTGGTAGTAATTTCAACGTCGACGAAAGTGAACAATAACTCTTAGAAAATCTCACAGCTAAAGCTTTGGTCTTCGCGTCCACTCCAGGGCGTGCACTGTTGACTGTGCTTCTCATGATCTTTCTGCTTTCAAAGAAAGAAGAAAATACATTCTTCCAAGACGTCGATGATTTCTAGGCGTCCTCTTCTTCCCTGCTGACGTAGACACGTGCCGCTGCAGCCTTGACCTTGTCCAGCAAAACATACTTGCTGCTGGAATCGAAAAATGTGTCCTGGAACCTTGAGTCCAAAAGCGTCGCCATGATCAAGTCTTCATTTTCCAGATGCTTTCTCATCCTTGAGACTAGACCATCATGAATCAGATTTCTGATCCCATGAAGAGGTTTGTTCTCCTTCAGTCCCTCAACAATCACGTTGTAGAGTGGTAGTAAAACACTAATCGGCGAATAGGCACGATCCTGTACAATGGTTGTAGCAGATGCGAGCGGCTCCAGTATGGTGCATACTTTCTTGATGATTTCCCAATCAAGAAGGATATAAAAAATATAAAGAAGGAATGGGGGTAGCGGGGTGGGGAGGAACGTACGGATAGGTTATGCTTGATTCAGGGTCAAACACACTCGGTAATCATTACCAAGGGTGATCCTGTTAGAGAGGGAAGGGATCGGGACAGGGGCTCTCTACACACCGAGGGAGGAGTTGTCCCCTCTTTGCAGTTCGGAACGTCACCCAACTCAATGCAAGCGAAGTGGCCCCGAGTGGAAATAGAGCCGCGAAAAGCGGGACAACTCTTCCCTCGATGTGTAGAGAGACCCTGTCCCGAAGGGATCGTCGGTATTTCGGAGCTTTTTGGTTCAGGGAACGGCACGCGGTGTGGATACCCACACCGGGAGAGGCTGAGCTGCGCAAGGGTGGAGTGGGGGGTCTGAGCTTCGCCCGGAGACCAAGTGAACCATTTTTGAATAGGGTATACACTGTTAGAAGTCATTTTTTACAGAAGAATTCGATTATACCGTCAATTTACATAAAATCTTGTCGTAACTAAGTTAGAGTAAAGGTCAAAATCATAATGTTTCCCTAAGGTTGAATATGGATTTTACAACAAAACATATATCAAACGACGATAATATTACGCTTTACGAATATACAAATGACCTATTACGCTTCTGGGGGGGATTTTGAGAAAATCGTCAAAGTTCTGCTGCTGGAAGTGGGTCTGAGCACAATTGGCCTTGTCCACCCCTAGTGAGCGATAAGCGCGCCTCAATGCCAAAAGTCTGACCCACGGCGAATGAGACCAAAAATGGGAAGGGGTGAGCCAAACAGCATTATTCTAAAAATGTAGCATAGTAAAAACAGGAAGACCGTATAAAAGAACATTATACGTGGAGCAATATTCGCGCGATTTCAGCTGGTCAACGCCTACCATAGAATGCCGATTCAGATTATTTCCGCATTTTATTCCGATTTCCGCACCAGTTTTTCGGAAATCAGAATTCCTATGTCTAAAAACCTGCGAAAGTCGGAAATCGGAATTTCGCTCATCCCTGCTGCTGACCCTTCATCGAAAACTACTAAACTTGGCCCGATCAAGCAGAATTTTTTCGATTATTTGGAGTTCGAGGGGACGTCCGCTTGTATCGCCGCAGCTGGGGACCGACTCTGAGAATTTTGCCGCGACTCCCCGCGGCTGCTTCGCGACTCCTCCGGCTCGGCGCCTGCCGTACTCCGAGCCGGAAAATCGCAGGCAGGTATCGCGGAGGAGACGCGGGTGAGATGCGGGGAGAACGCGGAGGGACGCGGGGAGTTGCGGGGCAGTCGCGGGGAGACGCGGAGATGATGCGAGGTTGTTGCTGGAAGTCTAGGGCTCAGCAAGCGGCTCTCATCTAGACCTGTTGTTGGCAGTGCAGTTACCGCCCATTTTCTCGCAATCGACCCATCACGCCAGCGTTCCCTGCGTTTGTGGTAGGTGGTCATCTGCGAGAAACTGGGAAATCTACTCCGAACAAAGGGTCTAAATGAGAGCCGCTTCTCAAACCCTGCACTCCGCCGCAACGAACCCGCGACTTCTCCCCACTGGGTCCGCAAGCATCGAGCAGCACAGTATCGTGGTAGAACCGCGGTAAAGTTGTGGCACACGACTCGTTCCATTTCAGGGAGGACATAAAGGCAATGCACACGATAAACGTGTTCTAGTTTTCGGTGTTTTTGTGTAGGCCGGTTTGTTTTCGCCTGACGTGGTCATTCCTCGTCTTTACCGAAACGTGCCGTCCTGGCGACCTGGTCTCCTTAAAATATGCGCGAACGAACGAAGACGACCCTCCGTTGCCGCTTGAGATGGTGTTGGGAGATGTTGGCACCTCCCTCGTGTCAAGCGTTGATGTAAGGCGTTGATTTTTGTTTGTGGAGGTCTTCGTTGTGGCACTTCTGCGGCCAGAAATATCCAAGCAAACGTCTAAACAGCTTACTTTACGTGCGATCAAACCTTTCCATCTGCTTCTTCGATGCTGCCCACGTCTCTGATCCGTACATCATGATAGGGCGAAAAAGCGGATAAGTGGACGCGTAACTTGACTTCCTTCGCGACTGGGGTAGACCACAAACGCTTGGTAAGAGAATTGAATGCAGACGTAGCTTTCAAACATCGCTGTTAAATATCTGCTGCACCATGGTTCTTAAGCAAACAGCCCAAATATGTAGCAGAAATCATCCATACGTTGTCCGTCCACACAAAATCCCGCTGATGGCCTCTGAGAGACCCAAATTTGCTTGCATTTGTCGGCACGAAGTCGAAGTCCCTGCGCCATGCTTCGAAACGAGGTTCACAATCCTTACCAGGTTTGCGTTGTTTTCAGCGAATAACACTATGTCGTCAGCGTACTCCAGGTCGACAAAGGGAGCGTCCCGATGGTGTTAGTATCACGTCCGCAGGAAACTGTTCTGCAACTCTACGCATGATGTCATCAACAGCGAAGTTGAATAGAAAAGGTCCCGCTACAACTCCTTGCGCCTCCTTTTTCTCCCCAAAAGCTAACGTAAACCCGACAGGTGTAAAAATTGCTGCTGTTGTTCCTTTGTTCATGTCCTCGATTAGTCGAACGTACTATTCCGGGACTTCATCGCTCGCAGAGCGTTGAGCAATCGATCACGATGAGGAGAGTCAAACGCGGCTTCAAAGTCCGAAAAAGCAAGCTGTAATGGCTTCGAATCCCGCTGCCACAATTCAATTACTCTTCTCACGACGAAGACTTGGTCGATGGTGGATCGTCCAGGTCGAAAACTGGCTTGCTCCTCTCTGGTTGCTTCCTCATGGTGTTTGGATGTTTGATGAGCCGCTCGAGAACGATACGTTCCAAAATCCTGTACATGACACGCAGTGGAGAAATTCCCCTGTCGTTCTTGGGGTCCATGACGGATAAGTTTTTGTGAAGAGGTACGATGAACGCGTGTCTCCACAGAATTGGGTATCCTTTCGCTCATCCATATGGCACGGATGGTGTTTGTCATTTCACGTATCCCAGACGGAGGGAGGCTTACAACATTTCAGCAGTGATGTTGTCATCTCCACCTGCCTTTCCATTCTTTATTTTCCGGACACAATTCAAAACCTCATCATCAGTCGGCGGTTCCTCACTGACATCATAATGTGCTCTCGGAACACGCGGGAGCTCAGGACGATTCAGTAGTGAACTGAAGTTATCCTTTTATAATGGCAGCGTCTCATAGCCAACTGCGACTCCGTTTGCAGTATTCAGTATAGGCGAACATCTCTTCCATCTTGCCGCTGTACTGTCGCTACAACGAGTAGGCTTTTTTCGAATTCTTCTCCTCCCAAGCCCTCTCGAACAGCTCTACACGTCCACTCTCGTTCGCCATCGCACTGAAGCTGCGGACGCAACCTCCTCCTCAGACGCTTTTCCTCCACGACGTTTCCTGCCGTTCGGAGAGCACTCACATCGTTGTATGGTTTCCGTTTTCGATTAAGTCTGACAAATGGACCAGGCGTCTGGACGTGCGGGGTTGGCGGCATCACTGGAGAATGGGGTTTCGATTCGCGCGGAGTGGTCTACCGTCGCAGCCCCGTCCATTCATCAGACTAAAATTCTTGCGCGAACTATGAGTGGATGATGCTTCCGCTGAGACGTAGGCGTACTACTTTTCAGGCTGTACAGCAGGGAGTGCCTGTTTAGAAGCGTCCTGGATGCATTTGAAAAAGAATCCACGTCGCAAAGTTTTTCTTTGCCCGTATCTTTGCCTATTAAAGGGCGTCCCATTCCAATCGATGCCAATGGCTCTACTCACCCTCCTCTATGTGGGATATGAAACACAGATGAGATGTCGTACATTCGCGCCGTGGCAGTGTGGAGGGAAGAAGACCGCCTCCGTGCAAACCGACGTCAACCCCTCCAAGAAGAGGGTTTTTGTCATGGAAGAGGTGCTGGTCGGCCGCATCTCTCCTGAGGATTTTATTACAAAGGGCCGGCGTCGATAGGAATCCAGGTCCAGGGCAGAAGTATCCATGTGCCACCTGCAGCAAGGATTTGACCTGGCATTAAACAAGTGTCCAGTACTTCGCAAGCCAAAGGTGGGTGCATCTCTCCTGTTCGGGCCTCGGTTCTGTGAGACATCATGACTCATCCTTTCGTTGTGTTCTATGCTCTGCCCCCAGCAACTCTGACTCCTCAATTACCAACCGCTCCCTCTCCATTGTTCACATTAATCTCAGCGGCCTTCGCACCAAATTATCTGAACTCTCTCTCTCTCTCTATTCGCACGTTCTCATCACCCGGATGTTATCATGGTTCAAGAAACCAAGCTCTCTCCATCTACCACTTATCCCCAACCTAACATTCCGGGCTACACCGCCTATCACATGCCAAGGTCTGCTCTTGGGGCGGAGTGTCTACTTTCGTGCAATCTGCCTTACCTTCTCATATCATCCCTAATACTCCTAAGGACGGTACTCTCGAGTACATTCCTGTCCACTTTCCCCTCAAAACCCCTGTATCTCTACTCAACATCTATATTCCTCCTATAACATATTGTCCCCCGTCTTACAACCTTAAGCGGTTGCACGACGCCTCACTCTCCCCTTCAGCTGTCTTTGCGGGTGACTTCAATGCTCACACGTTCTGTTCTGCTCTTGATTCTGACGCCAGAGGGAAAGATGTCGAAGAATAGGCTGAGGAGTGTGACCTGGTTATCCTCAACGATGACCAGATAACTCGTCTCAATGCCAACGGCCGACCTTCTAGCCCAGATATCTCTCTTGTGTCATCCAATCTTTCTAATGCTGGGTCCGCATCCACATTTCTCTCCAGTGATCACATTCCCGTCTTTGTCTGTATTGATCTCTCTGACTCTCTTTGCCCGTTACTGCCTGGTTTCCGTCATCTTACTTATATAAATTTAGGCCTAGCAGACTGGACCCTGTTCAGAGATGTTGCAATCCGCCACGCGGTCGACATGGAATGGTGATGTGCATCAGAAAGAGCGCCATCTAACAAGTGCCATCCTCAAGGCCATGAAAGCAGCGATTTTCTGAGGGTCGTGTCAAGCCGTTTTTTCCAAATGTTAGCAGGGACATACTGCAGAAGATAAGAATCAGAGATGAGAAGAGAGCAGCAGACCATCTAGACCCGGAGATTGCTGTGCTGGATAATAAGATCAAGAAGGATCTGGATAAGAACAAGAAGGGAAAATTTCACTGAAAAGCTGAATTTCAAGGCGGACGGAACTACGACGTGGGAAGTGTTGAGGAAAATTTTCGGCAAGTCAGCTCCCTCGATGAGCTCCGCTATTGAGTTCGAGGAGAACGTCTTCAAATCAGGGAAAGCGGCTGCTTACGCACTAGGCAAGAACTTTTTCATCACACGTACCAAGCGAGGCGTTCAAAACAGAGTCACGGTTAGAGAGCTGAACCGGTTGCCGCTCATGAGTGCTTCTGAGGCCTTTACTCTCACTAAAGTAGAAGGCTATCAAAGTAATGCGGAATTCGTAGGCTATCGTACCTGACAGTATCTCCCCAGCCATCTTGAAGATGCTTCCCACGGAACTTTCATCGATGCTTGCAGATATAATTAACGCTTCTTCCCGGAACTGCATTCTACCCCAAGCGTGGAAGACAGCCAATGTGATACCGTTGCCAAAGCCAGGCAAGTTCCAAAGCACAGTAAAGGCTCTCGACCAATTAGCCTGTCATCGCCCGTCTCAAATTAGCTGGAAAGTTGTCGTAACGAACCTGGCTGATCTAAATGAGCGACAGCAGCATCAGCATCAGTTCAGGAAACTTCACTCTACTACTACTGCTATATTGGAGATCGTGAGCTTTTCGGTCGATGGGTTCAACATGAAAAAGCCCCTGAGAACGGTGGCCGTCGCCCTTGACCTGAGCAAAGTGTTTGACTCTGTTAACTTGGGACTGCTGTCTGAGAAACTGCTCAAGCCGTCGCTAACATCATGGCAGAAGCGATGGATTGCAGCGTTCACGAAAGGTCGCCGGGTTAAGGTTTTGTTCCAGAATCACGTATCCGATTGCATTCCAATAGCAGCCGGTGTTCCGCAAGGCGGAGTGTTGTCCCCTGCTCTATTTAGCCTGGATCTTGAGGACATTCGAGCCTCCCAATGATGTAAATATTATTATGTGTGTCGACGACATCACCATCATGTGCCAGGGCCGTGACCTGCAGGTAGCCGCTAACAAGATCAGCGCCTATCTCGCCGAGTTGAAGCTCTTTCTCGATGATATGATGCTCACAGTCTCTGCTGCAAAATCTTTTGTTTCAGTGTTCACAACAAACACCAAGGAACACAGTGCTCACCCAGATGTCAAATGGGATTTTAATCGTTTGCCACCAGTAAGATTCCCAACCTGCCTGGCCTTATTCTTGATCCGTCACTGAAGTTCCACAAAAACGCGGAACAGAAGCAAACCGTCGTCAGGGCTAGGCTTAATATCTTGAGAGTTCTCGGAAGAACATCATGGGAAAGCAGGTGAGAGACTATATTGAGAGCCTACAGAGCAATACTTCAGCCGGCTCTGGAATATGCGGCACCAGTGTGGCAGCACCTGGTGTCTGACAGCTGCTGGAATAAGCTGCAGCGTGTACAGAAAACTGCGCTTTGAATTGCTACGGGTTGTGCAAGGAGCTCCCCAATACAACATCTTCACGCGGAGGCCTGCATATTGCCGGTCAAGGAGCATTGCGAACTTCAGGCACAGCAGATGTATATTAATGTTCTGAGACAGCCGAATCATCCGAAAAAGAGAGTCATGAAGCCCATTAGAGAGAGGTCGATTAGGACGCCGTTCGCAGATGCTCCTCGTAAAGTTGATGTACAGAGATGGGCCGACTCCAACATGGAAAGGCTTCGTCTTCTGCGTGAGGAGCACACCCAGTTTGTTCGAGGATATCTAGCGAAGGCGGCTGTGAACCCTATCTTGGGAACGGTGCCGCCTCGGGTTTGCGAGTTCTAGTCTCAACTCGGCAGGCAAGCCAGATGTGCTCTTGCCTCGCTGCGCTGTGGTCACTCTATTCTGCTCATGTCTTACGTCAACAAGATCGACAGCAGCCGACCAGGCGGGCTTAATCCTCACAGACGCCTCGGTCATCGGGACTCAAGCGTAAAATAAAATGCGTGTGGTGCAGGCGCACACAACACACGCGCCTTTACGCGCAATTCGCTAAATTCACCGACTCACCGTTTCTCGGATTTACGTTCGTTAGAGTCCGAATTCAGATCATAAAGAGCTTTGCGGCCAGTTTTTCTTACAGAAGATCGTTTTAAATACGAAAACCAGTTGTCTTGTAAATACACTCAAGTAATACAACTGGAATAGTTCATTTTTTCATGTGGTACGGAATCCACTTATCATATATTCACTTGTGATATATTCCTTACACTTTTTAAAGTAATTTTTTAATATTTTTAAAATATTGATGATGACCAAAGTGGGATATATAGCCTTTAGAGGCACAAAGCTGAGAAACTCATGTGATCTGGTGGACAACAACACTGTGATAAGGAATTTGTGATACGAAACCGATATACTGTCATTCGCGTTAGAGGGTTAAGAAGATATGCTGAATCATTTACTTTTTTCCTCGTCTGTGTGAGCTTCCCCACAGCGCCTGGCGAGGTCAGAGTAATGATGGAACGTTTCCTGACATTCAGGGCAGACAACATTCAAGACTGCATCATTGACTTGATGATCATGCTGAACCCGTTGATGATAAAAAGTGGAATACGTTTCTTAGACGCTTTTTGTACCCCGTATTATTTATATATTTATTTACATAAGCCTGCGGACCAGACCTATGTGCAATTAACAGCTCATATACGAAATCACCAACAAAAAAACGTCTAGTAACAGCGAGGGAAAAACTGCCATTATTTCGGTCAGATAAAGCACTGGATGCAAAGCAGATATACGCATAGCCCGTAATGGCGAGAGTAGAAGTGACTGCTCCGTGAGGGATTAGCGCTCACCAGGTTCGTTCTCGAAGTATTCAGTTGCAAGTTTCCTGAACGCCTTATGACTCACAGGGATGGATTTGAGCCTCCCGAGCCGCTCAAATGCAGGAGTCGCCCTATTAATAAAGAAAAAACGCTTGCAGCTAAGGGTCGAGTTTTGCGTAGAATTTTTGAAGCTCCTCCTGGTACTTGATGTTCTCACCTCGACAATACACTCAGGCCGCAGACCAAAGTCCGGTTTATACAGGATTTTGTGCAGCAGTAGTAAGTCATTAAACTTTCTTCTTATCAAAAGAGATTGCAAGTTGAGCTCACTATTCCTGGTTTCTGCAGATGGCATTTGTTGATAATGGCAAAATCCAAGCTTCCTGATCATTAACTTCCTTGTGAACCCGTTTCGCACCTTCTCAAGTCTAACTATGCTCTTCTTTTTGTGTGGAAAATACACCGGTGTCCCATACTCAAGAATAGGTCTAACATAGGTTTTGTAGGCTCTAAGTAGCACCGCGCTGCTTCTTGTCCCCAGTCCCCTGAATATATTATTTACGGCCACGGTTGCTCTGGCAGATACCCATTCGCAGTGTTTGTCAAAACTGAGGCTTCGTGTGAGGATAAATCATTGATATAGTTGAACGCTGAACCGAAAATCCGTACAAGTCCAAAACGCTATCAGTCTGCAGAAGGTTCGGAAAATGTGCTTTCACCCAAACTTTGTTTAGGGGGGGGTGTGTTTCGGGCGCTAAACACTATTATAAGATCCTTTTCCGGATTTTCGTAAAAGTAATGCGCTTTTGGAGTATAGAATATGTACTAAAATCAGGAAAAACGCCTTGTGTAAGTGGAAAACGCTTTCACTCTGTGCAAAGTTCGGAAAACACGCTCTCACCTGAACTTTGATCAGGCGGTTATTCTGGGCGCTGGACACGATTATGAGGTCAGATTCGAATTTTTCAAAGACTAAAGCGCGTTTCGTAACGTCCAGCAGGTGCGGAACTGGCGAAAAAGGGCTACACGAATTCTTAACTGGTTCATACGTCTAAAGAAGGATGCTTTCACGCTCCACTTTTGATACCTCTTGGCTTTGTAACCGTGGAACTTGCAGTAATCAGAATGTTTCAGGGAGAGGGTTTTTGCAATTTCGTCATTTCTAAGGGGTTAAGAATCTGATGATTTGAAGAACACACTTCAAGACTCCCAAACAGCTTTGAACTTGACCGAATTCCTCTGATTACCTAGTAGAAATAAAATCGAATTTTCACCGAAAGTTTGCCTTTTCAAGCGAAATTTTCGGCAAACGGCAACGGCAAACGCCAAAAGTGGCCGGCGAACGGCAAACGGCAATTGCCGCACTCCCCTGGTGAAAAACCAAAACAGAGGCACAGATTCAGACGATGGCATCCTGCTCCCCTGCCATCAACAATGGAGACTGGACAATTAAGTGTTGAATACATAGGATGCCAAACGCGGCTACATTAGATAAGCAAAACGGTTGCAAAAAAAAGGATTACACGGATGGCAACGCGGATCGAGGTTCTGAGGAAAACTGGAAAAGACTCGTGGTGAGCTTGTTTAGGAACTTCCTGGAGAACTTGTCTGGTGCCTTAGAGTACCAGGTTATTTTGCGGTGGCCTACCGCACTCTTGTAATCTCAAGTACCGAGCGGTACACATTGCCAAGGTTAAATAAAGTGGTGATACTAATTGCATTGCCACATCGCCGACCGCTTATGTTAAGTAGGTAAACTCTCGAGGGAATACTGAAAATTATTGTTCTTGTTATGAATTACATATATACACCGCTCGGTATTTCTCATTGAGTCCACATTCATACGAAAATCTGAAAGAAAACTCTGGGTGATCGTGATTGAAAAGAATTATAGTCGATGTTTCAATTTTTACGCCTTTTTACGATTAACGTTCCAGAAATAGAACAGCTGTGAAGAGTGGAATGGTATGTGACGTCTGTTATCAATGAAAAAGGCCCAGTACGAAGAACTGAAAACTCAAAAAACTGGCGCATTATGCCCGGAAACCCAAAGAAAACTTTTGTGCTGGAAAGAAGTGATGGGAACGGTAGCTAAGCAAACAGGGAAAATTAGCTTCGTAATGTAAAGAGAAGAGTTACGGTGAAAATCTCAATCCTATAAATACAGTACTTTTATTCAAAGGAGTTGTTTTGTCTTAGTCATATACGTATGTTAATGCACTGTCGCGTATTCATCGCATAATTAAGGCTTTATCCATGCTTTGATAAAAATCTGTTTTTCTGTTTTTTTTTATTTGCGCGTAAAGGCGCGTGTGTTGTGTGCGCCTGCACCACCCGCATTTTACTTTACGCGTGAGTCCCGATGACCGAGGCGTCTGCGAGGACTAAGCCGACCAGGCGCATGCCCGGACTGTGGCGCTCCCGGACACGACACGGCGCACTTGTTCATGTGTCCGAGGAGACCTACCTCCTTAACTACAATGGACTTTTGAACGAATCCTGTGAAGGCCGCCCAGTTCCTCAACCTATTACAGAAAACCACTTTGAGATTGCAGAAGAAGAAGAAGGCACAGATCGTGGCGGCGATCTAGTCGTTGTGCGGAGTGTGCGAGAGATTCTGAGTCGATGGAGATAATTATACCCTCTGGAAATCTGAGTCGAGAACTAATTACAGTCCCGCTAATTGATTTTATCCTGAAGTTGCGCACCCCACTCAAACTGGGTTTCACACGAAGGGTGAAAAGCACAGAACACCCTAATAACAATTTTTCAAATCTTATGCTTATCTTGGAGTGAATCACACGCTGATCACGATGGTATCCTAAAATTGCAGAATGTCGCTTGAAACTCAAACATCCATCAAGCGGTTATCGGGTTCTAAATTCAAAAAGGTGGAGTGGTCGTGGTGGTGAGCGAAGGGTCGGGCCAGTCGTGGTCCCTCATATCTCGCTTGTTTCGAGGAATTGAGATCTCGCGCTTGACACGTGTTATACAGGAGAGGTCTACTACACAATCAACTGAAAATCACAAAATTCATAGTTGAGGGTCTTCTGTGCCTTAAAAGTCACAACCTCGTTGGGAAGGCCTCGCACCGATTCCAAATGTGGAGGGAGGGGGGCACATCTCACGGACCGAGCACACCGCTACCCTTTACCCTGGTGCGATTAGCCAAACATATTTAAGTTCTTAACCCAAGAAGGTTCAACAAAAAAAACCTAACAGAAAGCATGTACATGAATATATGAGAAATACGGTTATTTTTGATGATAGAAAAACGCAATCAAATTCCCTAATATGTGCCCCATCTTTAATCAAGAAAAGCTCTAAGCGCCATTGTTATACCCTACTACAGGCCTGTCGCGGTCGCAGAGCACTGCTACGTCGCTGTCGCTGAGGGCCAAGAGACACCAGGCACGATGCCTGATTTGGCTGGGTCGCTGTCGCTGACACCCGTCGCAGTGCACTGCACTGCGACGGACAGCCGCGACAGCGACCGATTACCGCACGGTTTCCACATTTCAGGCATAACACCCCCTTTCGAGCCAGCGACCGCGACAGGTGCTGCAATCTGCTCTTGCGACAGCATTTTTCTACTGTGTAGGCCTGGTCCCGGCACGATTCGTAACAGTTGACCGCACCTGTCGCGGTCGCAAACTTCAGGTATATCAATGGCCTAACGGGTTGTCTCCAAGGCAAGTCATTGACTGAGAAGGCGGCAACGCTGCATAGAAACAATAGATTTTAGAGGTTTTGCGCTGATATGTTTATTATCAGATTTCTCAGCTATGAGCCTGGAATTCAAAAAGAACGTATCATTGTATTACGTTTCCAGTCTTCTTCCGATTTTTAGATCCAAGTTGCGTGAAACATCGTAAAAAAACCGTAAGAGGCAATTACGTATAAATGTTGGTAAATACGAAAATTGTAAAAAATTTCAATTTATTACTGGAAAATTTCAATTCCAGAAATCGTAGAGAAAAATTGATCCATTTCGGGACGGAAAAAGTTTCGACATTTTTTGAAAAAAGTTGGTGATCATGATGGATGGACACAGCTCTTTAGATGTACACAAAAACGGTCTGCTAGACCTTGACTTATGGTGATGACGATGAACAAAGTAGTGAATGAAATAGATCGGGGAAAACACTCAGAACTTCAAGTATAATGTGCAAGAGAAAGCCTAGCTCGAAGGTTACTCAGCTAAAATGTACGTGGACGCAGTTCATCAGACTGGTTCTGATAATGTGATGGAGTGAATGGAGGGCTAGGAGTTCTTTAACAGCTGATGGCCTCAAAATGGTGGGTCGAATCAATCAACTTGTTATAATTGAGTTGGATTCAAAGAGGATATTGCAACAGGGGAGAGGGCATTACAGCGACCGCTCGCTGGGCGTTAAAGAGGAAATTGATAGGAGTGAACGCCAGGAGTTTAATCGATAAGACGACATAGCCGTAGAGTCGCGGGGGAGTCGCGGGGGAGTCGCGGTAGAGTCGCGGTAGCTTCATCCAAAAAGAGGTCGCGGGGGAGTCCCGGAAGAGTCGCGGCAGAGTCGCGGAAGAGTCGAGGATCGCGGGGGAGTCGCGGGGCAGTCCAGGATCGCGGTAGAGTCCCGGGGCAGTCGCGGAGGAGTCGCGGCAATATTTTTCAGAGGAGGGGCAAGGGGACAACCACGTGGGATGTAGCTGTTTATCTAGTTCTCGTCTACATTTCTAACTGATATTCACTATTATTCTAGCCTTCGTCTACGTTTCTAACTGATATACACTATTATTCTAGTCTTCGTCTACGTTTCCGTCCAAGCTGTACTTTTCTAGATATTTTGCGATTAAATTCCCGTTCTCTGAAACGTGGATTTCATCGGAGAAAGTGAGAAAAAGGCTAGTGCTCCTTCACCTTTTAGGTTTAGCAGAAATTTAGGAACTAGCTAGAGTTCGTAATAGGTTTCTTGAATTTTCGAAATAGAATTAAATGGAACATTGGTTAATTATCCCAAATTTTACGTTTTGTGGATATCCGTGGATAATTATTGATAATAGTGATGCTTCAAAAGAGAAAAGAAGAAGAAGGATGTAGAGGAGCAAGAAGTTGCTAAAGTCCGTTTCGGCTCCGCCCGCAGACGAACCTTACCAAACAATTCTGGCGAGGCTCGTCAGTGAGGAACAGAATTGTCTATGAGAAATAAATGAGAAAGCTGAGCCGCAAGCGAAAAATGTTAGCAAGAATAATGAAAGGAAACTGAGTGAGAAAGAAGAGGCGCGGAAAAGTGGTAGAACAATGAAAGTGCAAAATGGGGAAAGGTCCAGGTCCAAAATCAATGTGGAATCAATAAAGTCGTATGGTGTAGGTCGTTCAACAATAGCAGTAGCTGGAATAGAACAGGATTCGAGACTTTAGTGTAGCTTATATTCGAATTTATAGAATAGCAACGACAAGTTTTTTAACATGATTGCAATCATCTGGCAAAAGGAACTTATGGTTCACGTTTTCGTTCTAGTCTGGCCTATGGACCAGGCGGCTGGCCGCGCGGGGTTGGCGGCCTCACTGGAGAATGGAGTTTCGATTCGCGCGGGGTGATCTACCGTCGCAGCCCCGTCCATTCATCAGACTAAAATGATTGGGCGCACTCTATATGAAATTTTTTTGTTGCGATAGATGCATTTGACTATGTTAACGACAATAAATTCTGAAGAGTATACATTGTTTAATAGTGAGTTTTTCAATTCTTTCAATTTATCTATGAAAAACTTTACCTCAGAGCAGACATTGACTATCCTCAAGGCCTCTGTGAAAATTGTTGAGGCCTTGATGATAACAGAAACTGCAGAATCTGATTGTGGGAACTTCTTCAGTATGAAATCAAAGTCATCTGTTTTATTGTATAAATTGGTCAAAATTGCATTATTATCTATTCTTATATTGATATCTAAGTAATTAGGAAATCGACGCAGTACATCAACGCTTGACACGAGGGAGGTGCCAGCATCTCCTAACGCCATCTCAAGCAGCAATGGAAAGTCGACTTCGACTGCTCGGGCATATACTAAGAAGAACGCCGGATCGTCTCGTACAACACGCTTTAAAAATGCTTCCAAATCCTGTCTGGAAACGGCCACCTGGGCGTAGGCGAAAGTTCTGGACGGATGTGGTTAAAGAGGATTTAAAGTCACTCGGCATCGAAAGACAGTTCAGGCGCGATGTTTCGTTTCGCAGGAAATGGAATAGTGACAGCTGGATGGAATGTGTTCAAATTGTGGCTGAAGACCGTGAAAAATGGACACGGCTGACTACTAGGACGGCACACCTCGGTGAAGATGCGGAATGACCGCGTCAGGCGAAAGCCAACCGATTAAGTCAAGTAAGTCATCTAAGTAATTAGTATGAAATTCATTCATGTGAGTTCTTTTAATCTCTAATACATTATTATAAACAGCTGCTAACAAATCTTCAACATATTGATCATTTTTGTTGTGAATAACCAATAAGTCGTCCATACATCTAAATGGCTCCAATATAACATTCTGATTAAGAGAAAACGTTTTGGAAAATTGAAACTCCATCACAGATAAGACCAGGTCTGCTAAAATTGGACTAAAATTACCGCCTTGTGGAACCCCTTGTTTCTGTTTGAAAACGATGCCTCGAATAAACAGTAACTTTCCGGACCGATGGTCTTTCCTTAATCTTGCATGTTTTTCTTTGAACATGAAGGATTATCACTTGTCTACATTCTTAGTAGCTTGACTATATCTAATCTTCTGTTTTTTTTTCTCCTCAACTGCGCCTAGTTCATCTGACATTCATGAGATATTGCTGACTATGATAGTATCTTAGAAAAAATCAACTGTTTTTTATGTAATACAAAGTTTCTCTCCCTCATTTTGTCCGAAGTAGAGTTCATTTCACTTATAATACTAAAATCTCCGTATCCTTTCTATTTTGCCATGTGCGATCACCCCGCTGCTTGCTCCTCCCGAACTCGTTTGGGCGAGATAAGCTTCATCAAAGCGTGGGGCTTTTCTCCCTCACATGAGCCGGTCGAAGTAGAGCTCATCCTACTGATCTTGTTACAGTTCCCTTATCACTTACATTTCGCTATTACCACTCCGCTGCTTGCTCCTCCCGGGCTTATCTAGCGAGATAAACTTTAAAATAGAAATGAAAGTCCGAAAATTATGCTTTGACTTGGTTTGAGTGGTAAGATGCTGTATGGTTTACCTATGCTTCTGAGCTTCCCTCCCTCAACTAAATTTGCCCTTTTTTTATTTTTTATTCTTTTGTTTTTTCTTTGAGTTGCATGTTATGGGTTGAGATGAAACCCGGCAACATTGAACTCACACATTGAAGGAGTGCCATACCTCCTACTAAAAATAGGCGCAGGTGCTGATGTGGGGGGTAGAGTAGCGTGGTTGGGGTCTGCTCTGCACGCTTCCGGTAATTCTGGTTCGTTTGAACAAAAGGGCCCGTCATTCCATTGGTGGCAGCCCCACCGAAGCCTTTCGGAACACCAACCTTAAGGTGGACTCCCCTTCACTTAGGCTCGGCTTCCTAGGTGATGTGGATTTAACAGTCAAAAAACTTCATGTAAAGTCCAGTCATAGCAATTACTTTCAGGTCTCCAGCTTCACTAAGTATAAGGTAGGTAACGGTCATTATACAGTCAAAGACTTGGGAAGTCACACCATATGTAAAAAGTGTAAAAATATCTGTAGCATTTGCAGTCTCACCAGGTTTGAAAATCAAATCTGTTCTAACCCTACAAAATTCATTATAAATACTTATCATACTCCCTCTAGTAATTGTAATACAAAAGGAGTAGTTTATTGTTTGCAATGCAATTGTTTAAAAAAACAATATGTTGGAATTACACAGCGAAGTCTCAAATTTAAAATTAGAGAGCATCTGAATAACATCAAAAATTTCAAGAAACCTACGCTCTTGTACCATCATTTTCAACAATGTCGCTCAGGATTTTCTGTCTATATTCTAGATGCTCTAGCCTCAAATGAAGATCAAAGCGTTCTGCTCGAAAAGGAATTATTCTGGATCAAACTGTTGATGACTGCTCACCCGTTTGGTCTTAATGATTATATTAAGGGCTATGGTAATGTCACTGATGTCACAAATCCGCTTTCATACAAAAATAGCCATCCCTTCTTTTCACTCAGAATCACCAAAGAAAGAAAAAAGCAGAGGTAAAAATAAAAACAAAAAGTCCAGAAATAGAGAAAAATATAAGGAAATTCTCAATTATCTTACTAATCATGAGAACGATTTCGATAAACCTATGGAAATTTATAGATTACTCAAGTCCATGGATAAGAAAAATATTCAAAGCCTTCTGAAGTTATCACTTTCAGCAGAATTTCTGAGAAATACTCAACATAAATATAGATTCCTTGTCTTCTGTTTGCTAACCAGCTTGCATTATAACAACAATATGTGCAAACCAAAAATACGTAAATTGGAAGGTCATCTTATCAAAATTCCTTTTGCTAACAAAATATTTGACAAAGTAAATTTCAATAAAATATTCAATTCTCTCACCATAAAAAACATAATTGGGGTCGTAGATAAAAAAGAAAAAATTTTTAGACCAATATTTACCTACAGCAATCCTATTTCTGCTAGAATTTACAATTATAATACATTTCTGAGAACTCTGACTACCAATGAAATTAAAGATATTTTGAGTTTGTCGTGTGTTTGTGAAACAAATAGTGATAAATATCATAATTATATCTGCCCTAGCAATGAGCATATAATTACAGGAAATTTGGATATAATCGACGATGTTGTTTTCCGTAACATCCTTTGCAAAGGCACTAAGTTTAGATTCAACGACAAATCTAATAGACAAGATATTAAAATTATTTTTGATCAAACCACACTAGAGGTTGTCAATTATTTGATCAATAAATTCAAGCTAAATGGCGAGAAAATAAACCGTATTATGTCTTTTTTTAAACACGGAATACAGGGCAAAAATAAAACCACTTCTTCATGGAGAGTTACTTAAAGAAAATACTAGTAAGTTTCTATATGAAGTTGTCAAAAGGTTGCAAGAGACTTTCATATTTTGTCCATTGGATAAGGCTAGTAATAACTATGGACTAATTTGTAAGAAATATTACCTTATGTTCCTAATGAAAGAAAATGGGAATTACTTTTGATGAAGTCAATAATACAATAGTACATGGAAATAACAATCAAGTTTATGAAGCCGTTCCAAATGCAAATGATGTTTCAATAATTCTTAAGCATAAGTTTTTCAATCTGAAGAACAAGTTGAAATTCCTTGTCGATTGTACACTTCCTTTGATTTATGCCATACCAAAGCTACATAAAAACCCCATCAAATTTAGATGTATAACAGGAGCACATAATAGCAGTTCGAAACCTCTCGCTCAGGAATTATGTGTGGTGTTTACAACACTGAAGAAGCATTTTGTCAATTACGCTAATATAGTTGAATCTCGGAACAAAACAATAAAAACATACTGGTCAATTGCAAACATAAATATTGCTGAGCAACTGAACTCATTTAAAAATAACAATGCGAAACTTTATTCCGCAGATTTCACTGATATGTTCACCAACCTACCTCATACTACTATTATTGGCTGTATGAGTTATTTGAGTCAACATATGCTTTAAAAATGCTAATAAAAAGTTTATCGCTAGTAATGGTTTTAAGTCTTTCTACACGGACAACCAATCGAAAAACGGTAGTTACAGATAATATACTAAGCATGACTTAATTTACTAAATTGACTACCTTCTCAATCATAGCTACTGTTTATTCGGTAGCGTCATTTTCATACAGAAACAAGGGTTCCCACGAGGCGGTAATTTTATTCCCATCCTAGCAGACTTGGTTTTATCAGTGATGGAGTTTAAATTTTTCAAAACTTTGTTTTTCGATCGTAATGTTTTGTTTGAGCCTTATAGATATATGGATGACCTATTAATCATCCATAACAAAACGGACAATTATATAGAAGACATGTTAGCTGTTGTTTACAATAATTTGTTAGAGATTAAAAGAACCCATACGGACAATTTTTACACCAACTACTTAGATATCAATATAAAAATAGATAGTAACGGAATTTCGACTAGTTTTATACAATAAAACGGACGACTTTGATTTCCTCGTTGAGAAATTCCCGCAGTCAGGTTCAGCAGTTTCTGTTATCATCAAGGCCTCAACAATATACAAGGAGACCTTGAGGATAGCCAATGTCTCTTCTGAGGTGGGATTTTTCATTGATAAATTAAGGGAGTTGAAAAACTCGCTTTTGCATAATGGATACTCTTCTGATTTCATTACTATGAACATACTCAAATGTATCTATCGCAACAAAAAAGTTTCATATAAATTTCTTCTGCCAGATGATCACAATAGCATTAAGAAAGTTCTTGCTGCTATTTTATGAGGGTTAGAGATAGCTACACTCTAATCTTGATTCCGATTCCTTCCCCCATACCACCATTTGTTTGACTACCGGCATGGTTTTTGACCTTATCGAACACATTTTGTTCTGGACTCATTGTTTCTCACCCCCTCTTGGACTCTTTTTGCCTTTTTCCACCATTTTCATGTCTCAAATTTCACGTAATATTCCATGTGGTTCATTACCAACAGTTCTCGCTGAATCTCCTCGTCCCATTGCTCTTTCTCATCGACAATTCTGTTCGTCACTGAGGAGTCTCGGCAGAGTTGTTTGGTAAAATTCGTCTGCGGGTAGAGGCGAAACGAATTTTATCAACTTCTATTTCCTCGACATCTATTTTTTTCATCTCTTTCTTGATATAAAATGTTTTTTATATCAGGTCTATTTGATATGTCATTAATCCTGAACTTAGTGCCTTTGTTAAGGATGTCTCTGAAACCGATATCGTCAATTAATTCCAAATTCCTGTGATTATATGCCTACTGTGAGGGCAAATATAATCACGATATTTATCACTATCTGTTTCACAAACGCATGTTGAACTCAATATAGATTGAATTTCAGTGGTAGTAAGAGTTCTCAAAAATTTGTTATAATTGTAAATTCTGGAAGAAATAGGGTTGTTATAGGTGTATATAGGTCTGAAAATTTTTGTATTGTTTTCTATGTTACCAATTATGTTTTTGATGGCAGGGGAATTAAGAATTCTGTTAAAATTTACTTTATCAAAATTTTATTGGCAAAGGGAATTTTAATAAGGTGGCCTTCCAATTTACGTCCCTTGGACTTACATGTAACGATGTTATAGTGCAAGCTGGTTAGCAAACATGAGACAAGAAATTTATACTTATACTAAACATTTTTCAAAAATTCTGTTGATAATGACGCGTTCAGAAGATTTTTCATGTTTTTCTTGTCCATGGATTTGAGCAGTCTATAAACTTCTATTGGTCTACCAAGATCATTTCCATGATTGGTCAGATAGTCAAGAATGTCCATATATCTTTTTTTATTTATAGACCTCTTAGGTTTCTTTTTCCCTCTGTTTTTTCTTTCTTTGGTGATATGAAGTGAGAAAAATGGATGACTGTTCTTGTATGAAAGCTGATTTGCAACGTCCGTAATATTGCCATAGCCCTTAATACTATCATTAGGTCCAAATGGATGAGCAGTTATTAAAAGCTTGATCCAAAACAATTCTTTTTCTAGCAAAACGCTCAGGTCTTCATTTGACTTTAAAGCATCAAGGACATACACAGAAAATCTTGAACGGCATTGTTGAAAAAGCTCATATAAATGTGTGTGTTTTTTGAAGGTTTTCGAATTATTCAGATGTTCTCTAATTCTGATTTTCAGACTTCGTTGGGTAATTCCAACATATTGTTTACTGCAACAATTGCACTGCAAGCAATAGACCACTCCCTTAGTATTACAATTGGTGGACGAAGTGTGATAAGTATTAATTAAAAAATTTGTAGTATTAGAACAAATCTGATTCTCAAATCTGATAATACTGCAAATGCTACAATTATTTTTTACAATTTTCACCCACGGTATGGCCTCTCAAGTCCTTAACTGTATACTGCCCATTACTTACCTTGTACTTCGTGAAACTAGATACCTGAAAGTAATTGCTCTGACTGACTTGCATGGAGTTTTTGACTGTTAAATCCACATCACCTAGAAAGCCAAGCCTAAGTGAAGGGGATCCACCTTAAGGTTGGTGTACCGAAATGCTTCAGTGGGGCTGCCACCAAGGGAATGACAGGCCCTTTTTTTTGTTCCAAAGAATCAGTGTTACCGGAAGCGTGCAGAGCAGATCCCAACCACGCTACTCTCTACACCCTACATCAGCAACAACGCCTATTTTTAGGAGGAGGTATGGCCCTCCTTGAGTGGTTGAATGTAGTGTTACTGGGTTATGTCTAAACCCACATACATGCAAGACAAAGAACAAAAAAAAAAGAAAAAAAGGATTAAAGAAAAGGAGGGTATGTATTAGCCTAGGAAGCGAAGCTCATACACGAAGGCTAATAAGATGTAAAAATAATATGTTATACCACTGAAAGAAAAGCTGTGCATGTTTTCACTGAGAGCTTATCATAACTCTTTCAAGTATCCATTGAAATGAATTTCTCCACATGTCCAAAAATTAGCATATTAATATATTTGTAGTATAATGAAATTTTTGGATGACGCAACTATCTCAGTAGAGAAGAGAAGCTAAACATTAAAGATCGAACTGCTAGAAGAAGTATTGAGAGTTCAGGAGACCACCCGGTCCGGAAATTCACCAGTCGGTGCTGAGGCATGTTTCCTCAAAGAGAGAATCTGTCATAAAATTGTGTTCATTACCCGATAAACGGTGCTGCTCTGCGCACACACACGGTTTCTCTGTGTTGTGCACGCAAAACAGTGCAACCAAAAGAGAAAAGAAGAAGAAGGATCTAGAGGAGTAAGAAGTTGATAAATTCCGTTTCGCCTCTGCCCGCAGACGAACCTTACCAAACAATTCTGCCTAAGCTCCTCAGTGAGGAACAGAATTGTCGATGAGAAATTAATGAGAAAGCTGAGCCACAAGCGAAAATTGTTAGCAATAATAATGAAAGGAAACTGAAAAAGAAAGAAGAGGCGCGGAAAAGTGGTAGAACAATGAAAGTCCAAAATGGGGAAAGGTCAGGTCCAAAATCAATGTGGAATCAATAAAGTCGTATGGTGTAGGTCGTTCAACAATAGCAGTAGCTGGAATAGAACAGGATTCGAGACTTTAGTGTAGCTAATATTCGAATTTATAGAATAGCAACGACAAGTTTTTTAACATGATTGTAATCATCTGGCAAAAGGAACTTATATGAAATTTTCATTTTTCAAAGCCTCTATTTTTCCAACTATTTCGAGATTGAATTTTGTAATTAACTTGAGTTTCTTTTTTTGTCCAAGCTAAAAAAAGGCGGAAAAGGGCGTTGATTAAGGTGATTTTGTGGTTGGAACTCACTGAAGTTTGAAACAATGTATGTAATCAATAAATCGTTTTCAATAACAATTGGTGATGAAAATATGCGACTTTGTGCGAGAATTCAACCTACATTAAGATATTTTATACATAATCACAAAACTTTGATGGAAGAGGGTGGAAGATTTTTTTTCGTAAGGTGGAGTTTTTTTCCATTATAAAAACTCAAGTTCTCTACTACGACTGCAATTATAAGCCACAATTTGGTTGGGTTTTCCAAAAAATCGTCCCTCCACTATGTTCAAATTCTCCCCGTTTTTAAAAATTGTCACAATTTTCGGGTTTTTCGAAAAAACTCCACTATGCCAAAATTTCCCCAATTTCAAAAATTCTCACAATTAAAATGAATTTTTCAAAAAATCGTCCCTCCTTTATGCCCCAACTACCCCAATGGTGAATATTTAGAATCTATGGTCGGTTTTTCTCGAAAAAATTATACATTCACTATGCCCAAATTTTCTCCGATGGTAAACATGTTCAATTTAGGGTTGATTTAAAAGAAAATTGTAAACGAAATCAAAGTGTCACCAATCTAGATGTTTTTTGAAAACTCATCCCTCCACTATGCCCAAATTTTCGCCAATTTGAAAGATTGTCACTTGTCACAATTTGGGTGGGTTTTCGAAACCAAAATCGATTGTCATTGGCAACTGATTAGACTTACGATAGGTAGTTATCAATTAGCGCTCTCGCGCGTTCAAGTGACCCAAGATCCCTAAGTGTTATCACATTAGATTACCTCAGGGCCTCTCACGTATCAGCAGCGCTAGTCGCACATGGCTCGCACATAGAGTTCGCGCAAGAATTTTAGTCTGATGAATGGACGGGCCTGCGACGGTAGATCACCCGGCGCGAATCGAAACCCCATCCTGCAATGAGGCCGGCAACCCCGCACGGCCAGCCGCCTGGTCCATGCGTCAGACTAAAATGAAAACGGATACCATATGTAGGCCGTGGCGAATGTGCGAAGTTTCCTTCAGGAAAGGAGGACCGTTATCACACATATTGCCATTACCATAACGATTATAAGGGTACCCCGATTATATTTACATTCCAGATCTAGAGTGATCCGGATCACTCGCTCCTCTCCTTCTGTTGTTGTCCCGGATTTTTTCTGATCAAATTCTGAAATATTGAAGGTAGTCGTCGAGTGAACGAAAAATTATTCTTGTTTTGTTTTGTTTTATTACGACTACATAAGGCAACCGTTGCAAAAAAAAATCTAACAGCGAAGAAAAAAAGAACAAGTAACTGCACAAACACAGTGCAACAAATGAAAAATAGAATTATGAGCACTAGTGCTGTCGATGCCAATCAAACTAGGATAACTCGTAGCTATGAAAAAGGTTTGATATTCTCCGCTTAAACTGAGCATAAGTCATATTTGTAGCTGGAATATTTTTGTAGCTTTGAGAAAGGCCCTCCCTGCTCTAAAAGTAAACGGTTCCTGCCGATTTGTGGTTTTTGGTCTAGGTAACGTGATTTTGAAATGGCTCCCCCTAGTATTGGTTGTCGTGGAACTGAAAAAATTTCTGGGACGAAGTAACCCGGATGAATATAGAAGCTCGTAAACCATGCATAGGTCAAATGCTCGACGTCGGGATTCAAGTGTAGGCAGCCCCAGGTACTTGTTTCTAATTGCAGCCTTGGGAATACGAGTATAAGAAACCTCCAATTCTAACCATCAGTTTCCTTGTGAAATTGTTTTGAATTTTTTCATTGGCATAAATATTTTTTTCTTGTATGGACAAAAAACTGTTGTACTAGCTTCGACTATAGGCCTTACATACGTTTTGTAAGCGCGCAAGAGCACCGCCTTGCTTCTACTTGACAGTCCTCTAAAAATATGAAAAGTGCGTACTAGAGCTTGCTTACATTTGTCTCTAATGTGACCCGCGAAATCGAGTCTGTCGTTATACACAAATCCAAGATCCTTCACTTCTTTGACTTCCGAAACAGCTACCCCATCAATCATGTAAGTTTGATTTGACTTGGCCGATCGCGAACCTAACTTCATAGAAACCGTCTTGAGGGGGGATAGAGGCAATTGCCATTTCTTAGACCAGTCCACCATGACATTTATAGCTTCCTGCACTACCCTTGTGTCACCCGGTTGGGATACAACTCTGTAAACTTTATGTCATCAGCATACATCTTACATATCGCCCCTGTGTTGTGTATGAGGTTTGGAATTTCAGCCGTGAAGATGTTAAAGGACCGGAGATAGAACACCTCCTTGCGGAACTCCACTAAGGACATTAGCAATATTGGAGAGAGATTGCCCCACTGTTACTTGCAATGTCCGTTGAGCGAGATACTCCTCTATCCATCTAACAAGTATTGGATGAAACCCTTAACTTCGTATTTTGGCTATAAGTTTGGAGTGAGACACACGATCGAAAGCTTTTGCAAAATCAAAATAAATAACATCGCAGGATTACCTATTATCCATTGCGAAGGACCAGTCGTCTAGACATTCATTCAAATTTGTTTCAACTGAGCGACCCGGAACGAATCCATACTGACTTTTATGAATGATGTTATTAGCAATGAGATGAGAAATAATATGCTTCTTGAGAACTTTTTCGAAAACTCTACAAAAAAGGAAGTGATGCTAACCGGGCGGTAATTAGCTGGATCTAAAGCAGGTTTCTTTTTCAAAATAGGGTCACAATAGAGTGCTTCCACCGAGAAGGGACCTGACTGTACATCAATGATTGGTTAAAGATGTAAGCAAGAGGACCACTTATGGCAATAGCAACTTTCTGGATGAAGAAGAAGGGGATAAAATCCGCAGTAACTGATGAAGAGCTTGGCCATTTATTGCGCAAATTGTAAATTTGCTCAGCATTGAACCAAGGAAACTGCTTCATGGGTTAACAAGGACTAGACGAAACCTCGGTACGACACCATTGTCTTCCCCGAACGTATTAGCAAAATGTCCAGCCAACATATTGGCTTTGTCAAATGCTGATGATGCAGTGAGCTCCATCTTTTTAGCAAGCAGCCTATTTGACCTCTATAATCAAGTTTGGATTTTAAATACTTATAAAAACTTCGCGTATTACCTTCTTCAAGAATATTTTTCTCAACTGATTCATTATACTTCTTCAGCTGCTTTAGGAACTTTTGTGAGTAACGATTGTACTCGGCCCAAGATTTAGTACGCCTGGCTTCATAAAACAAACACTCACGGTGACTTAGCATATTTGGTTATTCTTGCAATAAATTCGTTTCTCTAACTAGACTCCTTGGACTTTAGCAAAATATTTCACTTAATAAATTTGTCTGAACTTACGAGCGTTAGCCCAAAACCAGATTAGTTTTTTTTAATTCTGCTCAAATATGGAGTTACCCCGGAACGCACCAGAAAGGAACGTAGCTCTATATTAGTGTTCGTGATTGAGGGGGGGGGTGTTCAAAATTTTAGTGTAAAGATATGGCCAAACAAACGTAAAACTTTTTGTTTATTTACACATGCTTTCAAAAATGTCCTTTTTCTATATGAAAACAATCTAATTTTAGTAGCCAGGCAAGTTTCGGCCATGTCCCTAAGGTGTTGCTCAGCATTACTATTTCGGTCTGCATATGCTCGCATTTTCATTGGTTTCATATTGATTATTTTCCATGAGAAGAACATGTTCGACTGAAACGTTCTTTTTGTAGTTGGTGATTTTTGTCTTTTTTATTCATATTTCTTGAAGACATTGTTAACTCGTTGTATTCGTCATTGGTAATCCTAACCTATGTTAAAATATATACCGCAAGTTTTTATTTGTCTCAAAAGAAGGATTAAATTAAAAAAATGCAGGTTTTTTTCGTAAACAGTGGACAATATTCAGTTCTTGGAAGAGAAATATGAACGCGAGGCTCATTACGGATGTTTTATGAGTGATTAGTTTGTAACAGTTTACCGGAAAAAGAGACCGTAAAAGTTTTTAGAGTTAGAGAACGCTTAAATAGCAAATTAAATCTCGAAAAAGGAGAAAAAAGAAAAGCCACAGTTTGGCAAAAAATAGGAAAAAGTTAGTTGTACTACCGTTCTTTAAAAAACATTTTGAACTCATTTATACTTCCTTTTTCATTTTTCCTGTGATTTTTGACTTTGACTGACGATTCAGGACTCCTCCTTCACCCTTCGATTTTTAAATTCATTTTCAACGATGTTTTATTCAAGTTTTATTTGATTAGGGAACCTCTCCTCCATCAATTCGAACAATGGCTTTCGAGATTTCCGAATAAAGTGATACTTTTTCGAACTCATAGGTTCAAATTTTTCCTCTGCGTGAATGCAATCAAGAAACTGATCTATATCCGACTCGGATAAATGCTCGGGTAATTATTTAATTTCATTCTCTGATTTGAAAAACTACTCGTAATTTCAAATATTGCCGAAAGATGCCCGAAAACGATTGAGCTATGTATTTCTTTTGCGATGAAATATTTGAATCACCGGAATTTAACTGTATCTTTTAGTTTTTTTTCACATTAAAGAACTAGCTGTGAGAATCAAACTTCAGGGAATCAGACGCGTCATTTCTCTGCTGTTGTTGTCGTAATGCACTAGCGTGGGTTAACGTGCTCTAGTCGATACGCCATGGGTACTTTAGATTTCGTATCGCTGCGCCCTTTCACCGCGCGCGACGCCGCCCCTTCACCGCGCGCTACGCCCCGCCGCGTTGCGACGACACAACCGGACCCCACCCGAGTTCGAGGGTGAGTGAGCGAGCACATGGCGAGAGAAGTCGAAATTTTTTTCTCTGCATATTGATCCAAATAAAGCATATTGAGGTAGATGGGTGTTAGATATTGTAGCCAGCCAGTTTTCTCTTCTCAAAACCGAAAGCACAGCCATGGTGGACGTTTGAAGAGAATGCGCCCGCTAATTTTTCATGTTTTTCCAATTTTTCGCTCTACCAGATGGCCCTTACGGAAAAACCGAACATAGATTATTGTTACTCTATCCATGCCCCACAACTCTCAGAAGAACTTTTTTCAGGACGTCTCCTCCTCGGGGGTCGTCGCCTGTGAGGTCAATGGAATAATCTTTCTCGAGAGGTCCAAATTTTGGCGGTGATTTGTTGCAACTGGGGTTTAGTGCTACCTTTGTTATAAACAATGCAGGCTACTTGGCTATCCGTCCTAATGAGCACTCTAGCGTGAGATATAAAAGCGCGGAAAGAGCTCAAACCTACAAAAATGGCAAAAAGCTCCCTGGCCGTACTAGAAGCTCCCAGCAAATAAGGGGGCAAGGGGAGTGAGCAACCCGCTCTTTACTGTTTACGCAATGCAGAATCGCTCCCGCCCCGAGTCTGACGCATCCGTGGAAATTACGAAAAAATTTGCCAGTGTGGGGAACCATCAAAAAGCGGAGCAGGTTCATTCAAGTCTAGAAATCCAACCAACCTGCGAGTTCTTTCTTTTCCTCTGTCTTCAGTGACCAACGAAAATCGAGGAAGCACCGTGAGACTCCTACTCGCTACCTCGGCAGCCATCGCCTTGTTACCTCTCTTCCTCTCGTTACTGATAACGAGGTGCCACGATGCTGAAATGCCCAACCATGTGAGTCTATCCCCCAAGGATACTTCTGACTTGCCCAAAATTTCCCTCAAAGCCATTCGACCTTTTGTCTTTTTCTCTCTTTAGTTACCGTTAGCGACATGTTTTGCAGGTCAAAAACGTGGCCCAGCCACATAATGTTCTGGCACGATAACCAGGAACTTTTCTCCTCGGGTATGGAGAAGCCGGCATTCAACAAATCCTGTCTGACTACGCGAACACTTTCCTCGCAACCATGTGCGGAATCTGACCAGATCAGGCCGTCATCAAGGCTGGGATTCATGAACGCAGCCGGCTAGGTTTGGGTTTGGTTAGGGCAGCAACCCCAGCGGTAGCCAAACCGCGAACCGGCATTCACAACCGCCCCATCGCGGTTGGGTGGCTAACCATTCCGCGGCCACGTACTTGCCACTCAATTGACGCCGAGAATCTCGATTGGAGAAAATCAATATTGGCACTCGGGTCGGAATTTCCCTATCCCGTCACTGTTTTTGTTGCACATGATTGCTAATTTTGCTTGCTTTTTGAATTCTTATTTTTGTCTACCTTGTGCTTTACCTTCTTCAATGGATCGCAGGCATTTAAAGGGATTTTCCTCAACTTGGAGATTTTTTTTTCATTTTAAAGTTTTTCATTTTTTCCTTTTTTGAAAAAATCCTTTTTGGTTTTGACAGTATATAAAGTGATGCTGCTCTCTCACGATGAGCCGCAAACCTGCTAGTGAAATTTCAACCCCAATTTAGCTTTTTCTCGCGTTACTAGCCTTTTCAACTTCTTTTTTCGAAACGCCCTCTATTTTCTTTGTGTGTTTCACATGGCTTAGGTGTTGCTGCAGGGATCATCATCGTCTTCTCGATGAGTTTTTGGCTTCAAGTTCTCCGTTTGTCGTTTGAGTTCCGAGTTTTCCATCTCTTTTTTTGTCTAAGAATCCCTTTTTGTTTTTTTTTCTCTTTGTCATTCTCACACAAGCGTACTGTCGCTCACAACAGGAGATAACTAAAATGACTCCTTAGAAAAATCTTATGGAAAAAGCTCAAAATGCAAGGGAAAAGCAGAAGTTTGAACTAAAAGCATCGAGAAAACCCAGGATTGATCATAGAACCATGTAAAAACATTAACATTAGAAATCCAAGTGGGCGCTTCGGAAAAAGTAGAAAACGTTGTAAATGCGAAAAAACCAGATCATGCATCACAGTACCAAACCAAGTTAGGGTTTTCCAACAGAAAAATAACGAAAGCGTGAACGAAAAGTGTTGGGAAAAATGAGGGAATTCCGGAGCCGAAATGGGAAAGAAACCCCAGCGAAGAGCCTGTGGCTGCTCGGTAAATGGTCAGCGCACGGAAGACAAGAATTAGGAACAAAAAGTGGAGGCAAAAAGAACAACGATGTGCTATAAAATAAAGAAAGAGAGCGAGTAGAGAGGACAGGCATAATGATTTCCAGTTAGCCATGGGCAACATACATAAAACTTACAGATGAGTTTGATGATTCTGAGAATTTTCGTTGTTATCGATAGGAACACATTATGGCTAGAGGGCCTATAATGTGGCTGTCAATAACGGCGGCATTCCTGTATTTTCAGCTTGCCTCGAAGATATCAAGTTTTTATGCGTATTCGCAAAGGTGCGTTTCCTCAGTGTTGTGCACTAATACAACACACCATCAATTCGACGACTAAGCCGCGAAACCGCTGCTAACCGCGGTTAACCGCAGCTCCGAGGTGCGGTTACGCGTAGCCCAATCGTAGCCCAGCCGTAACTAAACCGGATTTTTCGTGAATGCCGGTTTCCTCCGCTAGCCCAGCCGTAACCGTGGTTTGCCTTTCATGAATCCCAGCCCAAGGTACACGGCAATACCTATACCCTGATTTCTCCAACTAGCCAGCATGGGACGGAAAAGTTTTGTAAAAATGAAAGGCGCCGGGGATAACCCAAACGGCAAAACCTGAAACACGAATGTGGCACCGTTCCAACGGAAACCTAGATATTTTTGAAAACTAGGGTGAATTGACAAGTGGTGGTAACCCGATTTTAGGTCGAATTTGGCACAAAATCTCCCTGCTGGCAATATATTGCGCACTTTAGCTACATCCTCGAATTTTAGTCGGGAAATTTTCAAATACTTGTTCAAATCTGACAACTCTAGAATCAACCGCAATTTTCTACCTTGTGCCACGGATAGTGGATTGATGTGCACAGGTTCGGTCTTCGTCTGCCTGATCGCCCCGGAACGAAGCAGCGCGGCTATCTCGGAAAAAACGAAATCTGAATGAGAAAGAGCAGATTTACGATTATCACAAAAATAATTTAACTCTGGCTCACAAAGCATTTCTGGAAGAAAATCGAAAGCTACGGTATTACGCAAAAGAGAAAGTTCCAAGGAATTCCAAAAACTTCTATTACGATGATTGCCACCGGCCTTGAACTCACCACTGTTGGATCCTCGGCTCTTTACAGAATCTGGCGAAATGGCTGAATTTCCCGCATTGGTAGCACATCTGACGCTTTAGAGGGCCAGGGGCGAAACCCTGCTGCATGGGAGAAGGGAAACTCCCGAACTGATACAAGGGCTGCTGAAACAGAAGACCGGGGGCCCAGGCCGGCCTCTCCACACGAAAGGGCCGCTGGTACGGAGTGGGTCGGTGCTTCCTCATCTTCCATGTTTCGCTCCGAGATGGCAGCTTTTGGCTTCCTCCTTCTTCTTCTCTTTGAAGAAAGCGGCCAAAATAGGGTTAGTACTGTCCAATTCGTCAGCTTTCTTGCGCTGATCGACGAATTCGAACACGGTGGAGTCCGTATCGGCCACCACCAGCAGCTCATTCTTTTGACGAATGAGAGACAAAGCCTTTTCGAGATTTTTCTTAACATCCTGCTCTTCCGGAGCTGATTCTGCTATCGGAGCAATCAGTCTTCAATCTCGAGATTGTGCTCGTATTGCCTCTGTAAGCCCATCTTGCTGAATTTATGCAAAGTCGGAGCTCTCGACGACGTCGCGGGGGCCAAGGCTGGATGTGGCATCTGCTGATCCATGAGTCTTCTCAACTCCTCCGAAGCAATTTGCACGATTGGATTGTCCACTTCAGCTTATTCATTGTCGCTTCCAAGGGCTGCTGTGAGTTTGTGCTGCCCACCGAAGTTGCGTTGACCATCTGAGAATTGCCGTCAAGCGAATATTGAAAATTCTGGTCCATGTTGGAAACGACCGAATAACCACAATAACGTTAGAACAGTAGGGCACAACCAGAATACTGCATAAATGCCGAAATCGAACGTTGCAGAACAATTAGGGCGACACGAAACGTAGCAGAAGCGATAAAGAACACTGACGATGAGTAAGCGACCAGACACCGTCGCAGAACAAACCGGAATGAAGCCCTCGTTTCGCGATCCCCACGAGACGTGCCGCGTCCCGTCCTCTAAGGGGTCGTTTATACTCCCACCGCCGAGCGGCGCGGCACAGTGCACTTCTGTAATCTGGATCAGGCGGCGCGGCACGATCGATATTGCAGGATTGCACTTGCCCGCGCCGCTCGGCGGCGAAAGTATAAACGACGCCTAAACCCGTCCGCTCGTAGTTCACGAAACACCACTTTTGGACTACTCTGCACGTCGGCGTCTCATCCTTCGCACACTTCCACCTCCGCTTAGCGCGCTTGCGCTAGTTTTGGCGCGCGCCACCTCGATACTTAAAATCGCTTGTGGATGCTGTCACAGCGTTGCTGCATTGTCTTTGCTCAAAATTTAGCAGCCTGTTTAGGAAACAAGGAAATTGGAGAATTTCCCGTCTAGTCTCAGGTCTGAGCTCCATCGAACGATTCACTCCAACCCCCACGTCTTCGAAACGACTGTTGACCAGAACGGTTGGTAATCTCGATCTTTCCAAAGTACCAACTCAGTAACTTCTATTACAGAAGAGCGAGTGATGTTGAAGAATCTTGACAGCACGGAATAATTGAGGAAGCCTGGAACCGTTCACGAATCAGCCTGCTCTTGAAAAAGTACTCGTTTGTGTACCTAGAAAACTCAAGATAGAGTTGTGCTCCCATATACTTAACAGATAGCGATAACGGATGCACGCACAACGTGTGAAGGGTTTTGTATGTGTTAATGCTATCTGCTTATGCAGCTGCTGCTTCATTGTGATTCAATCGATGTGTCCTGTTATTTGAAGCTTTTCATGGACTTCATAAGTCGTTACATGAGAAATGTACTGTACGCTCAAACAACTAAAATTTTGACAGGAATGCTTTTTAAGTAGTAAATATATTCACGATGATTATAATTTATTCATTTGGGGATGCCCCAAACATTCGATTTTACAGGTACAGATTTTTTTCATTGCGTGTTTTACCTTTATGAGGAATCATTTTCGGGAGCGAATCGATCATCTAAGCCTAGTAATACTTAGGTACCGTATTTTCTCTGCTAGAAGTACATGCACTTCTATTTCTCAGGCCTCTGTGTACTTCAAGTAAACTTCTATATTTCAGCCTTGTTTTTTGGAATTCTCATGGTGAGAAATGTTAATAACAAAACTATGATTTTCGCTAGCAACTATCATGAAAAGTGGGCTATTTAAGTGTACAATACTGCTCATAACATGTGTGCTAAAACGGAACGGAGACGCGAAAGCGCGTCGGAAATGTCGTTTTGGTTCAGAGTGTATGATTTCGGAATCTGAAAACACCTTTCGATTTGTCTCGTCGCGCTGATTCCAAAAATGTATTCTGGTTTGAGAAAAACAAAATTGCGACCTAGTTATGACCTACTATCTCAGAAAGGAGCCAAATCTTTCAAAGTAGATATTTTCGAAATTTTAAAACGTCAATGCATTCGCATCGTCATTTTTTGCCGATTTCAAAAATGTATGCATAGTCAAGATCAGTGCGATTTTTAACCTACTTCCAACTTTTTCAAATTCAATGAATCAAACTCTTTTCAAAGCAGTTATTTGAAAAATATAATAGCACCGTTCAATTCGCAGCGTCATTCTGATTCAAAAAGTGTGTTAAAATGTGGAATAATTTTAATATCAAGCATATTAGCATATAGCAACTTAATACCAGCATATAGCATATCATATTTTAAAATGCATTCGAAAATGTGCCAAATACATATGTTATTAATGACCAAAGGTAAAGGTGCGAAATGTTACGATTGTCTCCAACAGCGTTGCCCAATATTGCACTTTTTGTAGGCAGCGCCAGTTCAGAAAGTAATTAGCGAGGTCATCAGAAAGTTCAGTCGTAAATAGACTATAAGAAGGCTTGATATTATGTTTATTCCGCATTTTAACACACTTTTTTGAATCAGAATGACGCTGCAAATCGAACGGTGCTATTATATTTTCAAAATAACCGCTTTGAAAAGAGTTTGAATTCATTGAATTTGAAAAAGTTGAAAGTAGGTCAAGAATCGGACTGATCTTGACTATGCATACATTTTTTAAATCAGCATGACAATACGAATGCCTTGATGTTTTAAAATTTCGGAAATATCTACTTTGAAAGATTTTGGCTCCTTTCTGAGAAAGTAGGTCATAACTATGTCAAATCTTGGTTTTTTCTCAAACCTGAATACATTTTTGAAATCAGCGCGACGAGACGAATCGAAAGGGTGTTTTCAGATTCTAAAATCACTCTTTATGAACGAAAACGACGTTTCCGACGCGCTTTCGCGTCGCCGACGCGTTTTAGGACACATGTTATGAGCCGTATTGTAATAGAGTCATCGCTTGCTTAATGATTAATATCATCGTCCTTTTCTTAGCCGTAACACTGTATTAGAGTCTAAATTTTGAATCCTTATCTTATTCACAAGTGTACTACTAATAGAGGTGTACTTCAACTAGAGGTGTACTTATAATAGAGGAAATACGATATTTCAATGACGCTATTTTCCGCGGTAGGTCTGCATTTTCCATCCCAGAGAAGGGCGATGACTAGTGTGAGTGATTAAACCTCCTGTTCAACTGAAGATCAACTCTCTTCCTATCAAAACAAATTCCATGGAATTGCGTCACTTGAACTTATGACTACTTAGAAAATCAAAGCCATCATGAACTGAACATTCGACTTAACGGGCTTTCATGAATCTTAGCTTGGTATTATGGTGCAGTCTGATGAAATTTCACCCTCAGTTTGAAGTGCAAACAATCCTCGCAGAAAGCGGTTGAGATAGCAATATCAGTGGGGTCGTGCGTCTTCTACTATAACGTTTACGCCGTTCTAAGCGCCAAAAACCAGGCAAAAGGACTGTACCTGAGCCGTATCGAGTAAGCGAATCATGTTCTCCGCCCATTCCCAATACGGGCGCCACCCGCCTCATATTACGAGCACCCTCGAGTTTAGTGCTCGAATACGGTAATTTTGGTTCGTCCATGACTATTCCACCGACGCAAGCCTCTCAGTAGAAGTCGTACGGGTCTATTATTTCAAGCGCGGCTCAACAACTCTGTAGATAACTATCGCAGCCAATGCGGCGTAAATCGTCCACCTCCGGGCCGATCCAAAAAGAACCGTTGTTTCCTCATTTCAAATGTTTTTCTCGGTTTGTTCGTCATTCCTTCGCAATAACAGCTCGAAGCCTCAAACACGCCATTGAGAGCATTTTTGAGCGTGTATGCTGCCTGCGTTGTGCACCACTAAAATCACAAGGAACGGCCAGAAACGCATCAAAACTTTTGATTTCGGCGAATTAATTTTGTTTTTTTATTTAATTTTTTCATTTTAGTGAATTAATTTTTTACATTTTCAGATTTCTTTCGACGGAATTTGGCGCTTTTCGAATATTCAGTTTTCCGAATAAATCGGGGACTGGCATTTTGGGGATATTCGGTTTTTCAAATTATTCGGAAATTGGCACTTTTCGAATATTCGATTTTTTGAGTCATTCGGAAATTCGTCTTTTTTGAATACTCGGCATTTCGTTATAACTCCGAGTCGACTTTTTTTAGCCGAATGATTTTTCGAATCATTCGATTCGGTCAAGGTATAGTCCAAACTAGTTGTCCGATAAGATGAGCGAGTTTTCGGTGGTTGGGATCGTTGATCAAAGGTTTGAACCGATAAGGGAAGAGTATAGTAAGTAAAAAAATTCCAAGTGGGGTGCGAAGGAAAGAAAGAAACACCAGAGAGCTGAGAATACCAAAAGACGGGCACTTAAGAGATTTCATCGTCACAACAAACAGAGTACTGGGGCGGAGTGGGACTACAGCATTCCTCTGGCTCTCGGGGCGTTTTCCCGATTCCTTCAACAGTTCGGCTCTACCCGGATACCAAGTAATGTTCAGCTACTGAAACACTCACCTCAGTGACGACTTTCAAACAAAAAATGGGGCAAAAGTGCAGAAGACTGTGTTGATAGCGCAGACTTCGGCGTCATGAGATCGCGAACTCGAGAAGTTTCTGGGGCCTTTGCCTGCATTGTACAACTGCTGATAGATCTTTCCTCAGACATTCTGTTACTCTAACAGGATTGATTGCGACCGCATGACCGTTGACAAGCAGAAAATTCCCGATGAACCCAATTTCCAGGCCTTATCGACTCGCGTTATCTATTCGACCCCACATTCAAGCCAGCGCGATCACGTCGGTTCCGTTTTTCGCTATTTCGATGTGCAAACCGTTGGGGTCAGCTGACCTATTTTATACGTTTAGCCCATTAATTATTGAAACTCTTGTTGGCACCGTACATGGAATCCAAATATTCAAGTCTTCATTGCCGCTATGAAGTATATTCAGCATCCGCATCAACCCGAATTTAGCTACAATTAAAATTATTGGGGGCTGAGAGGTTCCTGATTAATTACCAACATCGAGATGATCAATCTTGCGCTGCTCTAAGTAATCGAAGTATTTTGTTTATCGAATATTTAAAAACCCTGATTTTTTATATTCCCAAATAAGCCTTTTTTTACACTCCGACTAAACCAAACTTTTTTTACACTCCGACTAAACCAAACATTTGAAAACTGGTATGATCATGCAATCACGATTCAAATTTAGTGAAAGAATGTATACACAAAGGGTAGTTATAGCACTAAGCTCTTATAAACGAAAGCAGATTGTATACTTTGTCGCTGTCATGAGCGACAGTCATGACATTTAACACAAATTGTGACGGGACCAGCATCGGAGCAACGACACTGGCTGTCGTAGGAACAGTTTTCGCGTGTCCGTCGCAGCGACGTGTCGCGGAGGGCTGACATACTGCAAATGTGCCGATTCCTGTCGTTTATACTTAGTATCCGAATCACTCCTTTTAGGATATCCGAGATTCGGATAATCCGATATGCAAAAAATCGCAAAAACGCATTCCTGAAAGTTTAGGTTCCTGGCAAAAGTAACGATTTGGCAATGACATTTTTTTCGAAAAATTAGAAATATACTCAGGTAAAAGGGGAAGGTAAAGGGAAATGAAAAATGTTTTGAAGAATTCCTGAGAACGATTTGGCGTAGAATAATTCGATTTTTGGGAAATGTAGTGAAATAGTTGGAAGTATGATTTGGCAGTCGAGTTTGAACCAACTATTGATAAGAGTTGTGCAAAAAGAGAGATTGCATTGTATGAGCTTATCCGTAGAACATATCGAAGCAAAATCACGCGTGATATGGAATTGATTTTACTTCGCTTAATACGTGAAGACTGCGGCATTCCAGTTTACGAACGAGCTTTAACTGCTTGCCTTATCACGCGTGATTTTGCTTCGATATGTTCTACGGATAAGCTCATACAACGCGATCTCTCGTTTTGCACAACTCTTATCAATAGTTGGTTCAAACTTGACTGCCAAATCATACTTTCAACTATTCGTTCTCAGGAATATTTCAAAACTTTTTTCATTTCTCTTTACCTTCCCCTTTTAACTAAGTATATTTCTAATTTTTCCAAAAAAATGTCATTGCCAAATCTTTACTTTTGCCAGGAACCTAAACTTTCAGGAATTTCATTTATTTTTCCTAAAGGCTACCTTTCTAACATGGTTTATGCCTGGTGGTGTTAATTCAAAATAAACCCACTGATGCCCTGTCCCCCCACCCCTTCTATGACGTCCTGAACTCTCCTGATGTCCTGCACACTTTCTCTGACATCCTGCACACTCCCAATGATGTCCTGCACACTTTCTCTGACATCCTGCACACTCCACTGATGTCCTGCACACTTCCTCTGACATCCTGCACACCCCCACTGATGTCCGGCACACTTTCTCTGACATCCTCCCCACTCCCACTGATGTCCTGCACACTTTCTGTGACATCCTGCACACTCCCACTGATGTCCTGCACACTTTCTCTGACATCCTGCACACTCCCACTGATGTCCTGCACACTTTCTCTGACATCCTGCACACTCCCACTGATGTCCTGCACACTTTCTACGGCGTTCTGCGCATACCCATTGGGGTCCCGCACACTTTCTACGGCGTCTTGAGCACTTCCACTTGGTCACCTCACAGTTTCTACGGCGTCCAACGTACTTTCGTTTGGGTCCCACACACTTTCTACGGCGTACTGCGCACACCCATTTGGGTCCCGCACACTTTCTACGGCGTCCGGCGCACTCCTACTTGGGTCCCGCACACTTTCAACGGCGTTCTGCGCACACTCATTTGGGTCCCGCACATTTTCTACTGCGTCCGGCGCACTCCCACTTGGGTCCCGCACACTTTCTACGGGGTGCGACGCACTGTTATTTGGTGCCACACACTTTCTACGGCTTTCTGCGCACACTCATTTGGGTCCCGCAAACTTTCTACGGCGTCGTGTAAACTCTCATTTGGGTCACACACACTTCCTACGGCGTCCGACGCACTGTTATTTGGTCCCACACACTTTCTACGGCGTTCTGCGCACACTCATTTGGGTCCCGCACACTTTCTACGGCGTCCTGCAAACTCTCATTTGGGTCCCACACACTTTCTACGGCGTCCGACGCACTGTTATTTGGTCCCACACACTTTCTACGGCTTTCTGCGCACACTCATTTGGGTCCCGCACACTTTCTACGGCGTCCTGCAAACTCTCATTTGGGTCCCACACACTTTCTACGGCGTCCGACGCACTGTTATTTGGTCCCACACACTTTCTACGGCGTTCTGCGCACACTCATTTGGATCCCTCACACTTGCTACGGCGTCCGGCGCATTCCCACTTAGGTCCCACACACGTTCTTCGGCGTCTTGCGCACTCCTACTGGGCTCCCGCACACTATCTACGGCGCTCTGTGGCGCACTTCTGATTCACACCGTGCGGCGTTCCAAAAAGTACTTCCAAGATCAAGCAGCATTGATTGAAGAGTTGCTGTCTCAGGGAGCGTTCAATCCTGAGAAAAAGCCTATCAGTAACGGTCTTTATTTTATTAGTTCATTTTTAAGGATGAGTAAATGTCGGCTGGTTTATAATAACATGTTTACGTGTTTTTGTCTTTCTTGACCCTCAATTTTGAGGTTCCGCAAAAATTGAGCTACAAACTTCAAAATTTGACAGCTAGGTGCAATCATAACCAACTTTCTGGCCAAAAATGAGCTTCCTAGCTCAACGATAAGTGTTCCAACAAGATCGTGTACGCCAACTGAAAAAAAGAGATGAACCTTTTTTTCGACCAAAATCACGTGGTTTTGGCGATTTTTCTCGAATCTCAGTGAACCATTCCGGACCATTTTTTAAACAGTTATTCAACTTTCTAATGTATATTAAATGCAAAAAGAATGGATTTCCTACGTTTACTCTGGACCTTGATACTGAGGTCAGGGGGTTGCGCTATGGCGAATCAAGGCCAAATCTGGTGAGCGCTTCGCGCTCACCACAATTATCCGAATCGAACCAATATCCGGAAATCCGAAATCGGCAATATCCGAATCGATCTATTATCCGAAAAATTATCTTCGGATAACAAGTATACTGTCGTTGCCACTGTCGCTGTCGGCGCACTGCGACAGCGACAGATTAAAAGGGTGGGAGGCGGTCACTGTTGCTGTGCCGAGCGACGCGACCGCGTTTCGCAAAGTATACCATTGTTGCGAGCGGTGCTGTGCGAGCGTATAAATCAGAGCGAAATCTCGCATTCGAAACGTTGCCTTATGTTCAAAACTCTGGGTTCAAATCACCGTCTCCTACTCCTCCGCAACTCTCACATCATCCATTATCGCAGCTTACTTCCATTAACCTGACTCTTCCATTTGAGGGAAAAGGGCGAATTCTCTGGGTGAATGCTGTTGGTCCAACTCCGCGTGTTTAAGATGATTAAGCGCATGCTCACCGAATGCTCGATATTTCAGGGATTCACTGTTTACCCATGTAAGATTCCCACATGGTCGATATTAATGGTGGAGTCGCCGACATGATCGTCCCCCCTCGCTTCATTTCGGCCTTTCTGTAATACGTTTTACTTCTGATCTCCAGTCAAGTTCGGTTTCCCAAACTTTTCATTCTGGCCTTCTGAACTTAGGGAGAAGCTCTTGCTAAGCATAGAATATTACCTAGACGTAATGCGTAACACAACCAACAAAATTCCACAAAAGTGAATCACCTTTTTATTGCTTGCGAAACAACTGATTCGTTCTTTTTGCTTGTTTACTCCCCAGTATCCTTTTTGTGCAAGATGACTTCGCAAACTTCCCTGTGATGAACTCGTGAATTTGTGCAATCCAACTTCTTCTGATCTGCGCATATACGTAGCCGCGTTTCGGGACAAGAATCCTGGCCGGTATTGTACTAAAGAACCTAATACAACTTCCATAACTGGTATGCAGATAAAAAAGCCAAATATCTCCTTTTGATATAGGCAATTACAACAAAAATCAATTTAAACTTTTGAAATGATTGGTCGTGGAGCGCGCGGTCTCCTAAGTGTTAATTCCAGTTCTATCCTCGGTTACCGGGATGGTGAGCGAGTGCACAGAATTAGCTTGTTCGAAAAAGTTAGTGCCCACTTTTTCCACTTCGCCATGTTGCCGCCGCTGGTGTATGCATAGGCTCAGCAAGCGCGTTACGCGCGTAGAAACTATTCATACTCTAACGCCACCCCATGCGTCACGCCCGTGCCGCGCTGGCGTTGAGGAGTATGAATAGCCTCTAAAGGTCGGTGCGCGCTCTCCTGCTCCAGCCTTTGCGGCATCGCGGTCAGAGCGTATTTGACAAAGAACTCTGAGAAATATTGCCACGACTCCTCCGCGACTTCCCCGCGACACCTCCGCCACTCTACCGCAACTTTCCCGCGACTCTTCCGCGACTTTTCCGCGATTCTGTCATTGACCAATCGCCCGCGACTCTGCCGTGACTCGCCCACTTGGGCTACTTTCTAGGGACAGTCAGTACACTGTTTAGAAGGGGCCAAATACGTCGATTTTCGAGAAGCGAACCAAGAGGCAGAGGAATCGCGAGTGAGTTGCGGCAGAGTCTAAGGTTCAAGAGGCAACTCTCCTTTAGACCTCATTTTGAGAGTATATTTGTCGCTAGCTTTCTCGCAGCTGACCTATCACGCCAGCGTACACTGCGCTGCGAGAAGGTGGGCTGCAAATCTACTCCCATGAAGAGGTCTGAATGAGAGCTGCTCTTTGACCTTAGACTCCCCGCGATGGCCCGCAACTCCGCGTCTCTTCCGCGTTTCCCCCGTGACTCTCCCGCGACTCCTCCGCGTCTCTCCCGCGTTCTACCCGCGTCTTCCCCGCGTCTGTTCCGCATCTGTACCGCGTTCTCCCCACATCTCCTCCGCGACTGCACCGCATACCACCCGCGTCTCCCCCGCGACTCCTCCGGCTCGCCGCCGACAGGCGCCGAGCCGGAGGATCCGCGGAGAAAATTCTTAGAGAATGGGCTAGCGTCTGCAGCGACAACGATTCAAAACAGAAAGAGTTAAGAAACCACTTATCTAGTGTGAAATAAGCCCCTCTGATTGTTCCGTCCGAGTTTACTGACGTTGCATGATCAGATTGGGAATATTTTCTGACTCATTTAATCTCTTATCAATCCATCTTACTTTATTACATCTGACAAGAGGATGTTCAACGTCGTCCCACGAGTCAGACGGCTCTACGGAAGGGTCACAGTTTCCGTATCCTATCATATGTACGCAGACCTGTGCCGAATCGTATGTTCAATTATTTAATTAACATTCAACTATTTGAGCATTCGGTAAACCCGATTTCTGCTTTGTTTGAATATTCTGTTTAATCCAGATCCTGAACTTGGTGTAAGCTTTGTCGCAGGTTCGAGCTTACTCAGTATAGCAGAATATTTTTTTTTCGGGTGTGCGGCTTTTCAGGACTAGGTCAGGATTTTCGATCACAAAAAAATGCCGCGAAATTCACGAGTACTCTGTGACAACTCTTTTCGACAACCGTCAGCGAACGTGCTGCTTGGGGAGCACGTACTCCTATTGTGCTCCAGATTACAGCACCAGCCCCAACAAATAAGACGTTCAATGTGTGCATGATACACATTCAATTCAATAACAAAATGATTTTGCAAATCGGGTTTAATCTTTATTTCGTAAAGAGAAGATACGCCAGTCAGTCACAGTGTTTGTTCCTCAGTGCATTTCATGCCAACCGGGAGTAGCCGTGTTTTTTAGGGAAGCCATTTCCATGGAGAGCATCCGGCGTACTCTTGAGCCAGGACTCAGATGTTGGTAGCGTCGTGGGTTCAGTTACCCAAGTCTGCGGTGCTTGGCCCCGCCGAGCCAATGTAGGCCTCGTCCTATCGCTGGCGGCGCCAGATGGTGCTCGGCGAGCTGGCCGCGTCGCATGTCGGTGTGTCGTTGCGCCGGCCGCGTATCGGCGTGCTGCTACGATAGCGCTGGACTACCTTGCAACGCGTGCTCCTGCGATGAAGTTTTGCAGCACGCTCTGCTGATTGGAGAACACGCCCCTGCAATAGAGCCTTTCGATGGGAGTGGTCACTCGAGTTGAATGCATATTCGACACGCACTGCGTACTACGGTTGTCTGTGGAAATAGTTTAAATGGTTGTTAGCGCGGTTATGCGAATATTCAATCGATAGGGAGCAGGACTCAAATCGATTAATTCGTGTAAAAAAAGTTAAACCTGGAAGTCTAAACAAGTCGTCCATTCAAATTTTTTGAAAGTCTGCATTAAAGACGATTCTAGCGAATGTATTAAATTGAACAGTCCTATCTCCTTCTCCGCATTACAAGTGTAGTTTTTTCGAAGACAGGGCCCATGTTCAAATTCGCTGCCATGTTTCCTTACGGTCTCTGACGCAGTAAGTATGCAATTGCAACCAAAAAATGCGCCAAAGATAAAGTAAAACCGGGAAATATACAAACAGATAGAAACCGAATTAGTTCCTTCTCAAAATAATCAGCTCAAAAATGATAAGCTTGTGGCCGCCTATCAGCTGAACGGCTTGACTCTTTCAACCCACCACCCTTTAGGAGCAACACACCGTCTCAAAAACTCTTCCCCGGGAAGATTCTATTCACGCCATTCACTTTTTAACGTGGAAAATCAGCGCAAAATTATCAAGTACTCCAACTAACACACCAATTACTTATATACGTACTTGCCTATAGAAAAAATCTATAGATTTTTATCGCCGACACTGCTTTTGTTTATAAAAATGTACGACTCCTACAAACACTAGCGAAGTTCTTAGCCTACCATCCGAAACACCGTTGATTGCCGTGAAGTCTATAATTCGAGTTTTAAACTGGATAAAAAACATGATTTTGCAGTGATAGTACTGCTAACTGTGCAAAAACGAGCTGACGTCTTCGTTGCGAAAAAACCTTGATCACGTCATTTTTGCCCTTCAAGTGTTCTGATAAAGCGAAACCATGAGTCAAAAATGCTATCGATCCTGAACGTACAATGGCATTAAATAGAGAGATGCTATTGTATTACTATCTTGTTCCATATTTTGCCCCTTTTGTTTGCATTATTCAGCGCCTAAGCATTTTGCCTTTGCAGTCTTCAGAAAGCATCGACACTTGATGAGGCTTTGAGCATGTATCCAACCAGATTTCATTCCTAATACACGCGAACTACGAAAATGTGGACTAGCTCACGCTACGGGGGAGCTCAGAACCCCCCAGAATAGTCATGACTATAAGATGTTTGATCGATCAATAAGGCCCGTATGCCACCAGCATCACGTAGCTGTATGGTAGTGCAACACAGGGCACGAGCTGTAACTTTTCTCAGAGAGTAACACCTGTCGGATCGCTGGCGCATGGCGGGTCGAACAACACCCATCCCGCGATCCGACAGCCATCGTCCAAGAATGAACACGTCGTGAAGACAACGCTCTAATGCTGCCCGCGACCCGACCGACGAACTGCGCATGAACCAGCGATCCGACCGAAACTTCAATAACTGTCGTCGGTCTTCAAGCGATTTGGACGACATTAGGACAGCTGCTTCTCATAGAGTCTTTTGTTCTCCTGAGATATAGTGCTTATCAGAAGCATAGCGGAAGTATGGAGCTGCCCATTTTATAAGGACCGCAGTAGGCCAGTCTTGAAAGGTATGCTCGACGCACGCTCTAGGCTTTTTTCGGCCGCTAAGGGGATCTTCCCCATGGTCCTCAGCGGGGAAAGGCTCCTCGTTGTGGACCGTAGCGAGGTTTGAGTACCCCGCCCACATCAAATGCACGAGGCTCCAAATGCACAAACCGTTTCGGATTTCTTGCAACTGCACATTAGGAGCCTGTGATGTGGATGGAGCAGAAGTATTGCCGATTCGCCTTCACAGTACGTGGCTGCGTTTAATCGGCCACGTGCTCCTAGCAGCTAAAAAGCCTTTCAACTCGACGGTGTTCACACCAGGCTACGGCGCGAGGTGTGATACAACCCAACATTGGTCCGACCCCCCACCCAAGTCAAGTGATTTGCTCAGCCCCCCCCCCCTGGGAACATTGATGGCGACGACCTGGGGGGGGAGGTCCTCATTTCGTAATTTTTTATTTTATGGTGAACGAATTTTTAACTCAAGACTACATCAAGACCTAATAATTGACTTACTTTGACTTAATCGGTTGGCTTTCGCCTGACGCGGTCATTCCGCATCTTCACCGAGGTGTGCCGTCCTAGTAGTCAACCGTATCCATTTTTCACGGTCTTCAGCCACAATTTCAACACATTCCTTCCAGCTGTCACTATTCCATTTCCTGCGAAACGAAACATCGCGCCTGAACTGTCTTTCGATGCCGAGTGACTTCAAATCCTCTTTAACCACATCCGTCCAGAACTTTCGCCTACGCCCAGGTGGCCGTATCCAGACAGGATTTGGAAGCATTTTTAAAGCGTGTTGTACGAGACGATCCGGCGTTCTTCTTAGTATATGCCCGAGCAGTCGAAGTCGACTTTCCATTGCTGCTTGAGATGGCGTTAGGAGATGCTGGCACCTCCCTCGTGTCAAGCGTTGATGTACTGCGTCGATTTCCTTGTAAAGGTCTTCGTTATGGCATACACGCGGCCAGAAATATCCAAGCAAACGCCTAAAAAGCTTCCTCTCCGTGCAATCCAACCTTTCCATCTGCGTCTTCGGTGCTGCCCACGTCTCCGATCCGTACATCATGATAGGGCGAATAGCGGATAGGTAGACGCGCAACTTGACTTCCTTCGCGATGGTGGTAGACCACAAACACTTGGTTAGAGAATTGAATGCAGACGGGGGTGTGTATACAAGTCTGTTGGTACCTGCTCGTTGGTGCCCCTTCTTCTACTGAACCCAGCAGACGTTTGAGTGTACACAGGGAACGTTCGAGCGATATAGCGTGCACAACTATATCGCGAAAGTATCCCGCACATTGCATAAAGGTGTCGCCGTCCGGCACACCAAGGCCTCTGGTCCATAACACCTTAGGATCCGTACCTAAGGAGTCATGGAGTCTTTGGCCACAAGCCGCAATTTCTCCACCCTGAACTGCCGATCGCTGTCGAGTGATATCCAAAAAACTGCGCTATCCAGGCTTCTGAGCTATTTCCATGCACCGTTTGCTGCTTTGCAGGAAACCCGCCTCAAGGATAGACCCGTCATCAGCGTCGGAGAGTACACCATCTACTGCGGTAACGCTGACGATAGGAGAGTGGGAGGCTGTGCAATAGCTGTAAGGAAGGATTTCAATGGTATGGTCAAGGAGTTTGGCTCAACATCGTGCCGGAATACATTCGTACGACTGCGGGATCACAGAGGATTCAATCTGTGGATAGTGAGTGCTCATGCGCCCACTGAAACCGCCGAAGACAATTCGAAGGATGCGTTTTATGAGGAACTCAATACGTTGCTGGCCAGGATACCTTGTCAACATGCTGTTGTCGTGGGGATTGACGCAAATGCGAAGATGGGACTTGATCAGGAATCCGAAGTACTCGGTAAATGGTTCTACCCAGTGGAGCAAACATCGGACAATGGCTACCGCCTTGTCGACTTTTGTGAACGCAGTGGTCTGATTATTGCATCGACATTCAAGAGGAATCATCGCCGCCATCAGCTTACGTGGCAGGGACCAACCCGGCTATCTTCAGAAGAGCAGCGGAAGCGGAAGATGACAATTTTGAAGCTACAGCTTGACTATGTCCTGACGAGGAATATTCCAGTATCGGATATTCGAAGGTCTAGAGCTGTGTGGGATGTCGCATTCGATTCGGATCACCGTCCTGTTCTGTTGAACTTCAAGAATTCATAAGAGGAAGCGAGGGACTCAGCCTCTCCAGAGGACTGACATGACAAGTCTCAGAGATGAAGAGTGCAGAAGGAATTTTCGACAACGCGTTTCTATTCACATCGGAGTACGGACTAAGAAGAAACTTTGCGACGCGGATTCTTTTGTCAAGTGCATCCAGGACGCTTCGAAAGAGGCACTCCCGGTTGTACAGCCTAAGAAGAAGTTCGCCTACGTCTCAGAAGAAACTACATCTACCTACAACAGAGTATGTGCTCTCCTAACTGCAGGAAACTTCTTGGAGGAGAAGCGTCTGAGGAGGAAGTTGCGTCGGCAGCTTCAAAAGGACCGCGAACGAGAGTGGACGTGTAGAGCTAAGGAGTTCGAGAAGGCTTGGGAGGTATAAGAATCCGAGGAAAGCCTACACGTTGCTGCGACAGTATAGCGGGAAGATGAAGAGATGTTCTCCTGTCCTGAACACTACCAATGGAGTTGCAGTTGGTGATGCGATGCTGCCAATATGGAAGGATTACTTCAGTTCACTACTGAATCGTCCAGCGCCATCAGTACCTGAGCTCCCGCATGTTCAGAGAGCACATTACGATGTCAGTGAGGAACCGCCGACTGAGTCTGAAGTTTTGGATTGTGTCCGGAAAATGAAGAATGGAAAGGCTGGTGGAGATGACAACATCACTGCTGAAATGCTGAAAGCTCTTCCTCCGTCTGGGATTCGTGAAATGACCAACACCATCCGTGCTATATGGATGAGCGAAAGGATACCCGATTCGTGGAGACATGCGATCATCGTACCTCTTCACAAGAAGCTATCCGTCACGGATCCTAAGAACTACAGAGGAATCTCTCTACTTCGTGTCATGTACAAGGTTTTAGAACGTATCATTCTCGAGCGACTTATCAAACATCGTGAAGGAACGATCAGAGATGAGCAAGCCGGTTTTCGACCTGGAAGATCGACCATCGACCAAGTGTTCGTCGTGAGAAGAGTAATTGAATCGTGGCAGCGGTTTTCGAAGCCATTACAGCTTGCTTTTTTGGACTTTGAAGCCGCGTTCGACTCTCCTCATCGTGATCGATTGCTCAATGCTCTGCGAGCAGATGGAGTCCCGGAAAAGTATGTTCGGTTAATCGAGGACATGAACAAAGGAACAATACCAGCAGTTCGTACACCCGTCGGATTTACGGCAGCTTTCGAGGTGAAAACAGGAGTAAGGCAAGGAGCCGTAGCAGGACCTTTTCTTTTCAACTTCGCCGTTGATGACATCATGCGTAGAGTTGCAGAACAGTTTCCTGCGGATGTGATCCTAACACCATCAGGACGCTCCCTTGTCGACCTGGAGTACGCCGACGACATCATGTTATTCGCTGAAAACAACGCAAAACTGCAAAGGATTGTGAACCTCGTTTCGGAGTATGCCGCAGCCTATGGACTTCGTCTTCGTCCCGACAAATGCAAGCAGATGTGGGTCTCTCAGAGGCCTTCAACGGGAGTTTGTGTGGACGGACAACGTATCGAACTGGTGGACGATTTCTGTTATTTGGGCTGTTTGCTGAAGAACGATGGTAGTTATGCAGCGGATATTCGACAACGATGTGCGAAGACCTAATAATGCAATAAATAAATGTTTTCCACGAAAGCAGACAAAACAACTCTCCTACGACAATGGCGCCAAATATTTGTTCAATTGCTGATCGTTCATTAGTGCCCTGAGGGCACATAGGTGCGGTTTCGAGCACGAAAACCACATCAAGTAATTGGCGGTTCAGATGTAAAAACGCACCCCAAATTTCATGGATACAGCTTCAATCCGAACAGCGTTACATTGCTTGGGCGGAGCCTGTTTTCATGCCATGAGGGCACATAAGTGCGGTTTCAGGCATGAAAACCACACCTATTAATTGACTATCCGGATGTGAACACGCACCCAAAGTTTCATGGACGCAGCTTTAAAGGCACAGTCCAACCTCATTATCGTTTTTCTGTTTTTCTTCCTATCTTGAGAACGGTCTAACGCTGTTTCCAATGATATCTCTGAAATCGTAGAAGATCCCCTAAGAACGAAGTTGTGGCCCCTCAAAAATTGTGCTACGGAAGTATGGTGGACGAGTTGTCCGAGGCTCGTAACCTCCGTCATTTGCACCTGATGTACGCGTACCGACCTGAACAAAGAGAGAGGCTTAGACTGAAGGGAAGAACGGGGTTACTGGTCGGGAACCATCGTTCATCTCGCCGCTGTTGAGCTCGAAAGATCGTAAAAGGGGCGTGTCAAAGTGGCTTCCGGGTGTGGGCGCCCCAGGGTGGCTTCCCCCTATATCTCGCTTAATCGGGGAAATTGAGAGCTCGCATTAACCAGGGTATATATAGGGTGGGTCTACTTCACAATTATGTGGAAATCTCAGATTTCGTCCTTGAGCTTGGACTGTGCCTTTAAGCCGAACAGCGCTACATAGGTTGGGGTCCATGAAAAAATCGATAGCTGTGAAATATTTATAAGTATTTAACGAAATTGGAATTAGAGAGTTTCGCGTTGCTACGAAGTGCGGAAAACCTAGTCACGGACCCAAGTAATCAACTTCCTTCTTTTAACCGGTTAAAAATGGCCTTTGAAGACCCATTTTTTGGTGTGATACAATCGATTGTATTACACCTAAAAATGGAGTGTTCAAATCGTTTTTAACCGGGTAAAGAATGAAATTGATTTATTGGGTCCGTGACTAAGTTTTCCTGCACGTTGTAACTTTAACGCGAAACTCCCTAATTAAAAATTCGATGAATACTTGTAAATATTTCAAAACAATTCCAGACGAACATTTTCTCATGGACCCCACCCTATGTAGCGCTGTTCGGCTCGAAGCTGCGTCCATGCACTTTTGGGTGCGTTTTCACATCCGGATAGCCAATAACTAAACGTGGTTTTGATGCCTGAAATAGCACCTATCTGCCCTCAATTCATGAAAACAGGCTCCGCCCACCCTATGTAGCGCTGTTCGGATTGAAGCTGCATCCATGAAACTTTGGGAGCGTTTTCACATGCGGACATTCGTATTCAAAATGTGGGTTCCGCGCCCGCAACCGCTCCTATGTGCCCTGAGGGCGTAAAAATCGAAAGGCGATTTCATTAAGGAAATTGTAAGAGATATCACAGTGAACAACGCTCTTTTGTGACAGTCAGCTATCCATCGTTTTACAGCTTTGCGAAATTTTTACCTTTAGCGGGATCGAAACTGTGAATGCTAAATCGCCTAAGAATGCATCTTAGATTACGAAATTCCAGATCATCTGTGTCATTTCTCTGACAGGATAGTCCGCTGGTGATGACCTCGATGACATCGAATACTCAACACCGCTGCTGCTGACATATCCAGGAGCGCTTTGGCAACACATTTTACTTTTCCAAGACTCCTCGTCCATGTCAGAGTCATTAACGATGGCCGTGCTACCGTCGTCTATTGTCTTGCATGCTTTATCACCAGTGAATTGTGAGCTCTTCTTGTGTGTCCCTGCCTTATTCTTACATCTCCATTTCATATCTTGCCTCATTTGTTTTTTCGCAAATGTTTCTCACTAATCAATTTCTTTTTTGATCTCCTGTCTCATTTTGCTCTCTCAGTATAAGGCTCCGTCCATACGTGGCGAGAGCGTGCGATTACGCAAAATCGATGGTCATCGTGGGCACACGGTTCGCTGGTCGCTCATAGGCGCTCCTTCTCGCGCGCCCTCGCCCGCTCGCTCTCGCGCGCTTACGCCAGCCCCACGAAGCAAACAGCAAGTTTCAAGATTACTGCTCCATCACTAAAGCAGGTGGCATTAAACCTGTATCAAAACCACTCCCCTTGTTTTTCATAATCCCACCACGGAAGTTGAAAATCGTGGGAAATCATCAGCCGTTGCGCCGATTCGAGCGATTGATCACCCGATCAAACGTTTTCAATCGAATCAACACGAGATAAGGAGTGTTTGCCTGTGTTAATTTGCAGGCAGCGTTGAGGAGCGTCGAGAGGCGCACAACAGCGGGAACGCCCGCTCTCGCCACGTAGGGACGCTGCCTTATCTCCAGTTTTAATTTGACCTCCTACTGTGATCTCATTTTGCCGTCATTTTTTATACTAACACTATGATTCTTACCACCCCCCCCATCCGGCCTGATAGAAGTCCATCTTGTTTCTTGGTTGACCGAAGGTCCGACCCCCCCCCATCCCACCGGATGTCGATGGGTACGACCCCCTCTGTGATACATCACACCTCACGCCGAACCCTGGTTCACACATACTCCTTATTTTTTCATCTCCGGCATTCCGAATCTCCGATTTGTCAGGCGCTGTATTTCGCGGTCGCCAAACCCGCAACCCCAACTCCAATGAAAGGTATAGAACTCTCATACTGCGAAGCTACGCAACCACGCGAAAGTGGGGAAAACAGAAGCTCTTGTAAAGCCGTTTCTAGTGTGGCGCGACTTCGAGAAAAGTTTAGTTTGGCAGAACCTTTCCCAACAGCAAAGTACCGTATTTTCTCTTTTAGAAGTACATGTACTTCTAATACTCAGCCCCCTATTTTATATGTACTTCTATTAGAGATGTACTTCAAATAGAGGCTGTACTTCTAATTCTCAGCGCTCTCTTTTTGGTGTACTTCTATTAGAGGTGTACTTCTAATAAAGGGTGTACTTCTATTATTCGGCACAATTTTTTGAATTTGCAATGGTAGACTCTTCACATTTCGATTTCCAGTAGATTTCCATTTTGATTTCCAGTATAACACTTAAAACTTGTATTTAATAAAATTTCAGACTAGGCTCAATTGAATTGATGCTTCCACAGTCTCCGATATCATATATTCACACCTTTTCCAAGCTAATCTCTTCCAAAAAATGTATAAGTTCGTTTTCGATTTTGTTGACACGTGCTCCATCGACTTGTTAGGCTTCAAAACAATTTAAAGGCAGCGTTCACGATAAACATCATCGGTGACTTTCCACAGTGAAATGATAGGCGAGGAGGATTCTAGGCTAGCAGTGTCGAAAAACGGTAAAAAACGAGCCAGGAGTGGCAAATAACAGATGCAAACAAGCGTTTTGGTGTCCCAGAACCGCCCGGTGCTCCACTTTCGCCCCCTCGATGTGAACAAATGAAGACTCAGATTACAGGAATGATCAAGTGAAGGAAGTGCTGATATGTAAGTGAGCTGATCGCTTTATTGCACTGATAGGCATCATCCTTCATAGCGGTAAATTCCTCCACGCTCAAAAATCAACGTGGAAAAGGGATATTTTGACTCAGAAACTCGTCTTTCGCGTGGTTTCTAAGCATGCAGGGCACCAGACCTACCGTAAACCGAGGTAATATCGGAAGTGAAATTTATCGGGATAACTGCCTTTAACTGATCGCTTTTTGAGCCGCCCAGAGCGATTGAAAAGCGCGGTTCTTGAACGACCCAAAAACAGCTTTTCCAGAAGCGAGTTCTTTGTGTCCACAATCCACTATAGGTAAAGTCTACCATTGGTGGTTTCTGATTTCCTCGTCGTATAAGCGATTTCTAATCATAAATGATCCAATCTTCGTAACGCTGGGGAATCTTGGTTTTTCAAGCACCGCTAAAGTCAACGTATAGGGCCAAAACAAGTCGACTTTGATCGACTAAAACGCAATCAACTAAAAATATTTGTAAAGAACCGAAATAAACTCCGTGCATCCGCCGCGAATAACACCAATGTCGAACTTTAGCTCTGCGTTTTTTTCCTGGTCATTTGAAGTTCGCTGAGGTTTCATCGTAAGTTGTCCCATACAAGCAATCTTTGACCAAGAAAGGGATGGCCGATAGTTTTTTTTGTGAACATTCAAACCTCACATTATCGAAAAAATCTCGGGAAAACTGGTCTCTTTCAAATGCCACATTCGTGCCCTATACTGGGCGCGTTTGAGGCTGTGGCAAGAGGCGCCACTGTAACGCACACGGTCGAGCGATCGATCCTCACCTAAGACCAACCAAGCCTTCTATTTCTCCGGGGTCGGAAAATTGGTACCAGAGTTGTCTGGGAGGAGAAAAATAACGGATTTGAACATACGCTGGCTCCGCAAGTCATTGTATACGCCCACTACACATTCAAAAGCCTCAACGATACCAAATGGAGGTCGAATGTGTGGCGCATCCGTGGAGGGATTGATGTACGCCGAGAACTTTATCCTTTTTATCCTTCGTACCAATCACTTCCTTTTATCCCAAAAGCGAGAATGGGCCTTAATCGGCTAAAAAAGTGGGTTTGGTTCATTTTTCGTGGGTTTGATCAGCATAGTACATATATACTATATATAGTCGTGAATCTACGTAAATCTCGGAATCAAGAATTCATCGTGACCAAAGCCCTCAAAACTTCTCCTGACATCGCCCCATAAGTTGATATTTTTCATTTCCTGCAACTTCTACGGCAACTTGCGCAGGAACTCGTACTTGAACGGAGCACCCTCACAGCATTGCATCGGAATTCCTGTTCAGTTTTGGTCTCGACTCATCAGATACACTTTCGTTGTTGCATATGAGCGAATAGCTGTAGAAAGTGAAAGCTGCCGAAGAAGGCGAAAAGTTTGCGTGTGCCCAAATTATAACTGCTGGCGCAGATAATTGGGTCATTCTATTCATTCTGACTTTCTTGAGATCGTACATATGTACTGTCGTTATCGGAGTGAAATTCCAGTCCGCACTTTCGGACTGCCGCTGTTACATCACGCAACACGATGATAATCGTGCTGAGACAAAGATTGATTGTGCCGCGACCACGCAGTTCCAGCGCGAATATCACTGCGTTGCATGCTACGACAGCGGTCGTCCGCATGTGCGAGAGGAATTTCGCTCCGATAACGACAGTATAAGGTGAATAAACTACAGGAAATTTCTAATTTTTCCTTCACATTGAATTCTCAAATGCTATTATTTAGAGTTATTCTAATCAGAACTATCAGCATAATGGTGATTATTGCTACCTTCTTTGATGGGTGGAGTTTCGGCGACACCACAACAACTACTACCACTGTTAGGTGAGACACAACGCGAAGCCGCGAATGCATATTTTATATTTAGTTATTAACTGAATAGAAGTATCCTCTGTAAAATGTCGTATTTCTCACGACTCATGGCGCGAGCGGCGCTGCTACTCCCTCAGTCTGCCGTGCGCTCTCTCTCTCTGTGTCTCTAACCTCTGCTCCGCACAAGCACGCGTAGAAACCATGAGATTTTTGCGGTTTACGGCCTCTATGTACATCTAATACTCTTTACAAGGGAAGTATAAAAAGCGTAGGTCGGATCTGCCAAAACGACTAGTATGGTTAGTAACTCTTCTGGCTCAATAGTAAAAATGCGCAGTATCCCGTCCCGAGCCGCAGGTTCAAAAAAGTTATGAGCGAGATTTTTTAAGCCTGGCGAAAAGGCAAGGGTACCATGGCATTTTTTTGGAGTTTCAAAAAAATTTCTCGGATTTAGCTCAAAAGTTGTATGTAGGGGTAATCTAGGGTGGCGAACACGAATCTGAAGTCCATTTGTCGCAATTTCGAGGTTTACAGTAGGTTACGGTAGGTAACATGTCATTTAGGGGTCAAAACCCACCTTAGTATTTTGAAAATCGATAAACGGACGTTAAATTCGTATTCTTCACCCCGAATAACCCCCATATACAAATTTTGAGTAAAATCTGAGATTTTGACCAAACTACCGTATACCCACCGTAATCTACCGTAATCTGCAATAGATCGATAAACGGACTCCAGATTCCTGTTCAGCACTCCAAATAACCCTGAGAGAATGATTTTGAGACATATCTATCGTAGAAAACCGGAAATCTCGAAAGTGGCGTTTTTCCCTCGAAATTTTCCCCGGTTGGAAAGCTTCAAACGAAATGAGCCGAAAACTTTTGAAAATCGACTAATAAATCACAGAATCGTGATCAGCGTCCCAAAAAACCACTCTGGGAGGATTTTAAGTCAAATCTGGAACATTTTTCCAAAACGCTTCCAGAGCCCTCAATTAGGAGAAATAAGCGCCCAACCGAAGAGAAATAAGCGCCCAACCGAAGAGAAATAAGCGCCCAACCGAAAATCCGTACAAGTCCAAAACGCTATCAGTCTGGACAAAGTACGGAAAATGTGCGTTCATCCAAAATTTGCTCAGGGGGGTAGTTTTGGGTGCTGAACACATTCATGAGATCCGTTTCCGGATTTCCGAAGAATAACGCGATTTTTGGAAGGTACAAGAAGCACAAAAAATGAGCTTTTCAAGCTTGTAACTTCTTGGAACCTGCGGCTCGCGGCGGGATATTGCGCAGTTTTACTATTGAGCCACAAGAGATACTAACGACACTAGTCGTTTTGGCAGATCCGACCTACGCTTTGCATACTTCCCTTGTTAGTGCGGTATGGACACCGGGCATTTTACATTCAAATACGATTCGGTGTGAAAATTTTATATATCGTGAGCCTTTTATCTAGTAGACATCCACTGTTTGCGTTCGCAGCGACAGGGTCGACTAAATCAAATGATGCAAAAATATTTACATGATATTTGCTTGCTTGACCCCGGTCCATTCGCGTGAAGGTCAAACACCTTTGAACCAGTAACAGCATTGTTTGATCATATGTAGAAAAAACATCTTCGCCCTGAGATCATTGGGGTAATACGGTCTCATAATGGGTTCAGTGAGCGGAAATTCGTTTGGTTGCTGCCCCTTTATCAACAGCTTTCCTCAAATTGAACACTTACAAGGGCACACCTTACCTTTGCCGAAGGCTTTTATAAAACCATGTCTTGATAGTTGTAGGATTGGGGCACAGCATTGAAAGTTCGTTTCCGAAATCCCCAAAAGACCTGAGAGAAAAGGGGCGATTTCCAGGGTGCTCAAGAAAAGTGTCTCGAATTGAGTTTAGAACGTTTTTCTAGGGTTGGTTTTGGGTGCTGACTACGAATCTTAGACCCATGTCAATATTTAAAAAATTCCGTCCGATTTGGTCCGAATCTTGAAAATGGGGGAAAAATTTGATGGCCAAACGCGACTTTTGACGATTTCGAGAATGCTGCTATGAAGTCGCCCTAAATCTTCTGCATAGGGGTTATTTGGGCTGCCTAACACAAATCAGTGGTCAGTTCATCGATTTTCCTTGAATTACAGTATGTAACGGTGGTTATACGGTAGCTTGGTCGAAGTCTCGGATTTGACTCAAAATTTTATTGTGGGTGTCATTTGGGACGCTGAACACGAATTTGATGTCCATTTTTAGATTTTCAAATTTTGAGGTAACCAACGCCAGTTAAAAGGCATTATGCCCCTTTATGTGTCACCTCATCGTGGTGAAGGGGTGAACATTGATGATCAGGATTTGTCCTGTGAAATGGCCAACGGCACAAATGGTCACGCAGTTCGACGTAGCATTAGTTCATCTAATGCGAGAACGGGCGGCTCCTGGATAGCACCGGATCTGCACTCCGGGAGTAACCAGATCACAAACTTTGCTTCTACATTCGCAAACATGATAAAACCGGCCCGGAATCGGATATGCTTTCCCAAGACGCCCGGAGATGCCGCTACCGAGGACGGAAGAGGAACTGGACGGGGCGTCATCGGAAAATCCCAAACCCAACGTGAACAATGCCTGTACATCTGCTCTTACAACTGTCGAACGGCCGCATCCGACGCAGATATCAGAACTCTCCTCCATCAGTCCAGAAAAGTCAAGTACGATGTCATTTGCTTGCGGGAAACGAAAGCGAAAGAAGCGCATACGAGGAAGACCGATCAAGGAGAATTACTGGTGATGGGACAGAAAGTGGCCGCCAAGAATATCGGAGGAGTTGGCTTCCTTGTGCACCCTGCAGTTCAACCGATTGTTCATTCTCACGAAGTTCTGAGTCCCCGTATAGCTGTGCTGCTACTGAAGATTACGCAGAAGACCTTTATCTCGATCGTGAACTGCTATGTCTCTACAGATGTAGCCGATGAGAAAGAAAAGGACGCTTTTTATTCAGAGCTAGAAATGGCTGTGAGGCAGGAGAAGAGCTACTTCAAGTACATCTGTGGTGACTTCAATGCGATCGTGGGCAACCCAAGTGACGACACGTGGAGACTAGGTCAACATGGAGACGGAATCAGAAATAACAATGGTTTCCGTATGCTGGATCTGATGTCCTCATGCAACTTGTTTCATGGGAACTCCCTTTTCGAAAAGAAAAAGCATCGGCGATGGACCTGGGAAAGTCCCAACGGGCAAACCCACTCGGAGCTGGATCACGTTCTAACCAATCGCAGATGGAGTCTGATGGATACAGGAGTGGTGCCATCTTTCGACTGCGGGTACGACCACCGACTGCTTCGAGCCAAAGTGCGTCTCAATACCCGCATCTTCAAAAGGGATACACATCGACACGCCCCGATTCGTTTCCCTCGTTACAATGAGGCAGCTTTTGATGACGCGATTCAGGTTTACCCATGGGCGATAGCCGAGAATCCTACTGCAGACTACGACGGACTGACTAATGGTCTTCTCTACTGTGCGAAAGTGGCAATTGAGCAGCGAGAGCCCGTAAAAGAAAGATTGAATTCTTTAGCGCAACAAATGTTGAAGCGTCGAGGAGAGGTCAGAAGAGACCCGTCATCAACACACTTGGAGAAGTTGGCGATCAATAAAGCATGTCGTGTAGCAGTCAGGAAATCCCTGAGGGAGTACCGAAAGAATGAACTTGTGCAAACCGTCGCGCAAAAACGTAGCCTGAAACGCTGCCGCAGGGACATGACAGACCAACGAACCACGACCACGTCCTTGAAAGATGAGAACGGAAGGCCTCAAACAGCAAGAGCGGACATGGAGCGCATCGTGACAAATTTCTACACCGATCTCTATCGCTCGACAACTCTTGTTCCGAGATGCCCATCTCTTGCGGACGAGCCGGTGCCACCGATCCTGGCCGCTGAAGTCATGAAAGCCATAAAGTCGCTGAAGAAGGAAACTGCTTCCGGTCCCGATGGCGTTTCAGCCGATGTTTTGAGAGCAGGAGGTGACGCTATGTACAAGTTACTGGCTGAACATTTCAACTCTTATCTTGAGGCTGGTGTCGTACCTGATCAGTGGAAAAGCTCCAGGACAGTTCTAATCTTTAAGAAGGGAGACAAGGAGGATATCGGAAACTATCGCCCTATCGCTCTGCTGCCAGTTCCGTATAAAGTCTTCACCAAGATCATCCTAAATCGTTTGGAGACCATCATGGATTCCTACCAGCCAGTGGAGCAAGCTGGGTTTAGAAAAGGTTTCTGCTGTATGGACCACATTCACACCGTTTTCCAGCTGATCGAGCGATGTCGAGAATACAAGTTGCCGCTGTGCTTAGCATTCGTTGACTACAAGAAGGCATTCGACTCAGTAGAGATTAATGCTGTTCTCAACGCGCTCTTACACGCAGGTGTCGACCCCTCATATGTTGACATACTGGAGCAGTGCAACAATGGAACATCAACAACGATACAACTGTTCGAACGTAAGCTGCTCATCCCCATCGAGAAGGGTGTTCGACAGGGCGACACAATCTCACCGAAGCTCTTCACATCGGCACTCCAACATGCAATGGGTAAGCTTGACTGCGACAACAGAGGCCTGCTCATTGACGGGAAGGATCTGTCCAACCTGCGTTTCGCAGATGACATAGTGCTTATAAGCAAGAGTACGGAGGAGCTGAATTTGATGCTGCATGAGCTGGACGAAGTGGGCAGTTCTATTGGTCTCGAGATGAACATGCGGAAGACCCAGGTGATGGTCAACCAGTGGTGTGACGACGGACAGGTGTTTCTTCATGGAAACGTCGTAACCAAAGTGGACAGCTACGTCTATCTAGGACGTGAAATGAACATGACGAACGAGCTCACGAATGAAATCGGACGTCGAAGAAGGGCTGCATGCGCCGCCATGGGTACAATTCGAGAAGTCGCTTCTGAGATACGCGATGTCAAGCTGCGAGTTCACCTGTTCGATTCCACAGTGCTTCCGGCTTTGTGCTATGGCTGCGAGACTTGGGCTCACAACAAAGGAGTTTGTGTGGCTATGAGGACTACGCACAGGGCGCTGGAAAGATGTCTCCTGAGAACTAGTCGGAGGATTCAGAGGCAGCAACGTCTGAGCAGTGAGGATCTCCGCAAAATGTCCGGACTCCGCGACCCATTGATCCACATCGAATCCGCCAAGTACACATGGTCAGGACACGTCGTACGCAGAACGGATGACAGATGGAGTGACAGACTCACTCACTGGTACCCTCGAAATGCCAAAAGAGCACTTGGCCGACCAGCGACACGTTGGGCCGATACGATTAGCAAATCATCCAAACAAAGAGGTTTACCACACTGGATGACTGTTGCTAATTCCAGAGAAGAATGGAGCGAATGTGGTCCACATCGAGAAGATCACCGATGAGAATGGACCATCAAAGGTATCAAAGGTATGCCTACCGTAGCCTACAATAAGCATGAGTCTCGCGACAAAAAAAAACCCAGATTCACGCGCCCAAAGTAACCCCCAGTTGAAAGTTTTGAGCCGAATCCGAGGATTTTTTTCTGAACACCAGAAGAATGCCCTTACCTTCTTATGAAGCAATGAAAATGCCCTTTTTTGAAATCCCCGGAGGAGCTTAGGGAATTTGAAGCACATATCATTTTTGTACTGTCACAGACATACAGTAACGAAAACACGGTTTCCAAATCGTCACGGTGCGGGTAAAGCAGTCCCTGGTTATAGAAATCGTGGTCGGACTCGGGATGGTTCGACGAAACACTTAAAACATGTTAAAAGAATTTCCTTCAAATGTCTCAGTAACCATCGAGTTGCACATTCGACACTCAAGGCAAAGCGTGGGTTGAAATTCAAAACTAAACATTGAAAAGACTCCGAGTGAAGATAACCTATCAAAAAACGTCTCGAAAAGTTGAAGAGAGGTATCTTACGGAAATAGAGGTATAGGAGGTTTTTTTGACTGAACTTCGAGGGCGGTATCACTTGTATAGCCTAGCTCCCTCATTTCGAGCCGGACGAAGTAAGGTTTATCGGGATTATCATGCCAAAATCTCCTTGTCGCTGTTATATTTTGCCATGACCGACCGCTCCACTGCTTACTCCGCCCGGACTCATCCAGGCAAGCTAGGCTTTAGGCACTCACTCAATGTTTCTTTGTTGCAGAACATTTTGTGCGCATGCATTTGAGCACAAAGAAACTCTAGAAAGAGAAAAAAATCATGTGTTTCTCGATGATTGGGTTTTTTCAGCCCAGAAACCAGTGCTGTTGACAAGTATACTCAGTTCGTCTTCCTTCTTGTATCATCAATTCTTGTTCTGGCCGCAGTAATGTGTATCGCGCGTATAATTTTCGTATATTGCTCATATAAAAGGTATGTTCACTGTGGTCAACGCTTTACTTTCCTTTTTGCTCACTACGTAGTCCTGAGGCCGTGCTCGGAACTTTCTTAGAAATCGAGAAGCCGAAAGACGTCGGGGAACTCGAGCTCAACCTCGAAGAGAGACCCTTGGAGAACGGTTCAGCAACGGATTAAATGTTCGATCAGGTGACATTTTTTAATAAGAAACAAATCGCGTGAAGGATAAAAAACCAAAGCTGAGAAAGGAATTTCAGATGGGGGTGGTGTTACGAACTATGGCTTCACTGATCCGCCACCTCGCTACGATCAATTGTTCAAGAGAGAAGAGCCACCACCAGGATATGACTCCTTGAGAGGCTCCCAAATAATCCCATCCAGCACAAGGGAATCCACATCTTGTCAAGCTGAGACAGATCGTTCTCATCGCACAACGACCGATGAGAGGCAGAGAGCATCAGCAGAACCTGTCACGACAAATCGAAGCAGAACGACTTCAAATACAGAGTCAGCGAAAACGAGCTTTTCGATCTGAATGTGTCGTTAAACGCAGCATACACGCTCATAGACGTGTTTGAGATAACTACGGAGATAGAATAGTATGGCTCAGAGCACAACGACTACGCATTTTGAAAGTCAAAAACGACCCACAATACCGCTACACGAGTACAGTTTAGCGCAATGTTAAAAGGACATGGTGCGGTTGCGGTCACACACTTAAACTACGGTGGAAGACGCCAGATTTCATTATCGATCGACGGCATAGCTGATTTTCTGGGTGAGTTACGGTTTCTCTCTTTTTGCTTGTTTGCTTCGGCATTATTTTTGTTTCTGACTTTTATTATATTACGAATAGGGGCTTTTTTATGTTCAAGAGAAACGTGCCGTTTTTTTTTCGATTTCAAGACACAATTTTGAAAAAAAAACACTTCGAAGCCGAACAAACGGCTAATTTCCCTCACGCACTGAGAATAGCTCCTATTCGAAATATTTAAACAGTCAGAAACAAAAATAATGCCGAGACAAACAAGAAAAAAAAAGAGAAACCATAAGTTACCCAGAAAATCAGCTGTGCTGTCGATCGATAATGAAATCTGACGTCTTCCACCGTAGTTTTAGTGTGTGACCGCAACCGCACCATGTCCTTTTAACATTCCGCTAAACTGTAGGAAGTTGGCCCCGCCCCTATATCTGCCCGACCCCCGTATTTTCGTCCTACTCCAAAACAGGGGTGCTGAGCCATTTCCACCGTCGGCGACCTTTGTGGGTGGTACAGTAAGTACAATAAGTAGACCACATACATCGACGACGATGGAAATGGCCCAGCACCCCTGTTTTGGAGGAGAACAGCAAATACAGGGGGCGGGCAGATACAGGGGCGGGGCCAATTTTTTACTCATGTAGCGTCATTGTGAATAGTTTTTGACGCTTCAAAATGTGTTCTAAGCCATACGGTTCTAGTTCTGTAGTTATCTCAAACACGTTCGCGAGCGTGCATTAACAAAAAACGCGCTTCTCCGGAACTTTTTTATTGACTCCGAAATTCAACGCGATTTGGAAAAAAATTGTTTCAGAGAGTATGCATCAAATGATATGGTAACGAGCAACCACGAAGTAGATTTAGCGATTATAAGTCGACAAATACAGTTACATATGGATGCTGCAAACGATCGATACACAAGTTAGTACTCATTAGAAAGCCTCACTTTTTTTCGACAGGTTTGGATACTGCCTAGCCGAAATCAGCTCGAAGAGATTTCCACCTGGAATTTTCTGCAAGCTGGATACGCGGACCACGCTACGAGCAGTAATAACGGTAGCATAACCTCAAATCTGTGGAATAAAAACTGTGAGAGTTGAGAAGTTCAGCTGAGACCCCTGGCCCACAAACCCGGACATAGCGCTGCGAAGCCGAAGCCTGCCAATTCGAAATTATTTGAAAAATCATCTATTCGAATATTTGTTATTTATTTAAAAAATCGTTTGCCGAACAATGGGGTCATTCAAATAAAATTCGATATTCGGTCTTATTGTTTACAGCAAATCTATAGTATACGATAGTTGGGTTCAGGTCTCAGATTTGGCTCAACCTTTCCATGCGGTGGTTAATCGGAGGTGCTGAATACGGATTCAATGTTCATTTTTCGATTTTTGAAATATTAGGGTAGGTTTTGCCTCCCAAATGGCATGGCACCTACCGTAGCCTACAGTACACCCCAGGATTTCGACAAACGGACCACAGATTCGTTTTTAACACAATAACTATTTCCTACATACGAGTTTTGGGGCGAATTGGTACTACATTAGAAAAACAGGAAAGTGTTTAATGGGTACCCTTACTTCTTTACGAAGCTTGAAAAATGTTTATAATTTTTTAGAACCAGCAGGTCGGGGCGGGATACTATTTAACTATGGAGGCGTTTCCGCAGATGCGTTAAAGGCAGTGGTCGCGATCAAATATTCTTGTCTTCTTCTCCTCTTTAAACCCTTTTCTGGGTTTCGAGTAGTAGGACCTATAAGAAAAATCGCGAAAAAACCGCTGTTTTTAGCCAAATTTGAAGCCGGAACTCTCTTGTCTTTTGACAGTGGACGAGCCCACTCCACATCATCGGCATCAATGATCTCTAATATCAAGAACATCGGCTGGCTAGAAATGTAGTTTGAATCAAGGAACATTAACTTTCGGACTGACCTGTTCGAATATTTATGTACTCATCTAGTCAAAAACATTGACTGAAGTGCATGCGTTCATTGTTCAGCTGTTTTTATTAGGTAAATTTGCATTTATTTCTTCCTCTGAATGTCGATGATTTTTGACTGCTCGGCATGAGGCAGCGTCCATACGTCGCGAGAGCGGGCGTTTCCGCTGTTGTGCGCCTCTCGACGCTCCTCAACGCTGGAGCAGCCCGTGCCCGCAAATTAACACAGGCGAACACCCCCTCCCCACCTCGTGTTGATTTGATTGAAAACGTTTGATCGGGTGATCAATCGCTCTAGTCGGCGCAACGGCTGATGATTTCCCACGGTTTTCGACTTCTGTGGTGGGATTATGAAAAACAAAGGCAGTAGTTTTGATGCAGGTTTAATGCCACCTGCTTCAGTGATGAAGCAGTGAGCTTGAAACTTGCTGCTTGCTTCGTGGTGCTGGCGCAAGCGCGCGAGAGCAAGCGGGCGAGGACGCGCGAGAAGGAGCGCCTGTGAGCGGCTAGCGAATCGTGTGCCCACGATGACCATCGATTTTGCGTAATCGCACGCTCTCGCCACGTATGGACGGAGCCTAAGACTGCGATCTTTTTTCGCTGCGCTGCGCACTTGTGCATGAACAGGCATCTTTGGGCCCTAGAAACTCTAACTCTGGCCCGTTTTTCACCGCGCTACCTTAATAATTTTCAGCTGTTTTCGATCTAAGCTGATTTTTGTAGTTTCCTCTAAAGCGTTTCTCATCGTGACCACTGCCTTTAAACGCTTTAGACACTTTCCTTGTTAGAAATGTAGGAAGGGAGTAATAGATCAGTACAAAAATCAATAAAACTGCTACCAGCTGTGTTCTGACCAGGGATGTGCGGAAAAATTTTTTGGAAACAGAAAACAGAAAATTCAGTCTGACAGAAAACAGAAAAAAATATCCAAAAATGGGCAGAAAACAGGAAACAGAAAATTTTCCAAAAATCAATAAATCAGCGTACAGTATTTGAGATTTTTCATAGCGTTTAACTTTTTACACATTTTTCTGTGACAAATGGTTCCAACAGTCGACCGGATGAAGGAATGTGGACACCCGAGAGAGGCAGATTATTAGTGGAAATTGTCCCTCTAACCTACCTTTTCCTGAGACAATAACATTTGATTACTCGACCAGAAGCTCGTTATGTCCAAAGAGAAAATAGATTCAGTCGAAGCAGAATTGTCCTCCCCTAGTGTACATATTTTGACGGTGATTTTGAGTTAATTGCTGGGTTGAACTTTGTACTGCTCCTCAACGCCCTAGAGTCACGCGCGTTCCGCGCGTGCGCGCCGAGTGAGTATAAATTTCCGAGCGCGCCGCTCGCTCCACTATGGCGGGTTCGCTCGTAACTCTGTAACAGCTTCATCCTCCCCATCCTTAATTTCATTCACTTTTTCACTCCATCTTATTCAAATTCAGCACCAACCTGCGCTGGATGAGTTAAAGGCAGAGTTCACGATGACCAACCTCAGTGACTTTCAACAGTAAAACGGTAGGCGAAAAGGATCCTAGGCTCCCAGTGTCAAAAGAACGGTAGAAAACGAGCCAGGAGTGGCAAAATAACGGCTGCAAACAAGCGTTTTGGTGCCCCAGGCACACCTGGTGCCCCAGATCCGTCCCCTCGGAATAAACAAATGAAGACTCAGATTACAGGAATGATTAAGTCAAGGAAGTGCTAATAAGTGAGCTGATCTCTTGATTGCACTGATAGGCATCATCCTTCTAGCGGTCAATTCCTCCACGCTCAAAAATCAACGTAAACAAGGCAGGGCCTATTTTGGCTCAAAAACGCGTCTTTCGCGTCCTTTTCAAGCATGCCTTCCTTTGTAGGCCACCGGACTTTCCGTAAACCGTGCAGATATCGGGAATGAAATTAATCGTGAACACTGCCTTTAAAACACAAGGTTTAGAATATGCGTGAATGGCACAGTTGGGACAAAACTTCACCCCACTCCACCTTAGCGGTGGCAATAGAGTATTCTCAGTGTCTGTCCACGTTCAAAAAGTATTTATACTCGAATGCCGCGCCAGAGCGGGTACCATTAGCTGGCGCTAAGTGGATTCGTCAACGGTGAACCCTTGGATAAGGGTTAGCACTACAAGATAAAGAAGAAGATTCGGCTTCTTCCATCCCTATTGGAAAACGCAGCACATTCGACGTATATGCCATAGAGACTTGGATACCTTTCAGGGCTATACAGTGGTTTGCGGGGGTCAGCCGACATCACAGTGATGTTTTCCATCTCCTTACATAAATCTAATACCAATTCGAGGACTCCGTAGGAATAATAGATCTGGTTGACCCCGGGCGAGGATCGAACCCTGCCGTGTCGAGCGAGCAGCAGCCCATTCTGCCACTTCATCACCACAGCTCGGGTAACCACCATAGCGAGATAGACGAGTTAACCATAAGGTCCTGCAGAGAATGCGGGTGAGGTTTTCTAAACCGCCTACCGTCGCCGTACGTATGGGTTTACCGTCTATGAGTCCGGCCCCTTGTCTATGGAGTAAATTTGCAACACGTCGCGATTCATGGTTTTTCTGTTTTCTGCCCAATTTTGCCTGTTTTTACAGAAAACAGAAAAAATGGGTAGAAAACAGAAAATTCCGCACAGCCCTGGTTCCGAAGAGATAAGACCGTCACACGCGACGGCCGCTCAGTACGCACGCCAACGGAGCTGACGGACTTTCGCATTCAACCAGATTTCGGTTTCCGGTCAGGGGTGACTGGCTTTTTCGGTAAAGTTTAATTTGCCGATTTACCGACTTAGACATGGAATTTATCAAAATTTCCACCGGTGAAACTTTGTGTAATTTTTTCGCTATTTAAAAGGAGCATACACGCTCGTAAAAGTGGTTGGGATAACAATGCTTATAGCTTACAAAATAATGCCTACGCATTTTGAAGAGTCAAAAACGACCCACAATGCCGCTACATGAGTCAAAAGTTGGCCCACCCTGTATTTTCACGCCCCCTGTATTTGCCCTTTTCCTCCAGCGCAGGGTTGTTGGGCCATCTTTGCCGTCAATGACGTGTGTGGTTCACTTGTTAGGCAATCTACCAACAGTACGATTCCAGAGACATCGTTGGAATCAGCATGGGACCGTTTTCAAGATAGGCAGAAAAACAGAAAAACGATTTTTATCGTGAACACTGACGCAGAAAATCATTGTTTCAATTTCGAGTCCATGCGATTTCGTGCATTTCATGATGACTTGAGTGATTGAATGTTTCCTGTATTATATCCAATCCTTTCACACGATTGTCTTCTACAACGTATGCAAATAAATAAATAAAATAACAGTACCAACGGTGAATATGACCCAGCAACCTTGCGTTGCAGGATAAGGGCAAATACAGGGGGCGTGAAAATACAGGACGGGGCCAACTTCTTACTCATGCAGCGGCATTGTGGGTCGTTTTTGATACTTCAAAATGCGTAGGCGTTGTAATCTGGGCCATACCATTCCGTAGTTATCTCAACCACGTTTACGAGCGTGCATGCTGCCTTTAACCCCGCTTTCCAGGGGTTGTAGTAGTCTGCATGTTTGCCGCGAGTTGACCGCCGCTAAGCGGGTGGTTATCACGCGGTCATTGGGTAGCAGATCGCCAGCTCCTTTGGGAGCAAATGTGGTATCAGAGAGGTTTTTTCTTAAGCAATACGAACAATAAGGGCTTACTCTTAAGATTGGAAGTGGGGTAAGGCGAAAATATTGGCTTAGAAACTGCTGCTCCTGTTTTGAAATGAAAAAATGCGTAGTCATTGAGCGGTTTTCGAATGCAATTTCTTTCTGCGGCAAACACATCGAACCACGCGCTGAAGATTCTTTGGAAGAGGGTGAGAAATATAGTTGCAGTGGAGAGACGAAGAACGGTCGCGCAAAAAGTCCTATGAAGGATTTTTTGTAAGCGGTTGACACCACTCCTTTTCTCGCTTTGATTTCTCGAAAACGCACACTTTTATAATTTCTTTTTCTCGCTGTATGTAGAAACAAGGGCTACCAAAGTAAGAATGATTAATGCATGACCAATTTGTTGTTTATAACATAAGATTGAATGAAAAAAATACAGTTTAGCCTTATTTGATGTTTTTTATTCATGTTCTATACAGATAATATAGTACAAATTAGCAGCTGCAAGAAAATGTACAAATTGTCATTCTTTTCTCGATGTATTGCCTTGAAATTGAGAAAATTCCATTGTTCCCTCCAATTCCCAACTGTCCATATGTTGTCCTGCAATTATAACGATCGATGAGATCGAACCGTTTCCAGTGGTCTACAAAAACCTCAGCGAACTGTTATGAGTTAAAGGTTTAAAAGAGAATGCGGATGCGTTCATCGCTTTTTACATGACTTACTGTGTAGTGGTTGCGTTTCTTAAAGTAACGCATACTTTACATTTGAAAAACGAGTTGATCCTTGTTACAGATGTGGTCAGTCCGCGGCTAAGCTGTGGCTGATTCATGGTCAACCAACGGTCAAGAGCGCGTGGTTGACTCGTGTTAAAAGACAAGATTACTACCACTTCAGATGTTCTCTCTACTATGACATGCCGTGGCCTGTTATGTGCATTACGCGTCTTTTTCGCTCTTGAGGAGAATTTGTATTGGAGCGTTTCTCTGCGGACCGTCATCTCTGGCTCACACACAGCTCAGAATCCTTTTATTATTCTGATACAGTAGAGGCGAAAAAACGACTTCTCCATCCGGTGTTGAAGGCAGCGGGACACTCTACCGCTCATGTAAGCACTCCAACACCGGAAAGGGAGACTTTTCTCTCAATACTAGCTGGTTTTCGGACACAACTAATAATAGGCTTGAAAAGGATGAAGTGACAGTGAAGTGTTTTGACGGAAGCTATAGTTTTGATCTCTTCCGAGATCAACATGGAAAGGTTTTCAATTGTTTCTACCTGTTCTTCAGTTTTCTTTTCGACGCAGCTATCATGGAGACGAAGTACAATACCCGCCCTAAGGGGTCGTTTACACTCCCGCCGCCGAGCGGCGCGGCGAAGCGCAATCCTACAATATTGATCGTGCCGCGCCGCGTGATCAATTTCACAGAAATGCACTGTAACGCGCCGCTCTGCGGCGGAAGTATAAACGGTCCCTAAGTGTTGTAAAAACGGGGAGCATCTGGCAAACTTGGCAAAAAAAACCTCCGATGCCTGTAACCTTTCTGAATAAAGGCTTTTTCGAATTCTAAAAACGCTATTATATTCACAGATCAAATTGCTACCTAATTATGTGACTTGTGGGCCGAAGTTTACTAAAATCGCTTTGTTTTTGAAGAAAATAATTTTCGCAATCGTTTTTCAAAGACGTCGCGCGTGGCGATGTGCGGCGAAACTTTGAGCAGTATTTATAACAAGTAATGGAAGAGCAATCTGTATGTTTTCTTCATAAGTTAGATGCAGGTGAGAGAATCTCAAGGTTTGTGTAGGTTGAATTTCTGAAATCCTTCACTAAACACGCTCGAGAACTTCCTGAAATGTCGGAGTTTTGTTGCGAAAACCCCGGACTCTTAAAGGCAGTGTTCACGACAAGAATCGTTTTTCTGCTTTTCCGCCTATCTTGAAGACGGTCCCATGCTGATTCTAATGATGTTTTTGGAATCGTACAAGACCTTCTAGGAAAGGAGTTATGGTCCCTCGAAAATTGAGCTAGGGAAGCATGGTGGACGAGTTGTCCGAGGCTTGTATCTTCCGTCTTTTGCAGCCGATGTATGCTAACTGACCTGAGTAAAGAGAGAAGTTGGGAATAAAAGGAAGAACGGGGTTATTGATCGGAAACCATCGCACATCTCACAATCTCGAGCATTCATTTGCTCACGTCGGTGGGCGTGGAAAGTGCATCTGGGGGTGACAAGCTGACGGGTGTCGAACTTTGGGCCCGTAGGGGACCGTTCCAAGCTCATTTTTCTTAGTTTTTTCAACGTTAGGGTTGCGCTAGGCCCCGAAGCTGCCGATCTCCACCAAAGGAACAGACATGGTTTTTATCGTGGACATTGCCTATAAATGAAGGTTTCCAAAAATTCAACCTAAACAAACCTTGAGATTCTCCTACCTACAACTTATTTATAAAGGAAGCATACAGATTGCTTTTCCATTACTTGTACAAATACTGCTCAAAGTTTTGCGGAGCTTCGCCGCGCGCGACGTTTTTGATGAACGATCGCAAAAATAATTTCTCTGAAAAACAAAGCGATTTTTGGGACCTTCGGCCCAAAAGTCACATAATTAGGTAGCAATTTAACCTGTGAATCTAATAGTGTTTTCAGAATTCAGAAAAGTCTTCATTCAAAAAAGTTACATGCATCGGACGTTTTTTGCCAAGTTTGCCATATGCTCCCCGTTTTTACAACACTTAGCGCGGGTATTGTACATAATGTGTTTCTATTTCCAGAAAGCCCTACAGGTTTCTCTATTTTGAGATTTCAGTCTCGAAAGACGAACGATTATTGAGAAGCTCTCGCGCCCATCAACATGAAGTGCTAATACCTCTGATCGAAATTGCGCTAATTCGTTGTGGTTTTAAATACAAAGACACTTTCTAACTTGTTTCATTAAATAGAATGGGTAACTATGATGAGATCTAATTTTTCTATCGGATTTACCGAAAAAAGTCTCGCTAACAAAGTCGGTAAAAAAATTACCGAAAAAAATTTACCGTTCACCCCTGTTTCCGGTGCCTCTGCAGTTTGAAGCTACCTTTCAGGTGCAATACTGGAAGAACTCCATCCTTCTTGAAGATCTGTAGGAGCATAGACCGTAATCCCTTCCTGTACATACAGTAAGCCTAAGTGGAAATGTTTGACAACTTCGTGCGGAAAGAGAGTAAATTTGATCGTTTCAGATGCTTCACAGATGCGATACCGTTCCGTAGGTGGTGCTTTACGATTCCAACGAAGAAGCCTTTTGGCTTTGTGATCTCTAAATCGTGTAAAGTTTACGGCGCCATTGAAATGCAGCTGACTTCCAGAATTGATGTTTCATGGGTTACCGAAATGGCATGAGCGTAATGGAAACTAGAAACGGAAGGATACTGAGACAAGGTGGCCATTCCGAATGAGATATAGTTTTTTCAGGGCCGTTTTTTGACGTAAACATCAGAATTTCTTCGCACAGGTGCGGCGCGTTTCTCTCGAATGTGTTCTGATTTTTCCTCAATAGTGCGCTATAGCATAACGACACTACCGACATTACCTATCGTTCCCTTCCATAAACTGAAAATAAATTTGTAGTCGTAATAAGCGTTCCATATACCCCCCCCCTGTGCTAAGTTCGAGCGAAAAAAGAGTCCGACCTGATGTGGTAGAAAATCAGAAGGATGCACTGCACAAACAATTTTATTTTTCTGTTCTCGGTGTAGTTAGCCTTGTTGTAAACTCCGAACGCACATGTGCTGTCGCGTTGCACCGCGAAAACTCTGAAGCCGCCATAGGCTATGTGGGGTGCTGCATTAAGCGGTGCAAAGACTTTTCGCAATGCGACGCCTCGTCGCGCAAGAACTCAGGTATGAACGCTGGGCGATAACGCGCAATTGCGTACATAAGCAAGTTCGCGTAAACCAACAGCGTCAATTTCTTTGTAGCAATAGCAGCAGTTTTTTTTCGTGTTTTTAAAGTGACAGTGATGCTAAATATGCTTCTTCTATTGCTTTCATTGTTGGATTTGGCGGTGATAAACAAAAACACTGAAAAATGCGGAAATAGAGTTGCTTTCGCGCGACGTCGATTGCGTCGCGTTGCATTGCAAGGCGACGCTAATGACGTCGCCTCGCGCGAATGCAAATTACCCATCGTGTCGAATGTATCGCGCCTCACAACTCTAAACACCTAGTGATGACGCGACGCGACGTCGCTTGATCAATATATAGACTAATTATAAGGTCGCATCGCGCCGCAAATGAACTCTGAATGCCGCCTTAGCGAGCGCCCTTTCTTCCATGTTAGCAACATGTTTTACAGCAAACCACACCATGGGAGGAAATTTGGCATAGAATCGGCACCTGCACGCCAAGGGGCTCGCTCGAGTAGCCAATTACAAGTCGCAATCCACCATTGGGTGATTCGCTACAAACGCTTATAACTCCTTTCAAAAAAACCCGCGCCTATGACGGCGAAATTCTTATCTATTTCCCTTCAGAAAGTTCAGGGATGGCCGTTTTGTCAAAGTACCCTCCCTTTGTCAAAGCCTGTGTCAGTGCTGATCAGATCTCAAAACAGGGACACAATACCAAAGAGACGCTTTCCCGCGATTGGGTCATTTAAAGGCAGTTTCCACGATAGAAATCCCTTTTCTGTTTTTTTTTTGCTTATCTCGAAAATAGTCCCATGCTGATTCCAATGATGCCTCTGGAATCGTACAAGACCTTCTGGGAACGGAGTTATGGTCCCTCAACAATTGAGCTAGGGAAGCATTGTGGACGAGTTGTCTGAGGCTTGTAACTCCCGTCTTTTGCAGGCAATGAATGCGAGCTGACCTGAGTAAAGAGAGAAGTTGAGAATGAAGGGAAGAACGGGGCTTTTGGGTTTGAAACCATCGTTCATCTCACGATCTCGAGTGTTCATTTGTTCACGTCGAGGGGTGGAAAGGGGCCGGACTTGCCCAAAGCAGCGGGGTTTGCCCACTTTTCTAAGCCGTTTTGCGGCTCCTGGGTAGCTTTTCTTCTCGTTTCTTCGACGTTGTTCTGCTTCTGAGAGCCACGAGAAGTGTTTGTCATGGAAAATTCGAGTATGAAGTTTATCGTGAACACTGCCTTTAGACGAAGTGTTCATGCCATTCTGGCTCGGGGGGAAGTGTTACCTTCGAGTCGAGCGCAGGTTTTCCAAGAGGTTGATAAAGCAAGTCATGTTTTTGTCGCGACAATCCGCTCATCCTCATAAATAGGGGTTTGATACAATTTTCCAATGATCACATTCCGTACTCTTCAACGTTTACACAATACGGCTACCTTTGGTAGCACCCTACGTTCCAGAAAAAGAACGCCTATACTTCTTCGAAACGATATAGCCACCCCTGAATTTGAGGATTCCGCTTCTTATTCGGATATTCATGGCACGGCGCCAACGTCATCAGATTCAGCACCACAGAAAACCATACCAAAAGTGGTTTCACAATATAAAGTGGAGTGCCACGACTCTGTGTCGGCCAAATTCTCAGACACTCATAGTTGTGTTCCGCCGGACCGCTGCTGTATGAAGGCCGAATTCGCTGACCCGAAACGTCGGCCGTTTATCCCGAGACATCGCTTTTTGGCGTTTTCTTTGAAAACACAGTCTAACCTCAGAATCATTTTCCAGTTTCTTAGCCCATCGTGGAGAAAATGTCGGACCGATCACAATGGTGTCTCCAGAATCGCTGAGAACCCACTACGAACAGAGTCATAGCTTCTCAAAGATTGTGAAATCGGACAGCGAGAAATTCGTGGACGAATTGTCTCGGGCCTGTTATTTCTCGTTGTTCGCAGCCATCGCGCCGTAGCAGACCACACTATAAAGCTAGACCGATGACAAGTAGAAGAACGTAGATTTTGATCAAAATCCATGGCGCGCCTCTTACTTACTTATTCAGACCAGAAACCCTGAAGGGGGCGGAGAGAATGGGTGCTCGATTTTTCTAACTAATTCTGAAGAGTTGAGATTCCGGCAGGGTTGCTACGCACGGCGGACGGACCATAATATAAAATTTTACCCACGAGCTTGGTCTGTGCCTTTAAAGCCTGATTTTTCCCGAAACACCTTTTGTTTCATCCGGAAAAATTTGGCGTTTGCCCCGAAACAAGCACAAACAGCGGCGGTCTGACGGAACACAACTGCGAGTTTCTGAGTTGAGCAGCGATATATAACAATTGGTGTGACCTGCACATAGCAGCACAGAAAATCCAACTTGATCCTCGACTGATACCGCAAAGCATGGTAGGTATGAAAGAGAAGACCTAACGAATGCATGGACGTCTTCTGAACCGGATTAAAAACAAGATATTTCATTGGACATGATAATCGTCTGTAGTCGCTCTATCGTTTTGGAACGAATGAGAATCAACAATCCTTTTGTAAAATCTAATCCAGACGAAATTATTCTCTGATAACTCCTAAAGTATTGTTTTTGGGAATGCTGAACCCGGTTGAGTTCGTGCCGTGCCATGAATCTCCTAAGGAGAAGTTAACGGCAGTGTTCACAATGGAAATCGTTTTTCTGTTTTTCCGCCTATCTTGAAAACGGCTCCGTGCTGATTCCAATGATGTCTCTGTAATCGTACAAGACCTTCTGGAAATGGAGTTATGGTCCCTCAAAGATTGAGCTAAGGAAACATGGTGGACGAGTTGTCCGAGGCTTGTAACTTCCGTCTTTTGCAGCCGATGTATGAGAGCTGACCTGAGTAAAGAGAGAAGTTGAGAATGAAGGGAGAACGGGGCTATTGATCGGAAGTCATCGCTCATCTCACAATCTCGAGCATTTATTTATTCACGTCGGTGGGCGTGGAAAGTGCATCTAGGTGTGACGAGCTGACGGGTGCCCAACTTTGGGGGCGTAGGGGACCGATCCTCCCTATACCTCACCTTCTGTTTCATTCCTTACTAATGGTTGTATCTGTAATTACTTATATCTAAATAATACTTCCACTGGTTTCTCCGCTTCCTAACCCAGGAGTCACGTGGGCCTTGGTGGTGTTGGCGGGCCTACGAAGTTGGTACCCGGAACCGTTTAGTACCTCACTCGGTTTGCAGTGTTGGCCTCCCACTGCCCTTCGCCACCATACGTTCCCACTCCGTCCGCCATGTTTTATCTCTACTAATCTGTTCAATATCATAATTGCGATTTATCCTAAACTTTCGTCCTAATCTTTCTTTTCTTTGTATTGACTGTAAGGTCGTGATTACATTGCTCCATAACATCGGTACGTCTCATTCAACTTGAATTACTGTATTGTTTCGATTTTATGTTACCGATAAACCTATTGTTGTTGTTGTTCCAAGCTCATTTTTCTTAGTTTTTTCAACGTTAGGGTTGTGCTAGGCCCCTCAGCTGAAAAATCAGACATGGTTTTTATCGTGGACACTGCCTTTAAATCCATGATTTCAGAGGTGGCTATATCGTTTTTAAACGCACTGCATGCTCAACGTTAAGATGGTTAAATCTATTCTCATATTGCTGATACTTGCATGTTTCAAACGTACCAAATAAATAATTGTACTCTCACTTTGTTCACCCTCGTCACTATTTACAGAAAGTCAGGCAGGTACCACGTGTCCGTATCGAATAGAATCTCGGCATGATATGTAATTATGTAGTATGGTTTTCCCTGATGCAAATAGACACGTGTGTTCCGTGGCTGCGTGCAGTTCGCTGTTCGACAGGATGGACCACAGAAATGTAATGTACGTCAATCTACGATAGTGGTCGGCTTACTCAGACACTCGTATTTCTGTTCCGCCAGACCGCTGCCATATAAAGGTCGAATTCGTTGCTCCGAGACGTTGGCTGTTTGTACCGAGACACCGCTCTTCGGCGCTTTCTTTAACGCCTGGTTTTCTCCGGAACCCCTCTGTTTTACCCGAAACACCAACAGCGGTCTGGCGGAACACAACCACGAGTGTCTGGGCAGACAAGGAACAATATTGAAATAAGTCCGCATAGTGTAGCTCTATCATCAGATATAAATCTCTCCCGCCATCACCACATGTGGGTAACAGATAGCTAGCTAGTATACATTGGATCCAACTCATTGAGGATAATTTCAAAAATCGCTCTTTTCTGTTTTACCGTAAACTGAAAGGTTTACGTTTAGATGTATCCGGATCAAAGAGGCAGAATGAACTAAACTTTCAAGTAACTAGGAGATTCTGTGAAGAGGCATTCCAAAATGTCCGTTCTTTTTCGGATATCCGAATAATTCTAAATAACCTTCATTTTACGAACACCAATATGAAGTCGACGGCAATGTCGTCCTCGCATGAATGTTATAATGAGTTTTGATTGGAAAACAACCTTTTCTCCTCGTCGACTCCTCGTCGTTATTTGATCTTTTCCTCAATCATAGAGTTTGAATCTCTGCCATTCTCAGAGTCTTCTGACTCATCTTTCGTTCTCAGGAGTTCAAACTCGATGAATCAATGATGCTCTTTGTGCGAGGCGAGCTTCTTTCTTTATCTGCGCGAACCGTCACCCTTTTCCGCCTTGTTCGCCTGTAAACATTGAAGCCCGCACTCGTCCCTTCATCGTCAGATTGTGCGGCAGCACATGCCAGCATTTGCTCATTTATTGAATTTTTAATCTCATATACATATTCTCACTTACCTATTTGTCTGTTCTAGATACATATGTTGTAAATATGAAAGTACTCTAATGAAAGTTTAATTACCCAAAATTGAGGTGTGTTCGTTCGGTGGGTCGACTATCGAGACGTTGGCAGTGAGTAACCGCGTGGCAGTTCAATAAGGACTTAGGCGAGCAGCAAATCTACATCAAAGGACCAGCGCCACACGTCCACGATATTTGTGCATCGGCCGTTCCACGATTCGACCCGGACATCTTCTACTTCGATCCTGAACTTCATAAACGACACTCGAAGGACATTGAAAGATCGACAAGCGACGACGCAAATGGCAACTGCACTCAAAGGAAAACAGACTTGGCTTACCAGACAGGGAACTCAACTCAGCGCAACCATCGCTAGTGCAAAGGAGTTCTACGATTCCAGAGTAGGTTCCGGCTCCGTCTCCCCCACGCTCTACAGTATACTTGGGCAAATTGAAATTTTTTTCGAATGATCGACTTTTCGAATATGTCGAAAATTAGACTTCTTCGAATGATCGACTTTCCGATTTAGCCGAAATTTCAACTTTTCGAATGATCGACTTTTTCGAATAAGTCGAAAAACACATTTTTTCGAATGATCGACTTTTCGATTTAGCCGGAATTTTCACTTTTCGAATGATCGACTTTTTCGGATAAGTCGAAAATCCCACTTTTTCGAATGATCGACTTTTCGAATAAAAAGTCGACTTTTTCAATCGACTTGAAAAATTATCTACCCTTCCATTCAGCCATTCGGACGGTACATGAAGACGTGACAGCCAAACTGACTTTTTCGTTCCCGCAACAGCTCTATTACATATTTGTGCGCATATTTATAAATTGGATTGCGTAAAAAGAATAGCTTAAAGGCAGTGGTCACGATGAAAAACGTTATCGAAAAAACTACAAAAATCAACTTAGATCAAAAACAGCTGAAAAACTATGAAGGTAGCGCGGTGAAAAACGGTCTACAAATGGAGTTTCTAGGGCCCAAAGAAGCTAGTTCGTGCACACGTGCACAGCGATGACGAAACAGATCGCAGTCTCATGCCGAGCAGTCAAAAATCATCGACATTGAGAGGACGAAATAAATGCAAATTTAACGAATAAAAACAGTTGAATAATGAAAGCATCACTTCAGTCAATGTTTTTGACTAGATGTGAACATAAATTCGAAGGTTCATTGATTGACATTCAATTTCAAGCTAGCTGATGTTCTTGATATAAGGGGTCATCGATGCCGATGATGTGGAGAGGGCTCGTCCACCATCAAAAGACAAGAAAGTTCAGGTTTCAAATTCGGCCCGAAACAGTGATTTTTTCGCGATTTTTCCTTATAGGTCTCACTACTCGAGACCCAGGAAAGGATTTGGAGAGAAAAAAGACGACAAGCATATTTCATCGCGACCACTGCCTTTAATTAAGCCGGCTACTGTCCGGGGAACACCGGCGGGGAAACATCATTCGAAAACTAAAGCGAGTCTCTCAATTTCACCGAGGTATGGGGCAACGAGTGTACAGTTTGCTCGGATCATGCTAATACTTGGCGGTCCCTATCGACAGTTAGTGCAAATTAGGTGCCACGTGTTATAACATGCGGGCACCGAGCTTGCGTTACCGCACAACAGGGAACGCAAAACATTTGTGCAATCTGCGCTGACTGTATGAACAGAGCTTTGATAAGAATGGCCCCTTTTCCTCGTGCGCGCGCGGATGCGTCGCGACGTTCTCAATGTAGCGCACAAGCTGACACCCCCAAACGAGTTAGAAATCAATAGAAATGACGGCGAGAAGATTTAGCGTTAGCCCAGTGCGCCTGCTCTTAGCTCGCCCGCCCCTTTGTGACGAACTTGTGGCGCCGCGGACGTTTTCGATGGCGAATTGCCAAGGAACTCCGCCACGTCCAGCCCGATCGATTCGCGCACATTTCGCCATTAGCGCGCACTTGCGGAAACTAGTTACTCACTATTGGATAGCTCACGACCGAACAACCCCATTTTTGAGTCGAAGTCGAACATGAGATTTATCGTGAACACTGCCTTTAAAAGCTACGGCAAGCTGAAAGCTGCTATGGGGTCGATCATCTAGCCCTTCTGGTCCATCATCTACCGCTTCTCATAAAATGCTGATGCGACTGTCAAACAACACTAAAACAACTATGGCCCAAACTTGACATGCAGGAAAACTTTGAAAACGATTTTGGCGCAAACTTCAAGTCATTTTTACAGTGTATTCAAACTGGTTTTTCTTTACAAATAAAGATTGTTTAGGGACTCGTCCGACATTTTCTTTCACTAAAGAGGCCAAGCTATACAGAATATGAAAAAACCTATGGTTTTCTACGCGTACGACCCCTCTAATATGACGATTTTCCTCCACGATGATCAGCATAATTCGCCCGCAGTTTCCCCATTTTTATTCTCATTCAGACACCTTTATTTAAAATCTTATGAACTCTAAATTCATTTTAAGATCCATTGAGCGTTGCGCATATGTTGAAATAAGAAAAAAAACTAATTAGATAGTAGAAAGAAGGCAACAATTTTGTTTGTCTGCGGCTACCAAAATTCTGCATTGAATACGCGCAAAGTAGAAAAATGTGCTCAGATGGAGTAGCTGGCATTTCCAACATCTTTCTCATTAGCCAGGTTCTATACTTAGTATCCGAATCACTCCTTTTCGGATATCCGATTTGGATAATCCTATATCCGGAAATTTGAAAAAAAAACGCATTATCTGAATCGAGCCAATATCCGGGAAATTTAAAATCGGCCTTATCTGAATCAAACACTTATGCGAAGGGTAAAAAATTTGGATGAAATTCGGGTAAAATTTCGGATAAAATCGGATAATTTTCGTATAATTTTTGAATAAAATCGGACAAATTGGGATAAAATTCCACTCGGCCACGCCCATTTTCCCGTACCGCCTTCTGTTTAGTGCATCAACTCAGGGTTTTCCTCCTCCTTCCGAAATCGGAAAAGTCGTGGCGGAAATGGGCGTGGTCAAGTGAGATGATCAAGTGGCTAGTTATTCAGTGTAGAAGTTTTCTGTATAGTTGCTTTGCATACTTTTTACTAGCTAGTTGTTCTGAAAAACCTGCGTATGGATAATAATGTGTCTCCCAACGACGATAGAGTAATTGAAGATTTGTTTTCATATTTTTATTAATATGCAGTTATGAAGATTGAAGTTTGCATGTGAACATGCTGCAAATGCACAGAAGTACTTCTGTTTCTTCAATTATGGATGTTTTCAGAGGCTTGCCTTGAGTACCTGGTTCATTTTTTACCGTTTTGCCTCAATTGAACTTTGTTCCGAAATTATCCGACCGGATATCCGTATCCGAATCATTGAGAAAAGTGGCATTATCTGAATCGATCCAATATCCGAAAATTTGGAAAAAAAGCATTATCTGAATTGAACCAATTTCCGGAAAATTTAAAATCGGCAATATCTGAATATATCCATTATAAGAAGAATTATCTTCGGATAACAAGTACACCAGGAACTCTTAAGAGCGGCAAAATTTTCGAATAAGTCGGATATTACTCTTTTCGAATGATCGACTTCTCGACATATCCGAAAATCGCCCCTTTTCGAATGATCGACTTCTCGACTTATCCGAAAATCGCCCTTTTTCGAATGATCGACTTTTCGATTTAGCCGGATTTTCCACTTTTCGAATAGTCGACTTAGTCGATTCAATCGAAGTCGACTTTTTTCAATCGGATGATGATTCGATCATTCGATTCGGCCCAAGTATACTCTACAGTGAGCTTCGCAAGCGGAAGAAGGAACTGGAGGTGCGACAAAATACTCTGGAAAAGGCCTTAGACAACTTCATCACGGCTGCTGACTCCACGGAACTCTCTGCGGAGAATAAACAGAAGGCAGACACTAACAACGAGACAGCGCAGTCCATTTTGAAAGAGTCTCATAACATCGCCCTTCAGATACTTCTCGAGGAGATTAACGACGCGAAATTCAGCAAAGCGAAGGACGGCAAGGAAAACGAACGAAGTGAAGCCATTCGACCGAACCTGCAACCACTTCAAATCCCTAAATTCAGAGGACAACTCTGGGAATGGGACCAATTCTGGGGAATTTTCGCCGAAACAGTGCACAACAGGTGCATCAGCAAAATCGAAAAGCTGAGTTACCTACTCGAGGCACTGCAAGGTCCAGCTAGAGAGACCGTCCAGGACATTCATATCACGGAAGACAACTACGACCTTGCCGTAAAGCTACTCCAACGCAAATACGGAAACGATGAGGAAATCGTAGGCCGTCTACTGACGACACTTCAGACTTTGCAACCGCACGGACATCGTTTATCCTCTATAAAACGTCGAAATTCACATCATTCGAGGCGCGAGCGGCGCGCGCGATGCCTCAGTCTCCGTCTGCCCTCCGCTCTCCCATTGTCTCTAACCTCCGCTCCGCACCAGCACGCGTAGGAACGAAGTGAATTTCGCCGTTTTATAGCCTGTAGACGACCAACGCAGAATTCTGGAGAAAATCGGTCCCATCATCTCACAGCTGAGGCAGAAAGGAGAACAAGTCACACTCAGAGGATGAAAAGGACGATTCTTGGGAAATTTTCAGAGAAGATCCAGCGATCGGTTCTGAAGCGACGGAGGCAGTCTTCATCGGATAGTTGGACTACGAATGATCTTCTGCAGGACCTAGAAGACTACTTCGTTATGGAGGACCAAATCCAGTTTGGGAAAGGATTTTCGGAGGATTCCACTCGCAAGGAGTACCCCAACAGGAACCCGCAGAAATCGATCAAGCCACCGATGATAAACGCCTTCAAAGAGACGACATCCCAGGAAGCCATCCCAGGAAACTTTCCGTGTTTCTACTGCAACAAGGCGGATCATCGTCCAGTATCGTGTACGATGTACCCGACATACGCACAACGTATCGACCAGATCCAGCTAAGGAATCTCTGCAAAAACTGTGGAGCCGGCGACCACAAATCGACAAATTGTCCTCGAGGAGCCTGCCGCCAGTGCAATCAGAAGGGACATCACACGTCGATTTGCCAGCAGACGATGCCGCCTCAAAGGGATAACACAGCTCCCCAAAAGCAGACCGACTCACGACCGAAGACTCAATCAGCGGCACAAGCTCACAAGAAGACCACGCAAAACTTCGCAGCCGTTGTTGCCCAACAGCAGTCTACGTCGTGCAAACTCGGACAGAACAGAGTTCTACGCAGGTCAGGCAGTAAACCCTCCAATCAAGGACAGGTTGACCTACTCGTAGGACAAGCCAGAATATGGAACACTCGCACGGAAGAGTTTGGGGACGTTCACATGATTCTGGACACAGGAGCAGATCAGTCCTTCATCACAGCCGATTTCGCTCAACATCTCAGCCTGCAGGACACCGGGGGTGGTAGTAAACCTCTTGAAATCGCCACTTAACATGAATGTCGAAGTGGCACTTGAGTGCAACTTCGGTTTTCAGAGGGTGACATAATGGACAGAAGACGGTGAGCTGTATTTCGCTCCCCATTCAAAACCTAGCTAGCGCACGAGATCGATCCACTCCCCGCTTCTCTCAGAACGGGGAGCAATGCCACTACGCTATTTCGGCGACACCCTTTTGTGCTATGTGCAATGCCATCTATGTAGGCGGTCACGAGGCCAGTTGCATTGCCGAGTGGAAGAAATCGACTGTGTGCACAGGTTTCGCGAGCTAGGTCTACCGTGACCAGCAGAATCGCCGTCGAGTGCACAAATTGATTGCATTTTATCGTCTTTCAGGAATCGAAGGTAAACTTGAAAATTATTAGTGTAGCGGGGGTGTCAGGAATTACTGAGTGCTCGCTTGCAATGATGAGTAGCATTAAATGAATTGGTTTTGATCGCCATGGAGCATTGACGTTGTTCCGAAAAAAAAAACTTACAGGCATAGCACTATCAGCACCACTACTAATTTTACCATTACTACTAACATTTTATTGTTAATGCTACTCCCATAATAATAACAATAATAATACTAATAATGATAATGACAATAATAATAATAATAATAATAATAATAATAATAATAATAATAATAATAATAATAATAGTAATAATAATAACATTAATAATAATAATAATAATAATAATAATAATAATAATAGTAATAATAATAACATTAATAAAAAAATAATAATAATAATACATTATTATATTGATAACAGTAACAAAAATCAGTGAACACAATATTTTTATCATTATTAGTATGATTAATAGTATTATTATAGTCGATATTAATCTTATTTTTGCTAGCATTGTCGATATTGTTATTACTATTACCACTCATGTCAAAATAATCATTTTATTATTATCGGATTTATTATTATTATTCTTCTTTAGATAGTTTCTATTAGGTGGCCAGTCGTCATATGTTTATGGCCACCACTAATGCTTGCGCTTTATAAAAACCTTTGAGAAGCAGTCTCTTCTCAGGCGTTCAAGGGATAGGAGCTCTCTACACGCACAGAGAAGGAAGAGTTGTCCGGTTTATGCCGTTTGACGCGTGACGCTACTCAATTCAAGCGGAGTGGTCCCGAGTGGAATTAAAGCAGCAGAAGGCAAGACAACTCCTCCCTTGGTGTGTAGAGAGCCCCTATACCGGTGTTCAACATTTCGATTACACCGAATGTTCACAAAACTTCACTGGTAGAGTAAACGCGGAACAGTTCGTCCGATCGATAATAGCTGCTTCTCTGCGGGGCCACTTATGCAGTGCACATTCTCTATAGAGTTACAGGCCATAAAACGGCCAATGTCTCACCGTCGACTGCGTACCACGCGCTGCGCGACCGCACGTGCGTCGGAAGCAGACGAGTTTTGGCCGCCGCGCGACGAGTTTCGGCCGCCGCGCGTGGTTAAAACCCGTCTGCTTCCGACGCGCGTGCGTCGCGCAGCGCGTGGTACGCAGTCGACGGTGAGACATTGGCCGTTTTATGGCCTGTGCGCATGGCCGGGCGGCAAAAATAACGCCGAAATATTGGGTAATGGATGACAGGCGCGAGGCTGTGTAGTTGCCCTCTACCAGTCACTGTGGCGGCGCGGCTTTTGTCACCCGACTGTGCATGGAACTTGGGTCTTTACCATAAAGCACAGACCCGCAAAAAGGTTGCCGCCAACACTGCTTGAGATTCTCACACTTGCGAGAAATCCCGCCGCGCTGCCCCTTATTTAATGATGCCTACCTCAGCTGTCGAAAAATTCGTTAAATTTATTGCACTGATAGCCTCACTATATTCAAGCGACAGCTACAATGGAAGGAAATTTTCGAGGACAGAGGGAATTCAAAATTGAAACCGATTTATTTTAAGCCAAAGATAACATTCAACATTAACAGAGGTCTTCTTCAAAGACATGGTGCTGCTGATCCCCCATTCATCGTCGTGGCTTCGCAGATCTGTAAACATGCTACTTTCACATGCCCAGTATGCTGTTTAGCAAAATATGAATCTTTATCTCTTAGGTGCTATTCATACTCCTCAATGTCAGCCTGTGACGCGCGAGCGTGGCGTTGGAGTATGAGCATGCTGACGTCAAGCCGGCACGTGGGGCCCGTTCCGCCATGGCGGCGACGGCACTTAACGTTTTTTTTTCATCATTAGTAGTCCATCATCGATTTCATTCCGTTTCATGATAATTGATTCCAGTATGACACTTTGCTGCCATGATGGCGAACGCGTGTTCAAAAGTTGCTTGTTTGGATAAGTTAAGGCTCACTTTATTCGGCTCCGCCATAGCGTCGCCGCCGGAGCATTCGGTCTCCGCAAACAGCGTGATGCGCGCAGAAAGTTTTCATGCTTCAGCGCCACGCCCGCGCATCACGCGCTGGCGTTGAGGAGTACGAATAGCGCCTTAGCAGCCAACTCTGGCCTTTTTCAAAGATTCTTCGACCACTAATTCATTTTGAATCCTGTGCTCCTGAAGCTTTCGAGCGAGAGCAAATTTTGTGGCGCGATTCACCAAAGTCACGTGATGTGACATTCATCATTTGAAAATTTGAGAAAATTTATCCGGAAAGTATGATTTTTTTTGAAAATTCGAATAGATTATTTGGAAAAAATTGTGGTGTGCGCGAAGCGCGCACCAGATTTGGTTTTGAACTGGCCACGCGCGCAACCCGTTTTTCGAAATCTAAGTTCAGGCTGAAGGTAGAAATTGGCTCTAAATTGCATTGAAAAGAGCGCAAAAAGTTGTATATAATGCCCGAAAATGATTTGGAATGGTTTCCTAAAATTTGAGCAAATTTTGAAAAACCGCAAGTTTTCTCTGTTAATCTCCTTTTTTTTCAGACGACGTTCACGATCTTGTGCTACCAGATAAAATTGAGCTACGGAGCTCATTTTTAAAAAGGAGTCTGGAAATGGATGCAGGTCGCTCCTATTCCAATTTGAACTCGATACCTTTACTTTGAAGGGTACCTCAAAATCGTGGGTTTACATACTAAATTAGCCGTGGAGCACGAAAACTCGTTTTCTTCTGCTACAGCTCTGGAGACCGGGGTGTGTGGGTGAATTCGCAGCCAATCAACACAGTTCGTCGAAGGTAAGTATTGAACTTGTCAGAATTCGTACTCATGACACGTCATCGATCGATAATCAATATTATCGATTTTCGTGCTTTTTGCACAAAATGCGGCGAACAGTGGTGATTGCTTTTGGGATAGGTTTTCTTGGGTGAGGGATTTTGCTCATCAGTCATTATCGATAAATACCTATCAATAATATTGATTTTTTCGCCTGTTGCACAAAATGCCGCAATGATTTTTGATTGTTGATGGCTCTAAGTCATTTGTTTGGGAAATTCTTCTCATCATGCAAGATATAATGTTAATGATCAATAATATCGATTTTTCACATTTTGCACCAAATGCGGCAATGAGTTTTATTTTTTATGGTTGTAAGCTATAGGTTTCAAAATTTGTACTCATACGACAATTCTGACAAGTTCAATACTTACCTTCGACGAACTGTGTTGATTGGCTGCGAATTCACCCACACACCCCGGTCTCCAGAGCTGTAGCAGAAAAAAACGAGTTTTCGTGCTCCACGGCTAATTTAGTATGTAAACCCACGATTTTGAGGTACCCTTCAAAGTAAAGGTATCGAGTTCAAATTGGAATAGGAGCGACCTGCATCCATTTCCAGACTCCTTTTTAAAAATGAGCTCCGTAGCTCAATTTTATCTGGTAGCACAAGATCGTGAACGTCGTCTGAAAAAAAAGGAGATTAACAGAGAAAACTTGCGGTTTTTCAAAATTTGCTCAAATTTTAGGAAACCATTCCAAATCATTTTCGGGCATTATATACAACTTTTTGCGCTCTTTTCAATGCAATTTAGAGCTAATTTCTACCTTCAGCCTGAACTTAGATTTCGAAAAACGGGTTGCGCGCGTGGCCAGTTCAAAACCAAATCTGGTGCGCGCTTCGCGCACACCACAATTTTTTCCAAATAATCTATTCGAATTTTCAGAAAAAATCATACTTTCCGGATAAATTTTCTCAAATTTTCAAATGATGAATGTCACATCACGTGACTTTGGTGAATCGCGCCACAAAATTTGCTCTCGCTCGAAAGCTTCAGGAGCACAGGATTCAAAATGAATTAGTGGTCGAAGAATCTTTGAAAAAGGCCAGAGTTGGCTGCTAAGGCGCTATTCGTACTCCTCAACGCCAGCGCGTGATGCGCGGGCGTGGCGCTGAAGCATGAAAACTTTCTGCGCGCATCACGCTGTTTGCGGAGACCGAATGCTCCGGCGGCGACGCTATGGCGGAGCCGAATAAAGTGAGCCTTAACTTATCCAAACAAGCAACTTTTGAACACGCGTTCGCCATCATGGCAGCAAAGTGTCATACTGGAATCAATTATCATGAAACGGAATGAAATTGATGATGGACTACTAATGATGAAAAAAAAAACGTTAAGTGCCGTCGCCGCCATGGCGGAACGGGCCCCACGTGCCGGCTTGACGTCAGCATGCTCATACTCCAACGCCACGCTCGCGCGTCACAGGCTGACATTGAGGAGTATGAATAGCACCTAAGAGATAAAGATTCATATTTTGCTAAACAGCATACTGGGCATGTGAAAGTAGCATGTTTACAGATCTGCGAAGCCACGACGATGAATGGGGGATCAGCAGCACCATGTCTTTGAAGAAGACCTCTGTTAATGTTGAATGTTATCTTTGGCTTAAAATAAATCGGTTTCAATTTTGAATTCCCTCTGTCCTCGAAAATTTCCTTCCATTGTAGCTGTCGCTTGAATATAGTGAGGCTATCAGTGCAATAAATTTAACGAATTTTTCGACAGCTGAGGTAGGCATCATTAAATAAGGGGCAGCGCGGCGGGATTTCACGCAAGTGTGAGAATCTCAAGCAGTGTTGGCGGCAACCTTTTTGCGGGTCTGTGCTTTATGGTAAAGACCCAAGTTCCATGCACAGTCGGGTCACAAAAGCCGCGCCGCCACAGTGACTGGTAGAGGGCAACTACACAGCCTCGCGCCTGTCATCCATTACCCAATATTTCGGCGTTATTTTTGCCGCCCGACTATGCGTACAGGCCATAAAACGGCCAATGTCTCACCGTCGACTGCGTACCACGCGCTGCGCGACCGCACGCGCGTCGGAAGCAGATGGGTTTTAGCCGCCGCGCGGCGGCCGAAACTCGTCGCGCGGCGGCCAAAACTCGTCTGCTTCCGACGCACGTGCGGTCGCGCAGCGCGTGGTACGCAGTCGACGGTGAGACATTGGCCGTTTTATGGCCTGTAACTCTATAGAGAATGTGCACTGCATAAGTGGCCCCGCAGAGAAGCAGCTATTATCGATCGGACGAACTGTTCCGCGTTTACTCTACCAGTGAAGTTTTGTGAACATTCGGTGTAATCGAAATGTTGAACACCGGTATAGGGGCTCTCTACACACCAAGGGAGGAGTTGTCTTGCCTTCTGCTGCTTTAATTCCACTCAGGACCACTCCGCTTGAATTGAGTAGCGTCACGCGTCAAACGGCATAAACCGGACAACTCTTCCTTCTCTGTGCGTGTAGAGAGCTCCTATCCCTTAGAACGCCCTGAGAAGAGACTGCTTCTCAAAGGTTTTTATAAAGCGCAAGCATTAGTGGTGGCCATAAACATATGACGACTGGCCACCTAATAGAAACTATCTAAAGAAGAATAATAATAATAAATCCGATAATAATAAAATGATTATTTTGACATGAGTGGTAATAGTAATAACAATATCGACAATGCTAGCAAAAATAAGATTAATATCGACTATAATAATACTATTAATCATACTAATAATGATAAAAATATTGTGTTCACTGATTTTTGTTACTGTTATCAATATAATAATGTATTATTATTTTTTTTTATTAATGCAGTGCGGTTTCGCGCCGCAACCGCTCGCGCCAAGCGGGGCTCCCTCTCCACCTCCTACGTCCTCGCCGGGTCTGAGGAGCCTCGCAGGATAGCGCCCGACCCTGAGCGCGAGAAGCGCATTCCGTGCCTGAGAACAGTGTGCCAAAGCCAGACTTTTTTTCGGGAATCAACATGAATCTGCGCGAGTTTCGAACAAACTCCAGCGAAGCGAATCAAAAGCTTCCAGAGGACTGCTTAGGGAAATCCCCAACGCCCGAAGTCCTGGGAATTCAGTGGAATTCCGAAACCGACACGCTCAACATCGCTTGCGTCTACCCAGAGAAGACTATCACCACGAAACGAACGGTATCGGAACAAGTGGCCGCAGTATACGATCACTTGGATGGATGACGCCTCTGACGCTCGAACCGAAGCTCTTCCTCCAGGAACTGTGGAAGCATGACTACACGTGGGACCAGGAATTATCCGAGGAGCACAAGAAACAGTGGATCAGCATACTCGACGCTGCACAGGGATTCTGGAAAAGCGTACCACGGATGGTTTCTAATGGAGGCAACACCTCGTCGCCCGCCAAACTCGTCGCTCTCACGGATGCGAGCAAGAACGCCATGGCTACATGCGTCTACCTAGTACACAACCAGACGGTTGAACTCACAACCAGACGGTTGAACTCCTCATGGCAAAATCCGAACTTCCATCAATCAAGGATAACCCCACTATTCCCAAAATGGAGATGAACGCCCTCACGATGGGAGCCCGTTTAGCGAACACAGCCTATCACGCCATCAAAGGATGTGTCAACATCAAGGATCTTACGATCTACACGGACTCCGAAATCGCTTTGAGCTGGCTCAAAAACCCTGTACTTGAGGCAAAAGTGGGCGTCCCTGTGCGAAACCGGACAAAAGAGATCCGTAATATCACGGAGGACCTCACTCAAGTCGGACCGTGAAGTTTGGATACGTCAACACCGCGCACAACCCCGCAGACCACGCAACTCGAGGGGTCACGAAAGAGGAATTCGACGAGCATCATATCTGGTGGCATGGACCTCCCTGCCTACGATGCACAAAGGAGGAATGGCCGCCACGAGAGGAACTTCCACAAGCTGAGGACGAAGAACAGCCACGTATCGTCACGATAGCAACAACGAAATCGCTCGACAACGCAGAGCTACTGGACTGAAATCGCTATTCTAGCCTACGTAAAGCCGTCTCATCGTTCGCCTATGCAATCCGACGGTTAGAACGACTCGTGAAGCGGGTGAACCCGGACTTGCAAGCTCGCATTCTTCGCCAGATTCCGGATCTTCAAACGTTTCACGATGACGACTTCATTTCCGTGCCAGAATACGAAAGCGCGTTGAACTTACTCATCCGCCATCATTAACAACTGCACGTTGAGGGAAAAACCAAGACGCAATACGACCGCATCGTCTTGACAAAGGATTCTAACGAAATACTTCGATGCCGCGGACGTCTTCAGCAGTCAGACCTACCAGAGGACAGCAAGTTCCCAATTCTCATCGGGCCAAATACGACCCTCGCTTCGTTGATTATCGAGGAAGCACATGGATTATTCCACCTCGGTACAGCCCACACCATGGCGCGAACGCGAGAGAAATACTGGATACCACAACTGCGACGGCAAGCGCAGAAAGTTATACGACGATGCGTACCATGTCAGAGACTGAACAATTTGCCGTTTCGCTATCCAGAGATGCCCGACCTACCATCCCGACGTGTCGTGCGAAGTCGACCTTTCCAGCACGTTGGAATTGACTACTTCGGTCCGATAACCGTCAAAACGTCTAACGATGAGACCGGTAAAGCATATGGAATCATCATCACGTGCATGGTAACACGCCTGCTTCACCTGGAATGCGCACCGGATATGACAACGGAAAAACTCATCAACGCCTTACGACGTTTTTTCGCAAGACGCGGAGTGCCGGAGACGATCACGTCGGACAATGGTCCATATTTTCTTCTCGCAGACCAGATTCTGCGAGATGCCGCCTCACAGACAGCAGATGGCAGCACCGTAGCCAAAGTCATGGCCACCAAAGGAATCATTTGGAAGACGATCACACCGTACGCCCCATGGCAAAGAGCGTTCTACGAACGTCTCATTAAGTCTGTGAAACACGCGCTCTATAAGACACTCGGAAGAGCGACCGTGACCATGGAGAATCTTATCACGCTTCTGACCGAAGTCGAAGGAACGCTGAACACGCGTCCACTCACCTATCAAGAGGAGCATTGGGAGGATCGACCGAACATTCGACCGCTCGACTTCATTCAGCGGGATCTCATTGTCACCTATCCCATAGAAGGAGTAGGAGAATCTTCTGTTGATCCGGAATACCATCCTCCAACAGGCGCACTTCAGCTGCAAACCCGTCGACAGACCGAAGAAGCTCTTCGATGTTCACATCAGTACACCGTGAAGTTCTGGAAGGTGTGGAACGACCAGTACCTCACTTCTCTCAGAGAGCAACATCAACGCTATCTCCAAGGAGGCCGAGGATCACCTCGTCACCCCGCAGCCGGACAAGTCGTGCTACTGGCAGACCCAAACCAGCCAAGAAACACGTGGAAAATGGGACGTATCACCAGCGTCAAAGCAAACACCGAAGGCGTAGTTTGCGAAGCAGAACTCATCATGTCAAATCGACGCGTAACCAGACGTCCTATCAACCAGCTTGTTCCCTTGGAAATCCAGGACGACCCCATGGACTCGACAACGGACAACTCTCGTCAGGAGAAGGAGGCCAGCAACGCCAATGAAAACCTGCCGGAAACGGAACCGGCGCAGGACCCAGAAGCGCAGACTGTGGAGCCGAGGTACAACCTTCGTCGAAAGCCAAGAGTGAACTACGACCAACTTCACCACGGAGGAGTATTCTCAGTTCTGTCTGTTCGGGCTTCTGACCCTTTTCGGTTCTACGACAGCCACGCCACTCCAGCAACCGGTACGGATGGGAATCGACAAATCGACAGGAACCTTATAATGCACGACGGAAGGACTTCTGATCACTACGAAAGAGGTGAAAAAGTACGAACTCTGCGCCGAAGGATACTGTATCGTACGCGACGATCCACCGACTACGGAATTGCTACACCTGCCTCCGGAGATTACCCTTCACTCTCATTCGATCCAGTGGAAAATCTCCAATGGAGAAAAGTTGAAAACAATGAAATTTCAGTGCCCAGCAATCCCATTCTGCTCACAGATCAACTGCTGGTTTTTCACGGCCAACGTTTTCAACCCAGAGTGTCAACCATGAACCGCAGTGATCACCATCGCAGTGCTCATTTACATTGTCACGGCGGTTCTGTTACGTTCCCGTAGTCATCGGACATCCCTGTAAGATCCTTTTTGTTTGCTGCAAGCGTCTTCTCGGAGTATGCCGCTGCTGCCTACAAGCCTTACTTCGACGACTCGCAAACAGAGGAAACCGCAGACTACAACGAGAAAGATCTTCATCTCGAATGGGTTTCACCCCTCTTCTGCTGATAGTCTGCACTCTGCACTATACATTCCATCCGATGGCCAAAATCGCGTCGGATCGGATTTTCGGATACTCCCGATTTTGCAAAACCGACTCAACGGATAAAACGGATGCTGGCCCGAACGAGAATTTCGGATAACGGATCCTATCCGAAACGAGAATTTTTGACCGGATCGGATATCGGATATCCGACCGGATAAAATCGGATCCACCGGATGATTCGGATGAAAAAACGGATAGGAAAAATTTTCAGTAGTACCGAAGAGTCAACTCCGTGTATTAAAGCAAATACAATTCTAAAGCCAAATATAATCTTCATATATTATTCGTTGAAACAAACAAAACACCGGTTTTGGGAAATTTTAAAGCAATAGTTGACATGAGAAGTTGGACCGGTACTAGTAAACCTTCAGGGCTGGAATTCACGAAACGTTAACCACGTTTCAGCCATGGTTTGAGGCTAATCGATTTGCACACGATGTGCATAGCCATGGCTACGCTAGCCATGGTTGAAACGTGGTTAGCGTTTCGTGAATTCCACCCCAGATTGGAAAAAAAATTACAACAAACTATCGTGGTGACCATAAAACAAGACATATTTGGAGATCTTAGACTGATATGGTAGCTTTAATCATACAGCGCATTTAAAGGCAGCATACACGCTCGCAAAAGTTGTTGAGATAACTACATTAGTGTGGTTGTACGGGCCCTAGAAGAGCCCTCACGAAGTCGAAAGAGTTGAAAACGAGTTAAAATGACCGTATTTGAGCCGTATTGAGTCACAAAATCATCCTTTCTCCGCCCACCGATACGGGCTCCGCCCCTCAATACCAATGTTCAATGCTCGATTACGGTCATCTTGGCTCATTTTTTTCGCTTCTATCGTCTTAAGCGTTCGAGAAAGGGCCGTACGAATACATCAGCGTTGTTATCCCAACGAATTTGTCGCTAGCTCCCCTATTTCAGCCAATGCGGTAAAACTCGTCCACTTCTGGGCCAGTATAGAACGAACCGTTATATCTTCATTTCAGTCGATTTTTTTCCGGTTTTTTCGTTATCTCTGAATATTAACAGCTTCGGACCTACGATTCATTCCATAACATTGATATCATTTTTGAGCGTGTATGCTGCCTTTAAAGACACCGTTCAGTCGACTATTTCGGTGTCTTCTTCCGACAAATCTTCCTCTCCGAAAGTGGATCGTCACTATCCAAGTCAGCTTTATCATAATCGGATTTGACCTCACTGCGCCCATACTTTTCGATGACTACATGTCAGTACAGAGAAAATTTAGAGGTCTGACAATTGGAAAGTAATGTAGCGAATCCTAGGCAATTGAATATTTGAGCCCGCATTCCTCGCAACGGAGTCGGCCGCGGCACGCCGCTGCTCGCTTAGGAATTTCAACAGTGGAAACCAGAAACCTTCCGAGGTAACCAAAATGAGGCGTAAGCAAAATGCTCTGGCCGTACACAGCACGAAACATAGAAAAGTTCGAGCACAAGCTCCAGGAATCATTTCGGCTGCTCTTTTCAATGTTAGCGTCCGGAGAGAGGCGGTTGACTTCACAACACCCAGAGTTTCCCTCCCCTTTCAAAATACGAATAGTTAGTGACCCAGAGGTTTGATATTTTTTACAAAGTTGTTTTGCTAAGTGGGCTTGTTTGACAGATATACGACTAACATCTGAAAAGACTTAGCGTTCCCCATTGGAGGTTGGCGCAAACTCGGTGCAAATATGTTATAGCATATGGCACCGAGTTTGCGCCAACCTTCAACAGTGAGCGCGAGGTCTCTTCAGGATCCATTCCGACGTTACCTAAGCTAGCGGCGGGTACGAGTGCTCATAGAATCGTGACGAAGGATGACACGCTTCGGCTCTCCGCCACTGAATGGAAGATTGGGATTTTGTCAGATTCAAGTACAGGCGTAAAACATCCTTCCTGGATCCCTCTCTACAGTACCGCGCACTTTTTTTTGCAAAAAAAGCGTTTTGGGGCCTTTTTATGCGCTCTTAAAACGCCGCATCGCGGTAAATCACTTTAAAATCGACGGAATGAGTTTTCTGGTAGTTTTCGTGTTCCTCTCAGTGAGGCGAATGCAATGGTACGTGTAGAAAGTCTTAGTAGTAAAGCACGTGCTGCTGCAGCCAAGTCACGCTACAATATTCTGCGTGCAATTGCTGGCACCGCCTGGGGCAGCACAAAGGAAGTTCTGCGTAAAACGTATAGAACCATGGTACTGCATGTTTCGAAACCTCCGAGCACTCGCGTAGAGGACCACAGATGGCTGAGTATACACGTTTCATGACAGAATAGTGACTGCTCAGCCCAATCCCGTATATGGCGGTGTGCCTCCTCTAGTCGATGATAGTGAAGCTTACCTGCTCAGGCGTACTCGAACCATCCTAGCAGGTCTTCGATACGATCATTCTACCTACGTGAAGGCCTACGCACAGAGGATTGACCAGTCAGTCCCCGATAAATGCCCTGATTGTCAACGTGTTGGACATGATTCATTGCATCTATCTTCATGTCCGGTGAGACCTTCAACCCTGTCTGCTCTATATTTATGGTACAAGCCTTGTGAGGTTGCCAACTTTCTGCGCCTCTGATGCGATGCTTTCTAATGGCTGAGAAGAAGAATAGTAGATGAAAGAATCTTCTGGATTTCGGAATTTCAATTTTGGCGACAACAATGCGTCAAAATACATGTGCGCGCGTAAATCACAGGCGCACATCACCGTCATTTGCGTCGTGCACGTCGATGGAGATTGATTTCGAATTTCGGACAAGGCAGAAACAGTGGGCAGTGGGTCAAGAATTACCTTCAGGGCGCGATTGTTGAATTGAGTAAAATTAACGCAAATCTATTTGGTTTTATCCGAAATTATCCGATTTTCATTCGAAATTATCCGATTTTCATCCGAAATTATCCGATTTTCATCCGATTTCGATCCGATCGATTATCCGTTTTCAACCGTTTTTCTATCCGATTATCCGGTTTTCTGATCGGATCCTTCAATTTTCACTTTTTCGGATATCGGATATTTCGGATATCGTGTTTTTCCGTCTGATCGGATTTCGGATCAATCCGAAATCGCCATTTTGACGTCGGATCGGATTTCGGATAATTATCCGATCGGATTATCCGACCCGGATATCCGAAACCGACTCCGTCGGATGGAATGTATACTCTGCACAAGGTCTTCAGCTGCCAGGACGTAGATATCTTCGAGCACAGGGCATCGGTGTGCTCCATCTCGAAAGATCACCGTCAGCTCTGCAAGATCGACGTCACAGAAATCATCAAGCTCAACACGTTCAACCAGGACGCTTGCTTCCGTTTGCAACATCAAGGACAAATAGTGAAGGAAATCCGCCTACAGTGGAAGCAGCTGAAGCTCGGATGCGAAAAGCAGACAACGATATTCACACGAAACATGATCCAGAAGGTTCTAGACGCAAAGCGCTGCCCACATGCAGGAAGCTGCGTAGACGACAAATGCGCAGAAATCAACACAACCTCGTTACTTCCAGAGCTGCACCAAGCGAATCAATACCCAGGAGTCACCTACTGCGTCGAAAGCTGCGGAGGACCAGGGTGTGGATGCTTCTACATGAGCAGCGGATGCCTCTTTTACCGCATCTTCACTAAACCGGTCAACAACGACGTTTTCGAAATTTTCCGATGCTCACACTGGAACGAAGAAGTCACTGTCGAAGTCTCTGACACCTAAAGAGGAACACCCAAAGTTCACAGGGAAGTAGCGCTTCTTCCATCCATCCGTCGAGAGATCGGGACGATGAAATTTACCCTGAGTTCGCTCACGATGCCGCCAACACCGGCTCTTCAGACCTCGTTCATATTGGATGGACATCACATCGCATAATGGGCAAATGGCTACGCACCAACACTGCAATGTCCCTCACGCGATGACGCGATAACCCTACAATGCGATGTTCACCCCACCTGCAGATGCCAGCCAGCGGAAACGTCAGTCAACTGCACCTGTACGGACAACGACCTGACGACCAGGGCTGTGCGGAAATCTTTTTCAAAATTTTCGGAAACAAAAACGGAAGAAAAATAGCCAAAAAACGCCGGAAACGGAAATTCGGAAACGGAAACGGAAGAGATCATAAAACTATGAGTTGTCTCACTCTCACGTTCAGTCGCTGCTCACTGGTTACAGTTCCACTTCGACAACCTATGGTTTCAGTCAATAAATCAATAAATATTAAAACTACATAAAATCTCTATAAGGCCTTCTACGATTTCGGATCTTCGCCTTGGAATAAATCCGAAAAGGCAGTTTCAAAATTTATTTAGTATATGTAGCGGCCCCTCCGAAACAGTGTACAGTCTGTCCCCCAGAAAGCATTCCAGGCTGTACCAGGTGCAGATGAAGCGGACGCCCGCGTTGCGTGTTCAATGCCGATAGAAGTGAACCTCCAGGTACTCACAGGCGACTTTCTAGATTTTCTGTTGAGCCTTTATTCTGAAGTCTATCAAAGCAAATACCGCAAGATCAAATTCAAGAAGTAGAAAAATTACTCAGTAACGACAGGAAAAATTACTATATTTCTTAAGATTCTAGAATTTTAGAAACCCGAACTTTGCTGAGGATCTAAGCTAGGCTTAGATATTTGATTGAACACCAGAGGTCGAAAGTGTTTTTCAACCTCTCATGATACCTACAAGCACCACTGCCTTGACCCACTACCATTACCCGTGCAGCACAATTTTCTTCCGTTTCCGGGCCTCAAAAGTAGGAAACGGAAACGGAACGGAAATGCCCAAAAACACCGGAAATACGGAAACGGAATCGGAAACGGAACAGTTCCGCACAGCCCTGCTGACGACACACTTCACTTGACTAGGGAATCGACTGCCGATACGACGACCATGGATCGCCTTTGAAGAGGAACGTCATGGGAGCGACAACGTCACCGTCATCGCCACCATTCCGGGACTATCGACAGCGGAAATTCTCCTCACCATCCATGAAGAGATCGACTCGACAGTAAAGGAAGTCACGGATTCAATCTGCAAGGTCAACAACGCAGACATTAAAGGATGTTACCTCTGCCCACAAGGAGCAGTTGCAGACATCGTATGTCACAGTCAGGACACCGAAACAACGGCCACCATAATCTGTGACGAGTACACGTTTTCGGTACCATGTCATCCAAATGGAGCAACATCATCGCTACGGTTTAACATACAACACGCGCGAGTACATATGTCATGCACATCCTCATGCGGAACGGAGAAGACCCACTTCGAACTGCCAGGAATCTTGCACTGGACACGGAATATAGCCAGCGCAGCGAAAAAACTTCTCGCAGGGGAAAGCAACGTCTTCAACGAAGTTGTTCTGCCGGATCTCGGCCATATCAGCAGCGTCATCATCGCCTGGTACAAGACATCGATGACAGTCCTGGGACTTCTCGTCATCGCAATCGCTGCGGAATACCTGATAGCATGGAGCTGCGGAATCCGGGGATTTGCCCTACTCTGTAAATCACTCTGGAAACTCCTTAGATGGTCAATCGCCACCATCGGATGGGTCATCTTTCGAACAGGGTCTCAGCTACTCCGCTGGTCGCCTCACAGACGCAGAGACAGTACGCTCACAAAGAGCTGTGAACGTAGCACTTCAGCATGTGTATATATGTACATACAGAAACTATCTGTCGCATGAAACCGTATGTGTAGTATATATTCTGATTTCTGTCTATGCATAGTTTCTTTTAGCAACATCAACGCACCACGACTTTGACGACATGCCGGAAACCAAGGAAACAACTTCCACCAAGACGAGACCGCCCAAGGATGCCATTTCGGTAGGCACGTTGAAGACAAAGAAATCTGCTTCGGCCAAGACGAAAGCTAAGAAAGCCGCCACGTCAAAAAGCCTGCAACTTGACGTCTCGATGGAAGCGCCAGCTCCTACGCCCACTTCGGCCACTTCGACGACATCACCATCCAGCACACCGAATCTCGACGTGGTTCCAACCTTTTCGCGAAGAGAGGACCTAGAGAAGACCTACTACAAGCTCTACCGAGCAGGTGTGTTACTGATTGGACTCATCGCCAATGAGAACGAAAGCCTCCACAAGGAAATGGATGCGGTACGGATTGAGGCGACGAACGGGCTCTCCAAGCTCGTGCACGACGTCAAGGACCGACAGCAGACGGTAGCACCGGACTCTATTCAACTGATCCAAACCATCGCAGAGGTCCGAGAACAACTCGAGAAAGACCACGGAGCCATGTACGCCCACCTCAAGAAATGGAAAGTCGACGTAGAGGACAGGATCGAGCGTTTAAAATCGGCATCATCTGAATCGAAACATTTTCCGAAGGGTCGAAAATTCGGAGAAAGTTCGTGTGAAATTTCGGATAAAATCGGATAAGTTTTGGGATAAAATCGGATAAATTGGGATAAAATTGCACTCGGCCACGCCCATTTGTCCGGATCGCCCTCTTTTTAGTACATCAACCCAGGGTTTTCCTCCTCCTTCCGAAATCGGAAGAGTCGTTGCGGCGCGGAAAAATGGGCGTAGACAAGTGAAATGACCAAGTGGCTAGTATTCAGTGTAGAAGTTTTTTGTATAGTTGCTTTGCATACTTTTTACTAGCTAGTTGCTCTGAAAAACCTGTGTATGGATGATACTGTGCCTCCCAACGACGATAGATTAATTGAAGATTTGTTTTCAAATTTTTATTAAGATGCATTTCTGAAGATTGATGTTCGTATGTGAACATGCTGCAAATGCAATGAGGTATATATATATATATATATATATATATATATATATATATATATATATATATATATATATATATATATATATATATATATATATATATATATATATATATATATATATATATATATATATATATATATATATATATATATATATATATATATATATATATATATATATTTATATATATATATATATATATATATATATTTATTTATTTATTTATTTATTTATTGAGGAATCGCCGACTGAGTCTGAAGTTTTGGATTGTGTCCGGAAAATGAAGAATGGAAAGGCAGGTGGAGATGACAACATCACTGCTGAAATGCTGAAAGCTCTTCCTCCGTCTGGGATTCGTGAAATGACCAACACCATCCGTGCCATATGGATGAGCGAAAGGATACCCGATTCGTGGAGACATGCGATCATCGTACCTCTTCACAAGAAGCTATCCGTCACGGATCCTAAGAACTACAGAGGAATCTCTCTACTTCGTGTCATGTACAAGGTTTTAGAACGTATCATTCTCGAGCGACTTATCAAACATCGTGAAGGAACGACCAGAGATGAGCAAGCCGGTTTTCGACCTGGAAGATCGACCATCGACCAAGTGTTCGTCGTGAGAAGAATTAATTGAATCGTGGCAGCGGTTTTCGAAGCCATTACAGCTTGCTTTTTGGACTTTGAAGCCGCGTTTGACTCTCCTCATCGTGATCGATTGCTCAATGCTCTGCGAGCAGATGGAGTCCCGGAAAAGTATGTTCGGTTAATCGAGGACATGAACAAAGGAACAACAGCAGCAGTTCGTACACCTGTCGGATTTACGTCAGCTTTCGAGGTGAAAACAGGAGTAAGGCAAGGAGCCGTTGCAGGACCTTTTCTTTCAACTTCGCCGTTGATGACATCATGCGTAGAGTTGCAGAACAGTTTCCTGCGGATGTGATCCTAACACCATCAGGACGCTCCTTGTCGACCTGGAGTACGCCGACGACATTGTGTTATTCGCTGAAAACAACGCAAAACTGCAAAGGATTGTGAACCTCGTTTCGAAGTATGCCGCAGCCTATGGACTTCGTCTTCGTCCCGACAAATGCAAGCAGATGTGGGTCTCTCAGAGGCCTTCAACTGGAGTTTGTGTGGACGGACAACGTATCGAACTGGTGGACGATTTCTGTTATTTGGGCTGTTTGCTGAAGAACGATGGTAGTAGTTATGCAGCGGATATTCGACAACGATGTGCGAAAGCTACGTCTGCATTCAATCCTCTTACGAAGTGTTTGTGGTCTACCCCCATCGCGAAGGAAGTCAAGTTGCGCGTCTACCTATCCGCTATTCGCCCTATCATGATGTACGGATCGGAGACGTGGGCAGCACCGAAAACGCAGATGGAAAGGTTGGATTGCACGGAGAGGAAGCTTTTAGGCGTTTGCTTGGATATTTCTGGCCGCGTGTATGCTATAACGAAGACCTTTACAAGGATATCGACGCAGTACATCAACGCTTGACACGAGGGAGGTGCCAGCATCTCCTAACGCCATCTCAAGCAGCAATGGAAAGTCGACTTCGACTGCTCGGGCATATACTAAGAAGAACGCCGGATCGTCATGGTACAACACGCTTTAAAATGCTTCCAAATCCTGTCTGGAAACGGCCACCTGGGCGTAGGCGAAAGTTCTGGACGGATGTGGTTAAAGAGGATTTAAAGTCACTCGGCATCGAAAGACAGTTCAGGCGCGATGTTTCGTTTCGCAGGAAATGGAATAGTGACAGCTGGATGGAATGTGTTCAAATTGTGGCTGAAGACCGTGAAAAATGGACACGGCTGACTACTAGGACGGCACACCTCGGTGAAGATGCGGAATGACCGCGTCAGGCGAAAGCCAACCGATTAAGTCAAGTAAGTCAAATTTATTTATTTATTACATAGGCAAGCCTATGTAGTCAAAAACAATGTTCAAAACGACCGCGAAATACGAATGAACCATAGGAAGTAAAGCATGGAAACGATAAAAAAAACAACATAGCGGTACAGAAAAGAAAAGCGCATTGCTGCATTAATCAACCTAAAGAAAGGAATCAAAAGCTATCCAGCCAGTCAGGAAGGGCTACTTGTATGATCAGCCAGCTCAACATTTTCTCGAATGAAATTTTTGAATGCCGTGAAGTTGGAAGGAATGGAATGATTTCTACCAAGGTTCTCAAAAATGGGTACTGTTCTGTTGATGAAAAAGTGACGCCTGCAGTTGAGGTTAGATGTGTAACGGTGGAGTTTGATGGGGCCACCCCTAGTGGTTGACTCTCTCGTTGTCACAAGGTCCTCAGGTTTAAGACCGAAATCTACGCCAAACAGGATCTTGTGGAGAAGAAGTAAGTCATTCTCTACTCTTCTGAGGGATATCGGTTTCAAATGAAATAGATCATTTCTCTGCACGGAATCGGGTATGCGGCCATAAACGAAACCATGCATCCTAATAAACAATTTCCTTGTGAAGTTGCCTTGGACTTTCTCCAAACAGTTGATGTCCTTCACTTTGTAGGGATTAAACACCGGCGTGCCATATTCAAGAATTGGCCTCACGTAGGTGGTGTAGGCTCTCATAAGCACAGATGGATTACGTGTTGCCAAAGCTCTGAATATCTTATTTACTGCAACAGTAGCCTTCCTCGACGTGACCTCACAATGCGCATCGAAGCTAAGACTCCCGGTGATGACTAAACCAAGATCAGTTATCTGATCAGTGATCTCAATGGGAGTCCCTTCAATATTATAATTGAAGTTATGATTGTTGGCACCGAGGTGGAAAATTTTGGTTTTTTCCTTGGACAGGGGCAAATCCCAATCACGAGACCACATGCTGATAGCATTGACTGATTGCTGTAACGATTCACAGCCCCCAGGGGAAGTAACCTAATGATAAATTTTGATATCATCAGCAAAAGCACTGAACCCGGTGCCGAAGTGAGTGATCAAATTCGCGATTTCATACGTGTAGATGTTGAAAAGGATGGGGGAAAGTACTCCTCCTTGTGGGACTCCGCTATGAACGGGTCGCGGACTCGAAAAAACGCGTTAACGCGGACAGAAAACGTCCTATCAGTCAAAAATGACGAAATCCATGAGACAATTCGCGGATGGATACCAACAAGTGAAAGATTTTGCAACAATTTATCATGGGGAACCTTATCAAAAGCCTTGGTGAAGTCAAAATAAACAACGTCCACATTTTTTCCTTGATCGATGAGAGCTGTCCAGTTGTTCAACGCTTCTATCATTGCCGTCACCGTGGACTTGCCCTTCTGAAACCCATGCTGAAGAGGGGAGATAATATGGTTATCGTCGAGATGTGCAACTATCCGTTTTTTGAGAATTTTTTCGAAAAGACGTGAGAAAATAGATGTAATACTGATGGGTCTGAAGTTGGACGGGTTAGTGAACGGGGGCTTTTTTGGTATTGGAGTAACTAATGAGTGCCTCCATTTCAGAGGAACTTCAGCCGTCATAAAACTTAGATTAAAAATGTGTTCCAAGGGACCAGAAATCTCATTGGCGACGCTTTTGGTGAAACTAAGCGGGATGTCGTCAGGGGCTTGAGATCCAGAGTTAGGCCATCGTAAAAGTTCATTCAAAATTTCATCCCTGTGGAACCAGCATGAGTCATTCATAACGGCAAATGCAACGGGAACAGAATGTATCGACGTATCGGCAGCTTCAGAGAAGGCCTCTTCAAAAACGCTTGCCAGTAACTCGGCTTTTTCATCATCCTTCCTCAAAATCACGCCATCGGGGCTATAAAGTACTCCAACACGTGGCTTTTCTTGAAGTTTCGAGTTGAGGAACCTGTAGAAAGAGTGTCGATCTTCAGATTCCACAGCCTTTTTCCCAATTTTATTGTTAAATTTTTCATTTTCCGCACGAATCGCTCGCTAATTGCCTTAAAGTGGCCCCACTTTTCACTACTATTGTGGAGTTTAGCTTCATACCACGCATTCGATCTCAGACGCTCAAGTCTAGCTAAGTGAGCAGGAAGTTTTGGTTTTCTTCCCGTAAATTGTTCAAAGGGGACAAACATTTCAATGCAGTGTTGCATGACTGCAATAAGGAGTTCATACTTTTCATTAACACTACCCGCAGCGTTCAAGTTGCTGAACCAGTCTACATTTAGTAAATAGTCACGCACAACATCGAAATTGACTTTTTTGAAATTCCTTTTGTATATAACTGGGGCCGATTGTTTTTGAAGGTTGAGTGTGAACTGAACTGCGGAGTGATCGCTAGAGCCCAAAGGGGGCGAAATTGTGACGGAGCTAACAAGGTCTCGGTCATTGCTCAAAACCAGATCAAGGATGTAATCACCACGAGTGGCAGCCTCGACATATTGCACCAAATTATGGGTAGTACACATAGTAACAAAGCCACTGGAGATTGAACTCACAGCCGAACAGTTATCCCACTGGATATCAGGCAAGTTGAAATCACCAGTAACGATAGATGGCCAATTACACGCTGCCAGGTCACTGATTGTCTTATTCATTCGTTCTGTGAAAAATGCACTGCAGTTAGGAGTTCGATAAGCAACAATGATCCGGATAGGTTTGAGGTCAATTTCTAAGTCAGAGCACACAATTTCATAAGAATCCGGCGCAGACTCTTGAAACACCGGTACAGGACAGAAAAGCTTACGTGCCAGTAGGAGAACACCACCACCCTTTTTACGACTTCGATCGCACCTTAAAACCTCATAATGAGCAGACCGATCACCAAGGAGGGAAGCCAAATCGATTCCACCGCTAAGCCAAGTTTCTGTGATAGCTATTATATCGGTATCGAGTTTTTGGAGGAGATAGAGCAAGGCCTCAGAATTTTTTACCACTGACCGGATATTGGCTATGATAGATGAGAGATGGCATTGAGGATTCCTGAGAGGGCTTACAAGTTTCCCGAACCCTGAGTGGCTGGATTCACAGGCATAGAAATGGCTATATCCTGAGACACAGGCAACTGGGAAGCTGTGGTAGGCGACTGGGAAGTTATCGGAGAACCTGCTACTATGTGTGGAGTAGGATTAGATGCACGCCGCTGAGCTCGCAGCTGATCTCGTTCACTTTTAGGAAGAGAGGGTCTAATATAGACACCTTTCATCCTCGTGAATGGTTTCAGCCAGTGAGCTCTACGGAGGATCAGACCGCTATAGAATGATGCAGGCATGACAATTTTCAATAACCGGGGCCTCGAAGGATTAGGTCGGCCCATCCTAAAAATAGAAGTGGGTTGACATTCGACTCCCAAATGGTCAAGAATATTACGAATGCAAACTGCATCATAGCTAATCCTATTGGAAGGCACTTGATCTACGGACTCAGTGATACCAGACACGACAACAGACCTACTACGCTCGTGTTCTTCAAACGAGGATTCAGACACAGCAGTAACAGGAGCAGTGGCAACAGCATTAACAGGACTCTGAGACGGCACAATAATTGGTACAGACTGACGTTTATCTAACAGATCTCTCAATCTCCCAATCTCGGCCGTAAGTGACCCCACCTTGGCCTCTAACTCCCTATTCCTAACAACGAGATAATCCATCTGCAGCATTGAGTCATACAAGTGAAGTAACATATCTCTCAAGTAACTGGGCAGCGACTCATCACCACGGACCATATCCACCACAGTATCCACAGAAGCTGGTGCACCAGAGGCTGCTCCATTAGGGGCTGCTCCATTAGTCATAGCAGCGGCGGCGGCTTTCGACGTAGCACGAGTTCCCACCATTGTAGATAATAGCACTTAAGAAGAACAGCACAGCACCGAAAGAACAGGTGTAACGTACGATGTTAGGAAAGATAGACCTCGAGCGGCGGCTTATATAAACGAGTTGAATGTTGTCCCTTGCCGCAAGGGTATGAGCAGATCGATAGTAGAACCACGAGCCAGGATAACGTAGATATAGTAGTTCCGTGCAGTAGCCGTACACGAGCAAGATATCCGTTATATATAGATATATACCACCAGCACAATCAGCCAGCACCCAGAGAAGAAAACCTTGAGATACTGGGTTAAAACCTCTGTTCCTTTTCCTCTGTTAAGCACTTCTGTTTCTTCAATTATGAGGCTTGCCTTGAGTACCTGGTTCATTTTTTACCGTTTTGCCTCAATTGAACTTGGTTCCGAAAATAGCCGGTTATCCGAAATTATCCGACCGGATATCCGCATCGAAATCATTGTAGAAATGGCATTATCTGAATCGATCCATTATCCGAAAATTGGAAAAAGACGCAATATCTGAAATGAACCAATATCCGGAAAATTTAATATCCGGAAGTCGGCAATATCATAATCGATTGATTATCCGAAGAATTATCTTCGGAACAAGTACACCAGGTACTCTTGAAAGCTGCAAAAAAAAATTCGAATAAGTCGGATATTACTCTTTTCGAATGATCGACTTTTCGACTTATCCGAAAATCGCCTTTTTTCGAATGATCGACTTCTCGACTTATCCGAAAATCGCGCTTTTTCGAATGATCGACTTTTCGATTTAACCGGATTTTCCACTTTTCGAATAGTCGATTCAATCGAAGTCGACTTTTTTCAATCGTATGATGATTCGATCATTCGATTCGGCCCAAGTATACCACAGGCCACACCCCTACCAGATTTTCGAACTCGATAGCGGCTTGATCGATGGATGAATTTTGGATGAAAAAGTCTTCGTTTTTCATTCAGTTCATTGTCGGACTGTGCTTATCCTGGCTCACTCTCGCGCAGCGATTGCGAATGAAGATTAATACATGGCTGAGAAAACTCGTCCAGAATATAGGCATTTTTAAGGAAAACTCGTTCAAAATATAGGCATTTTTAAGGTGCCATAACCCATTTCATAGGGGGTCTTCGACGATTCTAGAGATACCACAGTGGTCAGCGTGTGACTCTCTCCAAGAGCAGCGGCGAGATCCAACCTCCGGAGTTTATCATCGCGAACACAGCCTTTGCCCCAACTCACCCATACTGCACTGTAGTTGCCCACGCCCGGGACAGGTGCCGTCTACACACCGAGTTGTCCCGTTTTTGCAGTTTGAAACGTCACCGCGCCACTCAACGAGAGCGCAGTGGTCCCGAGTGGAATTAGAGCCGCGAAAGGCGGGACAACTCCTCCCTCGGTGTGTAGAGAGCCCCTGCCCCCTTTCCTTTCCGATCTTAAGGCCCCTTCCAACTTTTTTTGTCGTCCCACGTCGAGTAATGCTACTCGATGCTATCCGTAATAGAGCAATTGATAATATCTACCACCCACCCCCAAAGGAGAAATTTCGCACCGTCGCACTGCGGCACTCAGCGACATCGCACGCTATTCTGTGTCTCACGACGTCGTCCGTCAAATAGAAATTGGGCTTCAGCTATTTCCCCCACTTTGCGCACCGTTCCTAATGAATTATATATTTTTCGCTCTGTGGCATTCATTCCACCATATGTTGAAAGTCTAGCAGTCGCATATTAGAAAATACAATCTTTTCCACAAAAATCATAACACTGATTGGGTTCTCAGCAACCTAACTTCTGGTGCGTTTGCGTAGGTAGAAAGACAGAGAAATATGAAATGATATTTATAAAAAAACCTGCAACAATCGCACGAGTTCCATAACAAGTAACAATGACAAGATCTAATATAACTAAACAAATCTATTATCTAATGTATATAACGAGATTATGATCCATGAAAAATTGACAAACTAATGGAAGACACCGAGTAAATCTTGCTCCCGGAAAATCAAATACTCCTTCTCCTCGACAATTACCTGCAATGAGGGAAGGAACGTCTCCAAAAGCTGCAGAGGAATATCATTGAGGTCGGGTCTAGAGTTCTGCGACTTGGGACAGGTATAAACATATAGCTACGCGCTCGCAGCATCCTCGCATTCGAGCTCTCTTGTGGCAAAATAGTAGGGAGGACGCTACTCGCAGTGCGAGCGCACGACGACTTCTGTCTTACCTGCACAGGATCGACAATAGCCAGCCTGACGTGTGCCCGGACTGTGGAAACCAAGGCCACGACACTAAGCACCTATTTGATTGTCCGAAGCCAACAACGCTCAGTACAATAGACTTGTGGACGAATTCAGTGCTGGTCGCCCAGTTTCTCAACTTGCGACGAAACCCCTCTCAGTGGCTGCAAAGAAGAAGAAGAGCGCCCGACGACAAAATTCTCGCAGAGGGTTTTCATAGTTCTCTTGCACTGGGAGGACGCTGTCAACAGTTTCACGCACGCACTGCGAGTACTTCTAGAATCGTCATGTCTTGTTCCAACAAAACGTTTTGTGATGATTTTTCATAATTTGTACTCAGTTTCTCAAAGCAGCGGGGTCAAGCATTGTTGTCCCTTACAACAATGCTTGACAAGTTCGAATCGATTTGGAGAAGATTCAGTGCCGACACTATACCGCGCTCCACGGCCACTCGTGCCCTGACTCAGTTTGACGCAGTGACTCATGCTTAACCTGATTCAAGTTTCCGCACTGCCCGCAGACTCAAAAATCTGGTTGCGCGAGTTTTTGGGCCACGACCTCAACCTCTCGCACTGCTAGCAACTCGCAGAACTCTAGATGCCACCTAAGGAGGGAAGGCTTATTATTTACCTTGGTGCCGCCATACTCAGGAAGTAGGACATGATCGCCAGATTTAACAGCCATTGGAATCAGATCACCCTTTTCATTGCGAGCTCCAGGCCCAACAGATAAGACTGTCGCTTCGAGAACCTAAAATGAGTGACTCTAGAATAGATCGCTTTTGAATCAGGCCGACAAGCCGACCTTGCCCTGCGATTTCTCCGGGAGCATGATGCCTCCTTTTGTCTTTGACTCAGCAGCGACTCGCTCCACCAACACTCGATCATGAAGGGGCTTGAACGACTTCAGGAGATCGCCAGACTGCAAAACCAGAATTAACATAAAGCGAACTGCTTCCATACAACGGTGTTATATACTCAAATACCATCATTGTTGGGTCGAGATCCCTATCATTACTGTTCTTAGCCTATTACATTCAGAGCGATCAGCCTCTCCTTTCTCAACATTGCTCTCCTTTTTTTTTACAGTAGCCTTTGACGTAGACGTTTAGAGTCCACGGTAAAGGAAAAGGGCGGTGGTGCGTTGTTTACTTCCACAAAGCATGCCGTGGGGAGCGGATATTGCTCGCCCGTCTCTGAGAGAATCTTTCGCGCTAGTACCGTGATGCTCCCGTGATCCGCGATAGTACAGTCTTCCTCTCCCCCTAGTCCCGCGATCCGCGTTCGTTCCGCGATAGTTACCCAATTGACCCATCCGTTGGCATTCTCGTTCTCGTACCGTGATGGTACCGCGATCGTTCAGAGGTTTACCGCGCTAGTACCGTGGTGCACTCGCGATCCGCGATGGTACCGTGATTGTTTCCCCCGGTTCCGCGTTCTCATGATGTGCAGATTTGTAAAGCAGCACGGAATACGGCAAGGGCAATACCTTATAGCTTCGTGCTGACCTGATAGGCAACACTCGCTCGGGTGAAACATCGAGAGGGCATGGATGCGGTACGATCAGGGGTGGAGGCTGGCAGGATCTCGCGACCGTCCCGCGATAGTTCCGGGCTCGGTTCATCGAGGTTCCGCGATGTAACAACCCGAATACATCAATTTATAGACACGATTCGCCCTCAGGTTGAAGCTGGTAGAATCTCGCGATCGTTCCATGAAAGGCCCAGGCTCGATTCCTCGAGGTTCCGCTATAGAGCACCGCGGGAGCATCGATGAACGAACGCGGTACGCTCTCGGTTTGAGAATGGCAGAATCTCGCGATCGTTCCACGATAGCCCCATGCTAGTATCCTCTCGGCCCCTACCAGAAACCGAGGGGATTCTATCCGTGAACGATCGCGGGGGATTCTCTCAGAGGTGCGTGCTGAGTCTATACATTGGACCCGAATCGAAGAACGGATATCCGAATCATTTTAAAAACGATGGTAGCGGATTTCCGATTCATTCGAATGAATTTAAAATAAAAGCACTGCTAATCCGGTACTACTTGCTACCCCTCGGGATCCATCCGAATGCACTCGGATATCCACAAACATGGTTTTCGGAATGATTCGGATATCCGTTTTTCGATTCGGGTCCAATGTATAGGTGCGTCGCAGTCGACGAATGTCGCGCGCGGCGAAATGGGCGCCGACGTAAAAGTCCTGCTCTTAGATGAAATAAAGTAAACTGAAACGTCTTGGACCTTTTGCTACTTTCCTGCATTCATTTCATGTCACTAATAATGACCGTTTCCTCGTGGAAGTTCTCCACACGATGGTGAACTTCCGGGTTCGTTTTGAGCGCGACACTCACCGAACTGTGACGCGTACGCACGCGGGTGAGCAATGTCATGGAGCCGCTTACTGTAGCCATGGCTGGCTCGTTTCCAACTTTGTGGACGTCCCGCTTGAATCGATGGCCAATTTTCAACTTTTTCTAGAATTTTGACGAAAAAAGCACCGGAAACCTTTAGAAACGTCAAGTTCTCCCTTCCCGGACGCACAACACCAATTCACTTGGAATCAGTACTAAGAGACACGCGGTAACACGAAAAATTATCTAAAAAACCTGTTTCCTTTATTTTTTTCGGGTTATTCCTGCGCGTATCTTTAGGAAACACTTAAGTGTATTGGTATTGGTAGAGCGGGGGGGGGGCATACCAATTTTCAACGTTTCCAGCACCTTTTCCGTCAAAATTCAAGAACAAACCAATTTTTAGCCGTCGACTATGGCGGGATGTCCGCAAACTTGGAACCGAGCCAGCCATAGCTACAGTGTTCTTAGTGAGAATATGCGACCGCCTTTTTCCGTTGTCGAGGATTGCACCTTCTACATATCGTCGATCACTGGTCGAGAAATCGCCGCGTCGAACACACGTGGCACGCACGCAAGCGAGGAGGTAATAATCCTATCATTATCTCCTCGCTTGCGTGCGTGTCACGTGTGTTCGACGCGGCGATCTCTCGACCAGTGATCGATCATACCTATAACAATTGATTGTCAGACGCTAAAAGTACAAAAGCATCGACATGAACATGCGGCAATCTTATCGGTGAGATGTGTAACACTGCACTGAATTTTCCTCGGTATCATGGTTGGGCACCAGATATATGCATGGGAATGGGGTCAGGTCGAAGGACGAGCTCAGAAGATACACGCCGAGGAGCGAGAATATTCGATGAGAGCTTATCACTTAACTATCACTGTCACCCAGGGCTGTGCGGAACTGTTCCGTTTGCGATTCCAGATTTCCGGTGTTTTTGAGCTGTTCCGTTCCGCTTCCGACTTTTGGAGCGCGGAAACGGAAGAAAAAAGTGCTACACGGTAATGGTAAAAGGTCTAGCCAAGAGTATTCGGAAACATCTTAAGGGGCTGTAAATCACTTTGATTCCTGGGTTCCATCGAATATCTGAGGCTGGCCGAGATCATCGACAAAGTTCGCGGTTCTAAAATCGCTCCCTTACAAGAATGATGGCACAAAATAGGTGCGGCAAGAATCCCACCCCTTTTTTTGGGGTGGAGCGGGGGGAAGGGATTTTTTAAACTGCTTTTCTCCGAGTGATTGGTTTTGGTGAAGCATTTTTATGGAGTCCTATCATTCGTTTATCTACCTCCTCAACAGAAACGAGAATCGAGACACGTTTTTCCCATATATAGCCTGTTCTCCAAGAAGGAGTCCGAGCGGAGACAGGTGGAGGTGGGTACGGGTAACGGCACTGTGCGTTAGAGGCAGATCACAAGTGAATCTTCCTAGTATCCGCGAGGGAACCTTTATTCTTTCTAAATTCAGTTGCGTTGTATTAGCTCCGTTAGGCGATTGAAGTGCAAGAATAAAATTTAAAAATCCGTCTGTGAGAATATGAAGATTGGCTTCTGATGAGCATTGAACACGCAACGCGGCCGCCCGCGTTTATCTACACCTGGTACAGCCTGGACTCTTTCCTGGGAGACAGGCTGTACACTGTTTCGAAGGGACACTGCGTACACATTATGAGCAATTCTTGAAACTGCCTGTTCCTATTTTTCAGGTGCAGGGATTCGAAATTGTGGAATCCTTCATTGTGAAGTGATGTAGCTTGAATAATTACTGGTTCCATGGCTGAAACCTTAGGTTATCGAATGATGGCTGCAAGCAATGAGCAGCGACGAAGCTTGAGAATGGGACAACCCATAATTTTTTGATCTCTTCCATTTCCGGCGATTTTTGGCAATTCTTCTTATGTTTCCGAAATTTTTGAAAATATTTCCGCACAGCCCTGCTGTTACTGCTGATTCTCGTGTGTAAGGCAAGGCGGACTAATCTTCTGTTAGGCGCTATTCATACCCCTCAACGCTAGCGCGGCACGCGCGTGCGTGGTTGCATGGATGGCCTGACGCCTCGCCCCAGGGTTGAGCAGCGTTGTGACCGGTCACAACGGGGGGTCGTGAAATTTTGAAAATTTCTTGGAAAAAAATGAAAAATTGGGGGGGGGTCGTAAAATTTTTAATACATGACCTTTTCGCGTCCACACGTCAGCCGCGACCGAACTGGACCCTAAAAAATATTACAACAACTTTCGTTTCTCTTTAGAATTTGACACTAAATAAAGCTTGAAAAAAATTAGTGCCAGGGGCCCCCTGGGGGTGTCGTAAAATCGTGGGATTTTTTTTGGAAAAAAATGAAGATTTGGGGGGGTCGTGGCCGCCACAAAAATCGCCACAACGGCCTGCTCAACCCTGCCTCGCCCTCGCGTGACGTCTCCTCCGCCATGGCGTGGATGGCAGCAAAAACTTTTTCATCGATGTCAATATTAATCCATCTTCGATTTCCTTTCCATGATAATTATTTCTAGTACTGTCTTCAGCTACCATAATAGTGAACGCGTGTACAGTTTTGCTTGCTCGGCAAAGTTAATGCCCACTTTAACCATCTTCGCCATAGCGTCACCGCTGGAGTATTCATAGTCTTCACAAGGCGTCACGCGCTTAGAATGCATTCATACTCCAACGCCTCAACAGTCCGCGACGCGCGTGCCGCACTAGTATTAAATAGTATGAATAGCGCCTTATGTGCGGGGTAGTTAGTAGATACACTCAACAAATTCAAGTTCTCGCCCTTTCTTGGTGCATCCTTCGACATTGCCATGCATATATTTGGTGCCAAACCATGATACCGAAGAAAGTTCAACGCAGCGTAACACGTGCTGTTAAACCTCATCACTGTTCCTAGACTATTACATCCTAAGTTACCAACCTCACCTTTCTCTGGGTGCGAGAATGTTGATAGGCCACGCGCGGCGAGGGCATACGCCCCGTACCTCCATCTCTCAGTGACAACTGGGGGGGGGGGGGTCCGATTTGGACACGACACGCTTTCGACTCGACTACGATGCAATTTGGACGACGAACGAGCCACGATGTACATGATTGAACACGTTGATCGATCGCTCCAATTGATCAAGCGATAATCATTAAGGAGTCGTTTATACTTCCGCCGCGAGATGCAATACAGCCATATCAATCAAGCGGCGCCGCGAGGCGTTTAGAGTTTTTCTGTTCGAAATCTTCCAACGGCGCCTCACGCGGACGCCGCCTGGGTGCTGTCGCGCAGCGAAGGGGCAGGGTTGAGAAGCGTTGTGACCGGTCACAATGGGGGGTCGTAAAAATTTGGAGAAAAATAGGCGTCCACAAGTCAGCCGCGACCGAACTTGATCCTAAAAAATATTTCCACAAGTTTCGCTTCTCTTCAAAATTTGATACTAAATAAAGCTAGATTTTTTGGTCCCAGGGGGGGTCGTAAAATTTTGGGTTTTTCTGAAAAAAAGGGGAATGGGGGTCGTAACCGCGTCAAAAATCGCCACAACGGCCTGCTCAACCCAGGACGTAAGAGACGTTCTTCAAGGACATTTTCTTGAACATTTGGCCAGCAGGGGATGCCCAGGCTGATTCTATGGTTCTCAATATTATTCTCGCTTATCAAGCAAATGATTTACGAAAAAAACTCTTCTCTTTCACTTCACAACTCTCCACGTACTTTACTTCCCCTGCTGGTCCAATTCATATGCTTGACAACATTGCGCAACTATGCGATGTTTGTGTTTTAAAGAATTCCGCACTTGGATGCGATGATTGTTTTCGATACGATTCCATCATTCCGGCTCATCTATAGCCAAAGAGATTGATTCCTGGTTCCTGTGCCAGATGATTGGGATAGGGTTTCGATAACCGTAGTTATTTCGGGTTATTCGTGCGAGGTTCAGTTAAACTATATTCAGCAACTGGATGCGATGTTTGTTTTTGTTGAAATTCCGCACTTGGATGCAATTAGAATATTAGTATAGGTGGAAGTGGTAAGCATCATTCCGGCTCATCTATAGCCGAAAAGATTGATCCTGGTTCCTGTGCCAGATGATTATGATAGGGTTCCAATTACCGTAGTTATTTCGGGTTATTCGTGCGAGGTTCAGTTAAAATAGATTCCGCAACTGGATGCGATGTTTGTTTTTGGTGAAATTCCGCACTTGGATGCGATGATTGGTCTGATATGATTCCACACTTGGATGCATTGAGAATATTAGAGTAATCAGATAGGGGCGGCACCATTCCGGCTCATTATGTACATAGCCGAAGGGACGAATTCCTGGTTCCCGTGCCAGATGATTATGATCCGGTTTGATAGAAGTAATTAGTTCGGGCTTAGATTCCGAGCGAGATTCACTTTAACAAAATTTCCGTAACTGGATGCGATGCTTGTTTCGATAGAATTCCACTATCGGATGCGATGGTTTTCTGATATGATTCCGCACTTGGACGTTACGTTCAGTTAAACCCCTTTCCACGCTTGGATACGAGGTTTATTACCGCACCCGGGTGCGACGTTTAGCTTGCACAGATTCCTCACTCGTATGCGATGGTTGGTAGATCACATTCCACTGTGCGACATGATGCTTGGTTGGATCAGATTTGGATCAGATGCTATGGGAATACTAGGGTAATTAGAAGTGATCCGCATTATTCCGGCGCATCAATAGCCGAAGAGATAATTTTCTGGTCCCCAGGCTAAACATATGGTTCTGTATCAGAAAATAATGTAGCTGGCTCACTAGTTATAGTGGTGAGAAGACAAGCTAACCGTAGCTATAAGGTACCAATAAGGGTCGGTGCAATCAACTGCCCTTCAGGGGCTTACCCATCTGATGGGTTCCACAGATCCAAGACATCCTCTCTCGCACACAAGCTATTATAAATTACGTCCGTTCTGACTTTGCACGCTGCACGCCCAGCATCGGGTATGTTCTGCAGCTTTTGCACATTTCAGATTGCATTTACTTGGTTTTTAGTTCCCAACAAGGTGTCACCCTTTATGGCATCAAATTATTAGAATTTGCTATGAAGCCAGCGGCTTAACCTTACTTTCTTCTCACTTACTATTCTTTCAGGGGTGGCGCAGATGCCTTCCGAAAAGGCGTTCATTCGAAGGACATCAAACGCGTGGAGAACATGAAAAACCGCCTTTGTCGGCCATCGTATATCCCGCCACATGTCTACCTAGGGTGAAAATCACGTTTTGCTTAGGATCAGTTAGAGCTTCTCCGCTCCAATTCTAATTGTTCGTATTGATTCATGTCAAGTTCAACTTCTGCAGTACGGTCCAGTACTAGGAACTGTTGCTTCGTTTATTTGTCCAGTTTATCATGTTTCCATGTGATCACGATCTCTCTCGCCTGTTTCGCTTACTTATTGTCAGGCATTACCACAATATATATATATATATATATATATATATATATATATATATATATATATATATATATATATTAGGCGTGAGCGTTCCTTCCTTTTAGTTTAGTGGTGTATGTTTCCGGTTAGTATGTATGTGGTACATGCTTCCGGTCAGTATGTATGCAGTTTGTTGCGTATGACATGTATCGGTGCTGTACCGCAGTTCGTTTCCGCAGAATAAAGCCGTCACACACCGTTCGTTTCCGTGTCCGCGTGTAGTTCACGAAACTGAGGTTTTGCCGAAGTTTATCGAGTTAAAAGTATCTTTACGTAACATGATTGGTGAGTGACTATGACGTTGCCCAGTTGGGTTCCCATTTCTGCCTGAGCAGTATCTGAACAAAACGAATGGAGTGTCAGGATAGCTCCATTACGGGAAACTAGTCCAGTTCGTATTTGATTGAGAACCTTAGGTACTGTCATTGCTCTAGAAGTGTTACTCCACTCACTTGCACATCCTACCCGCAAGAACCAGCCCAATACTAGCGCACTCCCCCTCATGGTGAGAACGCATGAGCGTTCGGACACAAATTTTTCCGCTCATCGAGCCTTAATATAGGTTGCGGAGCAATTCATCTCTTTTGTTTTGTGTTGAAAAGTCGTTGCAGGTTCAAAAGAGAGGGTTATGACTGGTTGAATTCTGACGTCTTCAAATGAACGTCAGGATGAATAAACCTCGCCATTCTTTAAATCAGATAACATTTTGTAATCCAACACGTGAGAAAGACAAGTTCATAGCAGAAGCTTACCATAGCACGTCGGATAGCGGTGAGCAACATCTTGCAGGAATAGGACCAGAGGTAGAAGCCTAGAAAAATGGCGAACCGCTGCCCCACACCGCGATGGGCGGAGCCAACCAATGAGAGGCGTCTTCTCGAAGTTTCGTCCTTTAAATTCACCCCGTCCGATCGGATTCAAGCCGCCCTTTGCATCATTTGCACTGCGTTTCTTTTAGGCCGCTGTCTATTTGTCGTTTTTTAAACTCTCACGAAACTCAATTTCCTGTGTTTTACCCAAATATCTGGACATCTCGGTCTTGCTGAAACCTTTCTCTGCTGGTGGAGAAATACCACGCTAGTTTGCTTGATATACTGAAGGAAAAGCTCAGTTTTTGCATACCAGTAATCCTGGCACTTTGACATCATTAAGATTTTTTTTTAGTGCGAACCAGGGCCTCGAACGCGACGTGGTACCCGATTAAGCCGAGTAGACCTCCCTCATCACAGCGAAACTAAGAAACTAGGCTTGTAACCCTACCAAATGAAACCTTAACCGATCCCAGAGGACGCTTTTCAAAAAATTTTACTGGGTGTGGACATTTGATGTTTTGAGCATAAATGTCCACACCTAGCCAGTGCACTTAGGTGTGGACATTTAAGGCGTCGGCATAAGGGCCTTTCAGAGTGGCGTCGCAGAAAATTCTGCCGTCGCGGCGACGAGGTGAGAGATGGGGTGCTACATAGCGCAAACCGTGCCGCGCGACGGGAGCGAACGTCGCGCTTTCAGAGTGGGAGATGACGGCGCGAGCTGGGGAGCGACGTTCTGCGAAGTTTTGCGACGTTTTGCGAGGCGCGAATGGTCTCGACCATTTTTGTCGTTGTCGCGATTGGTCGCTGAGCGTTTCTTCGTAATAGCTACAGGGCCTTCATGCACTATTCGTCCATTAACTCTCTGTGGAATCATCTTTTTGCCTATTTCACTAACTATTTGCCATCCAGGATTAATTTCGTCATGGGATTTAATTGGTCATCCAGGATTTACTCCTCGTCATGGCGTTTAATAATATTTTGTGGTTGACACTTTCATTGTTATGCAAATATTTTCAGTTGAAGGTGATTCTACTGGCGGTAGTGTTTCCCGGTATATTATTCGAAAGGGCTAGTTTTTGTTCAGAGCGCATGTTTATGCGCTCTGGATCAAACCAAAGGGCGGGGAAGAAAGAAGAGACGCTGAGAAAGGGATACATGCGGCGGCAGCCGATAGGGGCGCGCCTTTTCGCTCTGCCTGGAGGAGGATGTTGCGAGCTTAAGACGCCACTTCCGAAAGGCCCTAAGGGCCTTCAGAGTGGCGTCGCTGCGAAATTCGGATGCCCATTATTCGTAGCCCAGCTCATTGCGCGCCAGCTCGCGGCGCGTGCTTGACACATCTCACTGGGGCGCGACTCAGCAAGGCTCCTCACATGGCTGACCTTGAGCGAGCCTGAATGTAGGATTGAAGAGTGTGCGGCCTAGGTGTTAGGCTTCCGACCCAAAGGATTACATTTCCAGCCGATCAATGCAGCGGTAAACAGAACTGGGATAACTCTATTATGCGCGGATTGGATTTCTAGTCGTCATTTTTATTTATGTAGCACCGATTGATATTTAAATGCTATCCGACGACGAAAACGGATCTTGAAGACAGATTTCAGTTACCAGAACACTGGAGCCATGTCTCAATTGGGGGAAATCTCGATTAGCTGGGCACTTCGGCACAGTGTAGGGAGACTCCTTTGCACTCATGTGCAAGTCCTTCTGTTAATGGGGACATTGAATACTAGTTTCTATTTTCGACTTATACATCAGCCCAGTCTTCTCAAGTTGATCTTGCGCCATGTATAAATTAGCGTATTTGGATCCAAAAAAAGCTTAATTATGGCTCTGAATCGTTGCGGGAGGCTAGCGCTATGTGCACAAACTTTTGAAGGAGCCTAATAGGGAAATGTGACAACGTTGGACAGGTCAGTGGGTCGCTGTTTCCAACGAAATTAATAACAGTTATAGTCTACTGGCAATGGAAGTAGGGACCTGGTGAGGTTATGATTCTTCCCCAACATACTGTAGACTCATTGATTGTGTCATCACTCATTTTTCGAAATAACTTAGATTGGTCGGTGAGTTTTCATTTCTTATTCTCACATTTTCACCTGCTACATACAAAGATGTAGTCATATCGTTGAAAACACAGACCTCACTGACCCTATTTCAGCAGCTGCACGTTGAAAAAATGAGTGATACCACTAACAAACTACCGTATGTTAGACGAGTCCGCAACCCTCACCAGGTCCTACTTCCAGCTGCTGTAGACTATAACTGCAGATTCGTCGGTGAGTTTTCCGGCTTCCGCTCACATTTTCACCTGTTTCATTGCTTCCGAAGATGTGGTCGTATCGGTGAACACAACAGACTCACCCATCTATCAAAGTTGTTCCGGGAAAATGAGCGATACCACTAACAAAACTACACCGTATGTTAGGACGGGTCCCGGCAACCTCACTAGGTTCTACTAAATATTGCTGTAGACTATATTATTCTTTCGATGACATTTTCAAATCCATCTTCGAAATTGCTGAAGACTTCTCTCAACTAGGATCCATATTAGTGTTAAACATACCAAATAACCCATTACATGTTCGGTCACCGAAAAGCATATTGCGACCACTAGAATTCCCAAGGTGTGAAATATTATGAATTCCTCCAAAACATAACGGAGCAGACTATTTCTAATGTTAGATGATAGGAGGTATTGTTTCGAAATTCTTGACATAACCTCCTGATCATCGGTTGCCTGGCGTTTGCTCCAAATATTTGAAATTTCCTCATTTCCGTCTTTCAAATGTGGTAATTATGGTGCAAAACTAGTTCGGGGGTGGGGGCACTCGGAATCTAAGTAGAGAAATGGATGACTTGCGCTTAGAAATCGATCTCATTTCATGAAATTTCTAGGAAATTACGAGTGATAACGTTATCAAACATCTGATAACGAAAGAAAATTTCACTTTCATGCATGAATATTCATGCTTGATAATGAAAATCCCTGCCTATATCAGATGTCTGATAGCGTTATCAGTCATTGTTTTCACAGATTCATGGTGAAATTCAACGATTTCTGAAAGAGGTATCACTCTTTCCCCTGCAATCTCGAGTTCCGAAACTAGTTTTGTACCATCAATCTGAGTTATTTAGGAATTCTAGATAAATACTCCGTTAGCTATGAATTGCTCATTTATTTAATTTTTCTCGAATCCTAGGTTTCTCCAATCCGTCTAGGATAGCACACCAGCTTCGCCTTAGACTTGAATATCTTAATCGAAAAAAAAAAAAAAAGCTGTCCGTATGATGATGGTGAATTCGAATACTGTCAACTGACAGAGGGCAGCTGCAAGTAAAATGGGAAGTACGAGTCGATTGTCTGGTTAGTAAAAACTAAGTAATTCCGTGTTGTGCAAGATGCATCCATGAATTCTGTGTGGCTTGAGAGGATTACCATTTAATATCTCTCGGAAGCATCGAAATGATAGAGGGACAAGAAGCACCTTGCACGATACTGAATGAGTGTGCTTCTATGTTTGACTGATGTAGCGTGAAGTTGCTATGTTGTCAATGAAACTATCTGCTAGTTGTTGTTATTCCTGTTTCTGGGATATGATGCCGAGACAAATACGGTTCTTTGTAGAATCAATCGGCACGGCACGGTATTTTTCTTCTACAGTATTAGGGTTCAACTCTTGGAATAAATGATAACTTCCCCGTCAATCCTAGAAAAAAAAAGAGTTTACGTCATATTTTTGTACTGCACCTGAATCTCTAGAAAAACGTCTCCTAAAAAAACGTCTCCTAAAAAAAAACGATTTTGATCAACTCTAAACTGGCCCATTTTACAAAAAACCGGCTCGTCGATCAATCATGATACGGTGGCTCTTGCTCAGTTCGTTAGCTGACGTGATATAGACATTTGGCTAGCAGAAATTGGAGAAAGGTTATCTCCGCTGTTGTATGGAACGTATTAGCCGAAGTGTTTTGCTAGGTAAATTCCAGCCAACAAGTAATGCAATAGACGAATAATTGCTTGTCGCCGTCAGTTCAGTTGTTTGTCTGCAACCAACAGCAGCGACGCATTTAATTTTATAGCAGGGATTACGGTATCGGCGTTCCGCCAGCACACTAGAATCGTCCTTGTCAATTCTTTTCTAGCACTCTGGTCCGATGTTTACTTGCTGATTTTTTAAGGATTATAGTATATTTTGGTGATTGAATACAACACATAGCGCGGTCCTTTCCAGCAATCGAAAGCTAAGAATTTTTCATCAGCTCCTCGATGAACCGTCTCGGGCAAGGGTCGGCTAAATCTGAATCATCGACTACGAAGGACATATCGGAGCCCACTAATTTTTTCGAAAATCGAAGAACGGAATTTTTCATTAGCGTTTTAGACATCCTACTATATATATTTTGGTAAGTTTATTGTGTGCGTGTGTGTGTTTATGTATGTGTGCGTTTCTCTGTGTGTTTGTTTGACCGTTTATTCGGCTTGACTTTCAAGACGGGCTACCTTACGGGTACGGGCTCAAGAGCGCGCAGAACGCCGTAGAAAGTGTGTGGGACCCAGAAGTGGAAGTGCGTAGGACGCCGTAGAAAGTGTGCGGGACCCAAGGTAGAGTGCGCCGGACGCCGAAAAAGTGTGTGGGACCCAAGTGGAAGTGCGTAGGACGCCGTAGAAATGTGCGGGACCCAAGGTAGAATGCGCAGGACGCCGTAGAAAGTGTGCGGGACCTTAAGTAGGGCGCCCGGACGACGTAGAAAGTGTGCGTGACCTAAGGTAGAGTGCGCCGGACGCCATAGAAAGTGTGCGGGATCAAAGTGGGAGTGCGCAGGACGCCGAAGAAAGTGTGCGGGACCCAAGTGGAAGTGCGTAGGACGGGGGAGAAAGTGTGCGGGACCCAAGTGGGAGTGCGCAGAGACGCCGATGCCGAATGTGTGCGGGACCCAAGTGGGAGTGCGCAGGACGCCGAAAGAAAGTGTGCGGGACCCAAGTGGAAGTGCGTAGGACGCCGTAGAAAGTAATGCCGGGACCCAAGTGGAAGTGCGTAGGACGCCGTAGAAAGTGTGCGGGACCCAAGTGGGAGTGCAGAGGACGCCGAAAAAGTGTGCGGGACCCAAGGTAGAGTGCGCCGGACGCCGTAGAAAGTGTGCGGGACCGAAGTGGGTTAGCGCAGAGCTTCAAAATCGTTTTGTGCATCTATAAGAGAGTGTATACCACCCCTTTCTTCACGTCACCTCCCCCTTAACCACTCTTCATTTCAACTGCTTAGCTGTTTATATGCACCAACGCTTTCTAAATCGGGTTTATATACGATGGAAATGTGAGTTAATCAAAATATGCATCCAGAAAACACAAACATCATTATACTTCATTTGGCAATAAAGGTAGCAGGGTGTCGGTTGGTCATGGAGGCGTTTACTAAATCTCAAACAGTGGTTGTCTTTATCTTTACAGAATTGAATATAAATGAACTACCACTTTAGGACCTCTTGAAGCTAGGTATGGGTCGGTGTGTGCAACTGCATAAGAAAGGAGGTTAGCAGGGTTTGCATGGTTTGAAATAGTTTGTAATTTCTGATTCCTCGAGCGTTTTCGTCGAAACCAGCTCACGTGCTGGCGCAACCGTACTCCAGCAACAGAGGCCGGCGATGGCCGGCAAGCGTCAGAACTTCGAACGCCATCTCACATAGAATTAGCGGAGTTCGATTGATTCGCCTTATACTTAAGATGCCGGCAAATGGGCCGGCGTAGCCGAACCCCAGCGGCGAAGGCCGGCGTCAGCCGGCGACGCCGCTGGTAAGAAATAACCCGTTACATGCTGGGTCAAAAATAATATCGCGACCACAAGAATTCAAAACGTGAAATATTTTAAATTCCTCCGAAACATGACGGAGCAGAATATTCCGAGTTTTATTTATAGGAGGGATTGTTTCGAAATTGTGAACATAATCTCCTGATCATCGGTTAAGTGGTGTTTGCTTCAAATATTTGGAATTTCCTCCGCGTCGTCTTTTCTAGTGGTAATTATGAGTATTGTTCCCTCTACTTATTGATTAAATACTGCGTATTGTATTCCATGGCAGTAATCCTTCACTATTCGTTACCTCGTGAACGGAGAGACCGACTTACTTAAATACATAGTTGTTCGTGAGCGCGACCCAATGAGAAATGGCGCGCGCGATGAGCTAACCGCCGCGTTCGACACGTTTAGCCGCGCGCGCGGCAGTTTTCGCCGCGCAGTAGGCTGGGACGGAGAATCAGGATCATCACGAATATGATAACAGCAAAAATATTCATTTCCACAGATTAACCATTTCATTTTCCCCAATGCCCCCTACCCCCCACTACTCTTGCACCTTGATCACAAAAAAATTTAGATTCCACATTTTCAAGATTCAAAAGGGGTTTCACAAAAATTCAATCCTGCAGGACTCGCAGATATTGCATATTATTCAACTTATCGTCTTTAAAATTATTGTCTACTGATGCGCCAGAAATTTGAAAAGTGAAACGAGCTCGGCACAACATGACGAGGTTGGTCTACTACAATATTTGGGGTGTGTTTCAAGAAGGTTTCCGTGGGCGGAAAATTTGTGTGAAAATCAAACACAAGACAATGAAATGAGATCTGATGAAGAATTAAGCTCCACTGAGATGCCTGCTAACGGGATATTTAACAAATGATAGACTGAAATTTATCCATATCCATTTCATGAGGCCTCATATACCATCATTAATTACTATGGTTGGTATAAAGTCTTGGAACGCACCCCAGAAAAGGAACTGAAGCTTAAACTAGGTGCAAAACTAGTTGGGGGGGGGGCACTCAAGTATTTAACCATAGAAATGAAAAGATTAATCCATGAAATTGAAAAATTCTTTCGTTATTAGATTTTTGATAGCGTTGTCATTCGTAATTTCCTGAAAAAATTCATGAAATTAGATCGATTTCTGAGATAAGTATCATCCATTTCTCCTTTAATCCTGAGTGCCAACCCCCAAAATAGTTTAGCACTCTGAAAATATAGCAGAAAGAAGGAATGAGAACAAGGGAGAGAGAAAGGGGTCGAAATCGTGGACATTCAAATAGAGGATGGTAATGGAGCACAAGTATTAGCTATGGAGCGCGGAACTTGGCAGCAACTCGCAAAATCGCTTGAAAATCACAATCGTCTCGCAATTTCGCAGCGAGCTTCGCCGCGAAATTGCGATTTCCGCGACGGGCAAGACACTCTGCGCACCCCCTTCCGTCGCAGCCTATGCGGTGCGATCGCGTGCGCGGTCGAACTGCGTAGTGCTCCCCACCCTTCATCACTTCTCGCTCGCTCGCAGATTTTCCACTATGCCGAGGCCTTTATGCTGAAAACATCAAATGTCCACACCTAGTAAATTTTTTTGTAAGGCGTCCTCTGGGAGCGAGTAAAGTTTCATTCGGTAGGGTTACAAACCTAATTTCTTAGTTTTGCTCAAACCCGTGGTAAATCTTTTGGAAGTTCTCATTTCATTGTCTTGTGTTTGATTTTCACACAAATTTTTCGCCCATGGAAACCTTCTTGAAACACACCCTAAGTATTGTAGTAGACCAACCTCGTCATGTTGTGCCGAGCTCGTTTCACTTTTCAAATATCTGGCGCATCAGTAGACAGTAATTTTAAAGACGATAAGTTGAATAATGTGCAATTTCTGCGAGTCCTGCCGGATTGAATTTTTGTGAAGCCCCTTTTGGATCTTGAAAATGTGGAAGCTCTAAATTTTTTTGTGATCAAGGTGCAAGAGTAGTGGGGGGTTTGCTGTTATCAGCCAGCGTTATCAGATTCCCAGACAGCAGAAGCCACTGAATCCTGGTAACTGGACAAATTTTGTTGCTGCGGTCGCGTCGGCGCGGCGCGGTTTTCTCATTAGAGCGCGTTAATCTCTCACCTGCTTTCTTCAGTTTCATTCAAGTGAAACCACTTTAGTGTGCATTTCTTATGTTACTGCGGTAACTTCTTATTCACTGGCGTCTTAATTCGATATGCCTCCATTTATTCCAGGTGATTTGCACTGGTAAGTCTACAGATGTTCGTTTCGCTGAATTTATACGATCATACCGTGTGACTGACCTCACGGCGTTTTTATTTCTAGGCTTAACTTTATTTTGTTTTCTGAAAATCGTTGTATAGTGGTCTGCGTAATTAGTGTTTGTTTGTTTTTTTTTCTCTCACGTTTGCCTTACGCATTCGTAACAAACTTAATATTTATTTATGCCCAGTTGAGCATTCTCAAAGGTTTTTCTAAAATCTGGCGCTGACGAACTTAAATTTTTACTGCTGAATATTCGAAAAAACAAAAGATTAATTTCGTAATGTTTCATGCTTACCAGGGGAGCTGGTAATGCTATGTTTTCTACTTTCCTTGTCCTTGAACAAAATCGAACTCTCCAATCAGAAATCATAACAGGGGGAAATTGCCATAACTGATGCCAGACTAGATTTCTTCGAATCCGTATAATAGAATCCATGGGGGAAAACGAAATGTTCAACTTTAGTCGATCAATTTTTTTACGGTCGATGGTAATTTTGCTTTGATGGATTCGTAGAATTTTTCTCTCGCATCGTTTATGGAAACTTTCCCCTGTGACTTCGAAACAGGTAACCACATGAGGCTCAAGGCATTCCGAGATGGACGCGAAAAAATGATAGATCAGGTAATGAGCACCCAAAAGAACCCTTAAAAACAAGTTTTCAGCCCAATACGAGACGATTTTTTTGAACATCCTGAAAATTGCCATCCGTGTACTCCTTTTATCTACTCAAGGCTATGAAAATGGCCACTTTTAGAAATCTCCTGTAGATCTCCGAGACATTTAGGGGATTTGGAAAACGGATTATCAACGTTGTGTTCATTACCTACAACTATCAGCACATGGTTTTATAAAAACCCACGGCAACTGTAAGGTAAGCTCTAGATAGTTTCACGAGAGCCGAATAGAGAAGCATTATTTGCCCCTCATTCAGGGAACCGCGGCCTAGCTGTGATACCGTTATCATGGGATCAAATTAGTTCTTCCTCCATTTCCACAACTTTATTTTTCAAAAGCAGCAACTCCGTGTTTATACAAGGCAGCTGCATTGCAGCTCTTTCAAATGACACAGATCATGCAGTTTCCTATGGAAGCCAGCCGTTTTGTATTATCTTCCAAATCTGATCAATTACTTCAACCAGTGATTATTACAGTATATGTTCAAGTGGCTGTGTTCACCAGTTCGATCAAGCCCCCTCCCCCCAGCAGTGGATAATGTAAAAACAACTGACAATTCCTGAAAGTTTGGGTTCCTGGCAAAAGTAAAGATTTGGCATAGTCACAAAAATATACTCAGTAAAAAAGGGAAGATAAAGAAAAATGAAAAAAGGTTTTGAAATATTCCTGAGAACGATTTGGCGTAGAATATATTGTTTTTCTGGAAATGAAGTGAAATAGTTGAAAGCATGATTTGGCAGTCGAGTTTGAACCAACTATTGATAAGAGTTGTGCAAAACGAGAGATCGCCTTGTCTGTGCTTATCCGTAGAACATATCAAAGCGAAATCACGCGTGTTGATTTTACTTCACCTAATACGTGAAGACCGCCGCATTACAGCTCCTGAAAAAGTTTTGATGCTTCCCATTTCAACCGTGATTTTGCTTCGATATGTTTTACGGATAAGCACAGACAAGGTGATCTTTCGTTTTGCACAACTCTTATCAATAGTTTGTTCAAACTCGACTGCCAAATCATACTTTCAACTATTTCACTTCATTTCCAGAAAAACAATATATTCTACGCCAAATCGTTCTCAGGAATATTTCAAAACCTTTTTTCATTTTTCTTTATCTTCCCTTTTTTACTGAGTATATTTTTGTGACCATGCCAAATCTTTACTTTTGCCAGGAACCTAAACTTTCAGGAATTTCATTTATCCTCTTTCCTATTTTCCTTTCTAGCATGATTTATGCTTGGTGGTGTTGGATGAAAGTAAACCCCCTGATGTCATGCGCCCCCCCCCCTTCTATGACGTCCTGCGCACTCCAACTGATAGCCTGCGCACTTTCTATGACGTCCTGCACACGCCCACTGATGTCCTGCACCCTTCCAATGATGTCCTACACACTTTCTATAAGGTGCTGCACACTCCCACTGTAGTCCTGCACACTTTCTATGACATCCTGCACACTCCTGTAATTTCCTGCGCACATTCTGTTACATCCTGCACACTCCCACTGATGTCCTGCACACTTTCTACGGCGTTCTGCGCACACCCATTTGGGTCCCGCACACTCTCTACGACGTCCGGCGCACTCCCACTTGGGTTCCGCACACTTTCTACGGCGTCCGGCGCACTCTCATTTGGGTCCCACACACACTTTCTAGGGCGTTCTGTGCACACCCATTTGGGTCCCGCACAATTTCTACGGCGTCCGGCGCACTCCCACTTGGGTCCCGCACACCTTTTACGGCGTTCTGCGCACACCCATTTCTGTCCCGCACACTTTCTACGGCGTCCGGCGCACTCCTACTTTGGTCACACACATGTTCTACGACGTCTTTCGCACTCCTGCTGGGGTCCCGCACAGTATCTACGGCGGTCTGTCGCGCACTTCTGAGTCACATTGTGCGGCGTTTCAAAAAGTACTTCCGAGATCCCGCCGTATTGATTGAAGCGTTGCCCCGTCAAATCCTGAGGAAAAGCCTATCAGTAACGGTGTTTATTTCACTAGTTCATTTTTACGAATAAGCAAACGTCGGTTGGTTTTTAATAACATGTTTACGTGTTTTTGTCTTTCTTTACCCTCAATTTTGAGGTTCCGCAATAATTGAGCTACCAACTTCAAACTTTGACAGGAGCTATGTGCAAACAAAACCAGCTTCCTGGCCAAAAATGAGCTCTCTAGCTCAACGATAAGTGTTCCAACAAGATCGTGAACGCCAACTGAAAAAAAAGGAGATGAAGATTTTTTCGACCAAAAGGACGTGATTTTGACACTTTTTCTCGAATCTCAGGTAACCATTTCGGACCATTTTTTCAACAGTTATTCACCTTTCCAAAGTGTATTAAATGCAAAAAGAACGGTCTTCCTACGTTTACTCTGGACCCTGATACTGAGATCAGGGGGTTGCGCGATGGCGAATCAAAGCCAAATCTGGTGAGCGCTTCGCGCTCACCACAATATCTATGAAGGCGTATATCCTACATATTCAAAGCTGCAAAACACATTGTGAAGTTTTATTACTCAAATACGGTTCAAATGGCTTCTGTTTCCTCCAGTTGTTGTCAGATTGGTGCGTCTCCTTCTGGAAAAAATACATTGACGCACTTATTAACGATAATCATTTAGCTAAAGGTCATAAATGTTTCAAGTAGCTACTCATTAAAAAACTCACACTTGTATAAAAGCAGTATTAGTTGATGGCACGCGAAATGTTTTTTAAGAGAGTAGCGGCTACATCCGCAGTGGACGCATTTCGAAAACTCGTATCGCATTAAAGTTGCAGAAGTTCCTAAAGTGATATTTAAGACAAGTCTGTCAGGAAAAGGTGCCAATCCTATGTAAAGGACCTCACCGTTTCATCATCTGGCTGCAGATCTGCTCGGCAAACATGACACTTCTTCGATAAAAAAACAGTTCGCATGCAAGAATGAAACCAAAATTACCATCGACTGAGAAAATTGATCGAATAAAGTTAAGCATTCCGTTTTCCTCGATGGATTTTATTCAAGGACAAGGAAAGTAGAATACATAGCATTTCCAGCTCCCTTGGTAAATAAAAATATTGCGAAATCAATGTTTATTGTTTTTTCGAATATTGAGCAGAAAAATTGTAAGTTCGTAAGCGACAGATGTTAGAAAAACCTCTGAGAATGCTCAGTTGGGCATCAATAAGTATAGCGAAACGGCTTCCCAGTGCAAATCACCTGAAATAAATATAGGCATATCGAATCAAGACGCCAGTAAATAAGAAGTTAGAGCAGTAACATAAGAAATGCACACTAAAAGTGGTTTCACTTGAATGAGACTGAAGAAAGCAGGTGGTAGATTAACGCGCTCTAATGAGAAAACCGCGCCGACGCGACCGCAGCAACAAAATTTGTCCAGTCACCAGGATTCAGTGGCTTCTCCAGACAGCTGCGGCCCATCCTGCGAAATAACAAGACGAACTAGATGATTGACTTCCGCGCTCCAGTCGATCAACATTCGCGCTCTAATCCAAATCACACTGCGGGGATGCCTGCGACTCCGCCGCAGAATTTTCAAGGGCACGCCCACATTCGCTCGCAGACTTTCCACTATGCCGACGCCTTTAAGCTACAGGTGTTTTGAAACCCTATTCCCTATTAAAACGTTTTTTTTTTACCTTGTTCCGCTTCCTAGGTAGCGCTCTTCGGCGTTACGCTGAGGGGGTAAAAGATTGCACACAGGGTAAATCGACCACGCTGGACTCAAGTATCCTACTCTCGTGACACCTAAATTTCGAAATTGACGACTTCCGGCGGCACCACACCTGAGAAAAGTTTGAGGCCTTATACTGTAGCGGTGTTCAGCATCTATAGTGGACGGTGAAAGTGAGTAGAAAGGGTAAATCGACCACGCTGGAATCAAATATCTTACTCTCATGACACATACATTTCAAAATTGTAGACTTCCAGCGCGACCGCACCTGTTAGGCAGCAAGGGGGGACTTGGCCATCACACTTAGCCACGCCAATTTTTCCGCGCCGGAACGACTCCTGATTCCGGAAGGGGGGGGGGTGAAGTCCCGGGTTGGTGTTCAAATTGCGCGGCGGCCCGGAAAATGGACGTGGCCAAGTGGCCCTCCACATTTCGCTGTGATAGCACTGAGGTTTAGTAATGGCCATGTCACAGTAGGAGGTGGAAATACGGGGCGGAATCATTCTTCCAGTTGGCCGAACGGAAACGCCTGAAGGGGTGGAGAGACTATAACCGGTTGGCCGACGCATGGGATAACGCACCCCGTTATCTTAGCTGCCCCTATACCTTCATCGCTATGTAGACACGCCTTTAGCAAACAAGAAGTGAATGCACCAATCTTAGGCTCCTAACGAAGTACCTTCAGAAGGAGTTTTGAGGACTATTATTGATATCCCAATGTTCCATCATTATTGAGTAAACTCCAAATACCGTGCGGTACCGATTGCCACGATAGCCGTAAAATGGCGTGTGTGATGGTGTAGATGCAGAATCCATGGTAACAGCGACGCCTATTTTATTGATTAGCTCAGGCATTCGCAGCGTTGAACTTTGGGGGAAAACGACGTTCGAGTTGAACTACTGAGGCTATTTTGTCTAGGAGTTGTACTGATGAGAATGATTCGTTGAACTGCTGGGCTTATCGCCGCGCTGCGTGTTGCGTCGCGTGCGTAGAGTCGACAGACGACGGCTCCGACGCAATGTTGAACGCCAAAATCAAAGGAGCGGCATATACGAGCCGTCTCGAGGTGGGCTTAGACCGATTCACTTCATTGTCAAGTTAACTCCTCGGGCTCTGCCTCCGAGTTGAGTGGGTGTGCGAGTGCTTGCTCCTGCATCAACATGGATGCTCTATCGTGGGAGCAGGCAAGAGGCAGAGCATTTGCACTTTGATTTTTGGTGAGTCTAGAAAGTGCACGCCTGGTTAGGGGCTAGGTAGCTCAGGTATATATGGAGATAACGTTCAACCGTGAGGAAAAAGTAGCTAAAACGTGTGGGAATATCCATGCAGAAATTATTTGAATTTCCCTCCAATCAGCACTTCTGTTCAACTTTAGTGGAAATCCGCATCAACTACCGAGCAATTTCCGTTGAAGGATTACCTCCCTTGCCTGACGGTGCAGCCGAAGGCTCCGCCCCCACCCGGGGATTACCTCCCTTGCCTGACGGTGCAGCCGAAGGCTGCACCGTCCATCCAGGGTCTCAAATGATTTAAACCACTCCGAATTGCAGCCAACACGAAAATCAGCCCCCACCCGGGGATTACCTCCTTTGCCTGACGGTGCAGCCGAAGGCTGCACCGTCCATCCAGGGTTTCAAATGATTTAAACCACTCCGAATTGCAGCCAACACTAAAATCAGCCTCCACCCGAAGATTACCTCCTTTGCCTGACGGTGTAGCCGAAGGCTGCACCGTCCATCCAGGGTCTCAAATGATTTAAACCACTCCGAATTGCAGCCAACACTAAAATCAGCCCCCCCACCAGGATTACCTCCCTTGCCTGACGGTGCAGCCGAAGGCTGGAAATCCATCAGGGTTTCAAATGATTTAAACCACTCCGAATTGCAGCCAACACGAAAATCCAGCCCCACCCGTGGATTACCTCCTGACGGTGCAGCCGAAGGCTGCACAAATCCATCCAGGGTTTCAAATGATTTAAACCACTCCGAATCGCAGCCAACACTAAAATCAGCCCCCACCGGGGATTACCTCCTTGCCTGACGGTGCAGCCGAAGGCTGCACAATCCATCCAGGGTTTCAAATGATTCAAACCACTCCGAATTGCAGCCAACACGAAAATCAGTCCCCACCCGGGGATTACCTCCTTTGCCTGACGGTGCAGCCGAAGGCTGCACAAATCCATCCAGGGTTTCAAATGATTTAAACCACTCCGAATTGCAGCCAACACTAAAATCAGCCTCCACGAAGATTACCTCCTTTGCCTGACGGTGTAGCCGAAGGCTGCACCGTCCATCCAGGGTCTCAAATGATTTAAACCACTCCGAATTGCAGCCAACACGAAAATCAGCCCCCCACCGGGGATTACCTCCTTTGCCTGACGGTGCAGCCGAAGGCTGCTAAACCGTCCATCAGGAGTTTCAAATGATTTAAACCACTGAATTGCAGCCAACACGAAAATCAGCCCCCACCGGGGATTACCTCCCTTGCCTGACGGTGCAGCCGAAGGCTGCACAAGTCCATCAGGGTTTCAAATGATTTATACCACTCCGAATTGCAGCCAACATTAAAATCAGCCCCCCACCCGGGATTACCTCACTTGCCTGACGGTGCAGCCGAAGGCTGCACAAATCCATCCAGGGTCTCAAATGATTTAAACCACTCCGAATTGCAGCCAACACTAAAATCAGCCCCCACCCGGGGATTACCTCCCTTGCCTGACGGTGCAGCCGAAGGCTGCACCGTCCATCCAGGGTTTCAAATGATTTAAACCACTCCGAATTGCAGCCAACACGAAAATCAGCCCCCACCCGGGGATTACCTCCTTTGCCTGACGGTGCAGCCGAAGGCTGCACCGTCCATCCAGGGTTTCAAATGATTTAAACCACTCCGAATTGCAGCCAACACTAAAATCAGCCTCCACCCGAAGATTACCTCCTTTGCCTGACGGTGTAGCCGAAGGCTGCACCGTCCATCCAGGGTCTCAAATGATTTAAACCACTCCGAATTGCAGCCAACACGAAAATCAGCCCCCACCCGGGGATTACCTCCCTTGCCTGACGGTGCAGCCGAAGGCTGCACCATCCATCAAGGGTTTCAAAAGATTTAAACCACTCCGGGAATTGCAGCCAACACGAAAATCAGCCCCCACCCGGGGGATTACCTCCCTTGCCTGACGGTGCAGCCGAAGGCTGCAAACCGTCCATCAGGGTTTAAATTGATTTATACCACTCCGAATTGCACCCAACATTAACATCAGCTCCCACCCGGGGATTACCTCCCTTGCCTGACGGTGCAGCCGAAGGCTGCACCGTCCATCCAGGGTCTCAAATGATTTAAATCACTCCGAATTGCAGCCAACACTAAAATCAGCCCCCACCCGGGGATTACCTCCACTTGCCTGACGGTGCAGCCGAAGGCTACAAATCCATCCAGGGTTTCAAATGATTTATACCACTCCGAATTGCAGCCAACACGAAAATCAGCCCCCACCGAGGATTACCTCCCTTGCCTGACGGTGCAGCCGAAGGCTACCGTCCATCCAGGGTTTCAAATGATTTATACCACTCCGAATTGCAGCCAACACTAAAATCAGCCCCACCTGGGATTACCTCCTTGCCTGACGGTGTAGCCGAAGGCTGCACCGTCCATCAGGGTCTCAAATGATTTAAACCACTCCGAATTGCAGCCAACACGAAAATCAGCCCCCCACCCGGGGATTACCTCCTTTGCCTGACGGTGCAGCCGAAGGCTGCACCGGCCATCCAGGGTCTCAAGTGATTTAAATCACTCCGAATTGCAGCCAACACTAAAATCCGCCTCCACCCGGGGATCACCCCCCTTGCCTGGCGGTGCAGCCGAAGGCTGCAAATCCATCAGGAGTCTCAAGTGATTTAAACCACTCCGAATTGCAGCCAACACGAAAATCAGCCCCCACTCGGGGATTACCTCCCTTGCATGACCGTCGTCCAATCTGGGTTTCAAGTGATTTCAACCTGATATCTCTATTCTTGCTTCCGCGGTTGCACCGACAATCCCTTTTCCACCGCCAAACAACCGTTCCTATGTGATTATTTATTGAGAATGCGGTTGCACTGGAATTACAGGCGTGACTCCCGGTGTTAGTTGTGGAATTGCACCATACACTATATTTTACGGCTATCGTGGCAATTTGTACCGCACGGTATTTTTCGTCTAGTTCATTATTGCTTCTCATTTCTAGGGTGTTTTTGTATTTTAGTAATGAGCGGTCCCAATTGTAGCGTGATTTATTTTTAGGTCCCCAAAATGTTGCGCTTAGCCCGTTCCAGTGTTGCGCGCTCATTCGTGAGAAGCTATGCAAAAGACATCAAGTTTGGAGCAGAAGGCAGAAAAGCCATGCTTGTCGGTGTAGACTTGCTAGCAGACGCGGTCTCTGTAACTATGGGTCCGAAGGTGGGGTGGCTTATTCATTTGTAGCATTGGGAATAATATGGGTTGAACTAGAAATTTTAGGGCAGAAATGTGATAATCGAGCAGTCGTGGGGAAGCCCGAAAATCACGAAGGATGGAGTCACTGTTGCGAAAGCAATAGACCTGAAGGATAAGTACCACAACATGGGAGCCAAGCTAATTCAGGTTAGGTCTTCCAGATGTTGAACGGTATATCTGTTCCAAACCTTAACTTGAAAATGATGTTCAGGATGTCGCTAACAAGGCAAATGAGGAGGCTGGAGATGGTACGACTTGTGCTACCATCCTTGCCCGTTCGATAACCAAGGAGGGTTTCGAGAATATCAGCAAAGGTGCCAATGCTGTCGAAATTCGACGTGGTGTCATGTCTGCTGTTGAACTCATCGTGAAAGATCTCAAACAACAGAGCAAGCAGGTTGGTTAAGAAATTAGTTATTCACGGTATGTTTTGACTACCTTTTCTTAGTGAAAGTGATTTTTTCCAAAATTTTGGGTAAGGCAGGTGTGCTATGTGCCAAACATTTGCAGTTTGCATCCCAGGCGGTATTTGGAAACGTAGAATGAGCTGTCTCTCTGAAAACCGCTCCGGAACGTTGTGTTGAACCCTGCTACTGATATCAAATATGGATAAAGATGGGCCATTTCGCTAAAGTATCACAGTTGTCCTGCGGCACCTTTTATTTTATTTATTTATTTTACGCCGTTGCCGGCGTGCTCAAAAACTACAAACTGTAGGTAAAATCATAGAAATAATTACAAAAACAAACAAAAACCTAGCGCAACGCTTCAACAGCCGAGCACAAGACCATTATTCTGATTAGAGATTTTTGGATTTTCTAAAAGGCGCACTACCAAAATTTAGGAGCCATTACAGGTTGTGGTCCAGTCAGGGACAAAAAAAAACGAAGTAGTGCTAGAAGCCTGGAACCGATCAATATTACCATTACGGGAAATAGATCCATAGCAATTCATATACTATTCGAGTATACTGAGTTGAAAGCGACCCTACCCACGCGGCTTCCTAGGATGCATATGTATGGTCCTCCGACCACTGTTAGGTATCTGGACGATGTATCTTAAAATAGTCCCAAATGTCAGCGGTTGATAAGCGTACAAGACAAGACCGTTCATTAATTAACCTCCCCGCTAGCTCGGTGAGCTATGGTTTCCGTATTTGTTTTAGTCCGACGCATGGACCAGGCGGCTGGCCGTGCGGTGTTAGCGGTCTGAATGCGCAACGAGGTTTCGATTCGCGCGCGGCGATCTATCGTCGCAGCCCCATCCATTTATCAGACTAATTTTATTTCGTGGACCTTATGTAATTTTCCGAGCGTTAGGCAACCATGCTGCATGGCCATTGCCGGACGGCGTAATGTTAGACCCCAACTCATAAATTCTACTATTTCTCCAATCTACCATAAGGTAGCGTAGAATGGAAGTGGAATTAATTATCGTGAAGCGTAATGAGAGTAATAATCGAGTTCCAATGCATGTAAAATCACCATGGTGGTTTTCGCGTTTGAAACATTCATGGCTCATCCCTAAAGACCCGCAATGACGTGGAATCGAGAGCAGGGACAAGGTTGCGTAGCCGCCCTCCATCCGTCAACGTGGCGGCGCGAATTTTGCCGCACGTCTATGCGGAGGCTTTAAGACTGCCAGAATCTAATCTGAAGCAGCCTGTAGAGGGCAGTTATGCCATTTCTTCGGTGCTGCCCATGGCGTCAAACTTGAGCAAGTCTCTAGGAAGGTTCTTCAAGAAAGAACTTTGCACGCTATTGCCTCGACATTCTACTTTGATTATTTTTGCAAGGTTCCAGGTAACTACACCAGAGGAAATCGCCCAGGTAGCAACCATTTCTGCGAATGGTGACAGCAACATTGGCAACCTTATCTCCGAAGCTATGAAGAAGGTAAAAGTTGCCCTCGTTGTTAGGAGAAAGGCTAAGTGGTTGATAATTTTCATTCGTATCCGTTTAATTCAGGTCGGCAACAAAGGAGTTATAACTGTGAAGGATGGGAAGACTTTGAATGATGAGCTGGAGCTGATTGAGGGAATGAAGTTTGACCGCGGATACATATCTCCCTATTTCATTAATACCTCCAAAGGAGCTAAGGTCAGCTGTTTGCTGCCCTTGCCTTTGCGGCATAAAAAATTTTAAACTTCGTTTTACAGGTGGAGTACGAGAAGGCGCTTGTCTTGCTGAGTGAAAAGAAGATTAGCAATGTCCAAGATATTGTTCCTGCTCTGGAATTAGCCAACAAGATAAGAAAGCCACTTGTGATTATCGCAGAGGATGTTGATGGCGAGGCGCTCACAACCCTTGTCCTCAATCGGCTGAAGGTCAGCCCTGGGTGTTTTAATTAATCTTCAAGCGATTTACAGTAAAAGTGATGCTTCAGGTCGGTCTTCAAGTAGTAGCAGTAAAGGCACCCGGTTTCGGTGACAACAGAAAGAACACACTTAGAGATATGGCAGTTGCCACAGGTGGTACTGTGTTTGGTGATGACACCAACCTCATCAAGCTCGAAGACGTCCAGCTGAACGATTTCGGAGAGGTACATTTGTGTTCTAATTAACGGGGTAGATTGCTGAGATTGAAGTGCGCGGCATTTCAATGCTGACGTGATGGGCCAAAGACGAGAAACTAGGCGTATAATCCCCCCGCCCCAGCAAGATGTCTCAATATCCATGTAGCGCCGCCTATCAATTATCCTTGTTGCACTTTCGCGTTCTAAATTGGCAATCTGTTGTTCCAGGTCGAGGAGGTGACAATTACTAAAGATGATACTCTCTTGCTTCGCGGTAAGGGAGAGCCCGCAGAAATCGAGAAGAGAATTGAGCAAATAGCCGACGAGATTGAAGGATCTACCAGTGAATATGAGAAGGTACGCACTAATAGTTGTCGTACATTACTTCAACTGATATGCACGCGACTAATCAGGAAAAGCTCAACGAACGCTTGGCGAAACTCTCCAAAGGAGTCGCTGTCCTGAAGGTTGGAGGAGCTTCTGAGGTGGAAGTAAACGAGAAGAAGGATCGAGTTACGGATGCGCTTTGTGCTACTCGTGCTGCTGTTGAGGAAGGCATTGTACCTGGAGGAGGAGTAGCACTTCTCCGAGCCCTGAGGTGTCTTGATGGATTCAAGGTAATAACAGATTCCTACTTGTATTAGTTCAGATGTTGGCAAACAACACTTCCCTTCCCTTCAATCGCTTCTAGGCCCCGAATGAAGACCAACAGATGGGTGTTAACATCATCAAGAAAGCTGCTCGCCAACCAATCAATACAATTGTGCGAAACGCTGGGATTGAGCCTTCTCCTATCGTTGAAAAGGTAACATGGATAACCTAGCTTGCGTTGTGGAGCGCGAGAATTTAGCTTCGACATAGAAGGTAACCTAGTTGTTATAGGTTTTGGCAGACTCAAATATTGGATTCGGATATGATGCTCTGAATGATAAATTCGTTGACATGTTTGAGGCTGGAATCATTGACCCCACCAAGGTAGGTCGTTTTCAGAACTTTGTTCTCATTTTGTTCGTTGCTCGGGGGGTTCCATGTCACCTGCATAGGAATAGAAAAAAAGCTTACAAGGGTAGTGCTTAGAGTGGAAAACGCATCTGCGAAAACGACGTATTATTAGTATCTCTTGCGTCTCATTAGAAAAATTGCGCTGTATCCCGCCTCGAGCTGCAGATTCCAAGAAGTTAAAAGCGTTTTTCAAGCGTTCAAGATAAGAATAGGGTATGTATGGGCTCCCCCCCCGACGCGTTTTGGGGTCTTTCAAAAAAATTTCTCAGATTTTGCTCACAACTTGTTTGTAGGGGTAATCTACGGTGGTGAACACAAATCTGGAGTCCGTTTGTCGAAATTCTGCATTACTACTGTAGGTTACAGTAGGTGCCATGTCATTTAGGGGGCAAAACCTACCTTAGTATTTTGAAAATTGACAAATGGACATTAATTTCGTATTTAGCAGACCGAATAAACCCCGTCCCCGTATAGAAATTGTGAATCATATACCAAACGTAATCTACCGTGAGATGTCGAAAATCGATAAAGAACTTCGAATTCGTGTTTAGCATTCCAAACAACCTCTAGAGAAACGCTGAGCGATTTCTATAGGTGCGTTTCGGAATTCGTCAAAGGTCGCGTTTTGACATCAAATTTCTCCCGATAGGAATCTAAACAAATGTAGAAACCTTGGAAAATCGACAGATAAACCTCAAATTTGTGATAAGCTTACCAAATAACCCCCGTGAAGAAGTTTTAAGTCAAATCGGAAAAATCTTTTAGAACCCTTAAATGCTAGAAGAAACAGACAACAAACAATTCGTACAAGTTCAAAACGCAAGTCTGTACAAAGTTCGAAGAAAGTGCTTTCAGCCAGACTTTGTCTAGGGGGCTATCTTGGGCGCTGAACACGATTATGAGGTCTGTTTCCAGATTTTCGAAAGATTATACTGTGCGTTTTGGAAGATACTAAAAACACAACAAACGATCGTTTTATGCTTGTAACATCTTGGAAACAGCTGAGGGCGGGATACGATGCAGTTTTACTATGGAGGACTACGAGATACTAGCAATACAAGTAGTTGTTACAGATGCGTTTACCGCCATAAACACTTCCATTGTGAGTGATACAAAAGCTAAACGACGAGGTGATGGACAGTCTTCTTGTTTGTGAGATGGGTCTTCTCGGTGAGCTATTATCATGGTTGGGTTTGTGTGGACAAGGCGAAGGCGGTTGGAGTTCGTTGTTTCATCCAAGGGAATCGTTTAGGTTGTTCGAACTGCTCTACAAGACGCTGCAGGTGTAGCCTCGCTCCTCGCTACGACAGAGTGCGTTGTGACAGAACTGCCCAAGGAGGAGCCAGCTCCAGGCATGGGTGGTATGGGAGGTGGCATGGGAGGAATGGGTGGAATGGGAGGAGGAATGTTCTAAATGTTTCCTGACCGGTTGCGCCCTTAGGTGCTTCTCCTGTTTTGACAGTCATTTATCCCACTTGTTATTTTGGTCATATCCGCGCTCATTTGTTGCACGTTGTAGATTATGTAGATTGATTGTAGATGTTATACTAGGAATAGTTAGTTATTGTTACGAGGTTTCTGTTCTATGTTTTACTGGAAGTAACCATCGCATCTCAAACGTTGTTGATTTTCATATTTAACCATAGACACGATTAAATATTTTGCCATCATTTCTGTTGGTGCAGTTTGGACGGGGTATTTGGCTTCTGGGCCCGAATTCGGCCGGCGGACCACACATTATTTGTTCAGTTTGCAAATTGGATGAGACGGGATCTCCACCCATGCCTGCTCTGGAAATCAGTGAAAACGGTATTTTAAAGTCTTCTGATCCTGAGTTTGAGTGCTGAGTTTGTAAAGATGAGAAATGATTTCAGATGCGGCTACTGGGGCCACGGTTGACAGTTTTTGTACGCTAGCGGTTCCCCTTTTTAAGGGATTTCACGTTTTCTCTCGGTGATAAAAACGCACCCATTATCAGTGACCGCCCTCAACGCGATCAGGAGCCCGCCGTGCTGGTCGAAACACGAAAAAAACTTCGAACATGAGAGGGAGGGGTGTTATGTAACGTGCATACTATTTTACGACAAAAAGGGCATAATTTTTGAATGGGATGTAAAGCGCTCGGAAACTACATTTTGAGACTCAGTGGATTTATTATACACAAGTTTCATACTACATATTTTCTGCAGACTTCAAAAATTAAACAATGTATGTGTAAAACAATCCTGGCAAAGATGAACAACTGGCGATTATCATATGACGTGAGTACGAGGAGTATTAATGCTGAAACACCATACATCGTCAAGGCCTATATCGTAGTACTTCTGGCTTGGAGTGAGGTATGGATGGCTTCCCATAAATATGTTCTGCCCTGCGTAGAAACGCTTCCACCATGGTTTTCACAACTGAAAACAGCATAATTGCAATAAATGTATCGAATGTTTATGGGAAATGATCTGGCCTAGACACTGACGAGGTCAGTGATCAAGAGCGATTCACAAAGACCGGGATTGGGAACCCATCAAAGGCGAAATTGGGGAAAACAAGATATTTCTGTGTTTCCACACATCGAACAAATATTTATTATGAGCTAAAAGTGGTGTGACACGGGTGGTAATCGAATGACAATACAAAGTCCTTAATCGAGAACAATTGTCAAAATCCTGTTCTAAGCCCCCTTTCGGGAAACTGCCTGCCTCCCATTCTTTCGGGAAATTGCCTCGACGGTACCCAGCGCCACCCATTTCCTCCACGCATTCTATAGCGACGGCGATGAGAGTCAGGGATGCAGCGGGACCAGGACGGTCGCACTCTGCAAGTTTTGGCCGAGAAATAGCCCACCAGGCTCCGCAGCGGCTCCTGGTGGGCTATTTCTCGGCTTTTCAGAAGACACAAGAAGTAGCCGACAAATAACGAGAAGTAACCAAAAAGTTCCAGGAATCGAAGCAGCTAAAGGTCTCTCCAACCAAGTCCAGCGTTACTTTGTGCACTACAGCGACTGCCGAACACAAGCTGCATCCTAAGGTTCTTTGGGAAGGAAATATGCTGCCCTTATCAAAACACCCACGTCTACTTGGTGTATTCCTGGACCCGTCACTGCCTTTTCATGAAAACACACGTATTCGAGCTGCTGCTGCCAACACACGTAACAACATTCTCCGTTCTCTGGCAAGCACTACATGGGGTAGCTCAAAGGAAATCTTGCGAACCTCTTACAAGGCTTTGGTACAGCCAGTTTTGGAATATAGAGCCCCAGTATGGTCAAGACACTTATCGGCAGCCTCCTGGAGCAAGCTTCAGCGTGCATAGAACTGCTCTACGCGCGATCACTGGATGCCCAAGATCCACACCTGTATCTCACCTACATCAAGAGTGTTCGCTGCTTCCTATGAAGCAGCATTGTCAACTCCAGTCGCAACAGTTCCATGTCGGCATAGTCAGGAATGCCACACACCCTAATTTCCCCCTGCTGTCATCTGGTTCCCATTACCGACATATTCGCACGCCACTTCATGCTGCAGTCTCTGTCTTGGATCGTCATCGTTGGGCGACGTCGGAGCTCAATCGCGTCAGACTGCTGCAAATGGAGCACACCCGATTTGTCACTGAATACCTCTCCAGTGCTTCTCTAAATCCTATTCTTGGCGATGTGCCCCCCCAAGATCGATAGCAGAGAAATGGACCTACCCAGACGTACACGCGTCATCCTTGCTGGGCTACGTTGTGGACACTCCTCGCACCTCAAGGCCTTCGTCCATAAGATCGATTCGTCGATCCCTGACGAATGTCCCGACTGCCATAACCCGGGACACGATTCATTTCATTTATTTTCATGTCCGACAAGACCAACCTCTCTAACAGCTATGGATATGTGGAACAACCCGTGCGATGTCGCAGCCTTTTTACGCCTATAAGAAGCTCTGATGTGGCCGATAAGAAGAAGAAGAATCTTTCCATCTCTTTCTGGGGTAATTGAACCGACGGAGCTGTTGACATCTGAACCATGCCTCTGGAATGCGTCGTATACACACCTGGAGAGCATTATTTCTCGGTAAGCATTATTTATATTTATATAAAATACATCCGCGGTTGCGGATGTGACCCTCTTAATAAGAGGTAAACACATTGACAAAAAAAATGAAAGAACTGAAGTGCATCAGGATGTAGACCCACCATGCAACTGTATGAAACATTGGCTCGATTCCATAGGTGAACATGGAGTTGTGATACCAGTGGTGGCTCCAACCGCCAGTAAGGTTATTTCTCGGCTATTTCGCGGCGAGCACTATTTGGGGGCTATTCCGCGGCGAGCATTATTTTGCGGCTAGTTCTCGGCCAAAACTCTCAAAGCAGTCGGCCGCAAAACTGCACCCGTTTCACAAAGAAAACTCGCATATCGACCGAGTGAGCACGCAGAGTCACACGGACTCGGTCAGCTTTTCGACCAAGTCTGACGAGAGCCTCTGTCACGATTTCGGTGCGTAACGACCGAGTGGGTGGGGCTCAGTCGATCGACCAGGTCTGACGGGGGCTCAAGGGTCCAGACATAGCTACGGGAAAATTAAGGGCCGCGGGCATATTCAAGCATTAAAAATCCAATAATAATAACTTAACCTCTATCAAAGAATAAATGGGCCATCTTAGAATGTAGAGCGTATTTGAACTCGAAAGTCAGATCATAATGTAGCACACAGGAGTGATCAGTGTCCTTGGCAAATCGGAAGGTAGTTTCTAATGTGTTGAATATAGACTCGCCAATCACTACCGACTGAAAAACATCTTATAGTTAATACCACCAAGGGTGCACTGCAGTCAAATCAGGGGGCAAAAAAAATCATGGATATCGAGCCATCATCACGTCTCGCTTGTGTCACATTTTTGAGGAAGCCATGACACACATGGAAGGAAAGTGTAATCAACATCGATCGAATAATTTCGCGTCGCAGTTCCTTGAATGAACGACAGGGACCGTATATTGAATAATATCAAATGTATGTCTAGAATGCGCCATGCGGTTGCCTGAAGTCGCGGGTGTTCTTTTTTCAGCCAAACATCACTAAGAAGTTTTTAGATCAAAAACATTTGAGCATATGCTCCCGCCTCTCTTAGGCCAAAACCTAAAGGTAAATGCTTGAAAATGATGGTTACAGATCAGGGATGTGCGGCAAACCATTTTAAAAAATCGCGACAAACGGAAATCAACAAAATTTGTCCGAAAATGGCCGGCAATCGAAAATAGCAAAATAAAAAAATCCTGTACAAAAACGATACAAATGTTCTAATATGCAGTACCAGTAAAAAAATACTTTTTTCTCATGCACATTTCGTATTTCAATGGCCAGATAAGAAATGATTTTTCAATAATACCACAAGAAGTTGAACTTCTTACGTTGGTACAATACAATGCGCGTCAAAACTTCATGACATACCCCGATTTTCGCGGTTCTGGATTTCGCGTGGCCGTACAGAAAAACTGCTAATGTCAATCGACGCTACACCATCGAAAACCCCCGGGTACAATATTTCATAACAATACGTCAAATCTTACAAGGCTGGCGCCGGAAAGTGTCGAAATTGACCGATGCAAAACTATATGACATAGCAGGCGAATCATGGGAATTTCCTGAATCTTGTAGATTTTCAGTAAGAAAAATCACGGTTTCATGAAATCAATTTAACAGTTGGATGTTCCTGCTCCTTATAGTCCAAATTCCAAGTGGAACCAGGTTGTCGGAAAGCGAAAGAGCTCAAATTGATCTCATGAGCCAAATGGGCCTCAGTATTCGATCTATGAGCCAACGAATTGGACGAACTCGAGGTTGCATTGCTCGATACATTGAAGATCCTGCTTTGTACTTGCATAAAGCACGAACTGGACGACCAAGGAAGCTGAACGACTGAGAGGAACGGGCAGTCGTGAGGCTGGCATCGAATTCCATGAGGTCCGCCAGCGAGATCAAGGGAGCTTTGGACCTGCGCGTGGACAAATCCACAGTTCTGCGAACCATTCATCGGTCCCAGAACGTGGTCCGCGAACAAATGAGAAAGGCTCCACGTCTTACGGAAAACCACAAGAGATCGCGGCTCCAGTTCGCCCTAGTGAACATGCAAACCAATTGGAAGAAGGTGGGTCCCTTCTTCAATCTTCATGTTAAACGACCTCGTATGAAAATAAGTTTTCAGATTGTTTTCTCGGACGAACAAAAGTTCAACTTAGACGGGCCTGATGGACTCAACTCGTGCTGGAGAGATCTGCGCAAGGACCCACTCACGTTCTGGAAGAGGAACTTCGGAGAAGGAAGTTTGATGTGTTGGGCAGCATTCAGCTGGTACGGCAAGCTAGACATTGCCTTCGTTTCTTGCAGTATGAACTCTGCAGATTACCAGACGTACTAAAAGATCACCTCCTACCCTTTTTGAGACGCCATCGCCTTGCATTCCAGCAGGACACTCGTGTAAGCACGCTTGATTGGTTTCAGGCCAATCATGTCGATTTACTTGAATGACCCACCTGTTCGCCGGACCGCAACTCGATGGAAAACTTGTGGGGCATACTTTCGCGACGCGTATACGATCATGGCAAGTAGTACGAGTCTATAGCTCAACTGAAAGAAGTCGTTATCGCCGAAAGGGTCGCAATTGAAGGTGGCGTCCTCAAGAACTTAGTGAACAGTATGCCAAACAGATTATTCGACGCTACCCTGAGTCAGGATAACTCCATAGACTATTGAGTTCATGTCATTGATTGTTATTATGATGAACGGATTAGTACAGGGCCTGTAAAATTGAAGTTTTGGCTGTATTCTCTGCTATGTCGTATAGTTTTGCATCGGTCAATTTCGACACTTTCCGGTGCCAGCTTTCCAAAATTCAACGTGTTCTTATGAAAATTTGTGCCCAGGGGTTTTGGAAGGTGCTGCGTCGATTGGCATTTGCAGTTTTTCTGCATAACCCACGCGAAATCTAGAACCACGAAAAACGGGGTATGTCATAGTTTTTCCGCGCAGTGTATGTACCTGATATAAAACACAGCACCATAATGAGTATTCTATTGAACACTGGTAATAGGAATGTTGTGGTGAAAGAATAGTAATTTTTCGAGGTTCTCCAATGCCAACCTTTCTCGGAACACGTAGTGGTCATTCAACTGCTTCGTGTTTCAAATTCATAGCACAAAATTCAGAGTATCGTGCAATCCAAGTACAGAGGGTGAGTACTCTAAATTCGTTCAAAAAATGAAGAGGTTAATATGGCCACTTCAGGTGATTGATTATTTTCTAACGAGCGTGGCAGCCACACCGCTTCTCTGGTAGAAAATGCCGCGGCGGCTCCGCGATCGTTGGCTGCGCCTTTACAAAAACAGAATTGACTGAGAGTAACTCATAGGAAATTAATTATGAGCTATACCACAACTGGGTGGGGCCTACGAACGAAAATACGCACCTACGTTTGTTTGGTCCTCTGTATGATAGGGACAGAGGGTATCCCCGTTACTGCGGGCAACAAGATAAGGGACTTAGAGTAATCAAATTTGGGTGATTGAACCGGCGACACACACAGGACAGAGCATCGTAGTCGACGCGGGTTCGCTGATGCATCCTCGCAAGCCGGTGCGGTTCTAACACGGAACCACTGCGGTACTATCGAGCCAATGTCGTGGCGTTGCCGAGGCCCAGGGCACTGCAACAGAATCCTATCGACAAATTGATGATCGCGGAGCCGCTGCGGCACTACCGCTTGACTATCGCGGCACAGTTGAGGGTCGCGTTACTTCCCCGGCACTGCCGCGGCAAACTTTCTCAGTGTTCGCGGCGTGCTCGGCGTGCCTCATGTTGTGTTTACTATTTGACCCGAAATTTAGATAAATAACTGAAACGCATGTTTTCGGACAGTATTGGAAGCGTTCCTGAGAAACTGCTCCATCTTCGGCATCTCTCCCCCTCCGACCTTTACATTTTCTTCTGAACTGCTCGCTAAGAACTCAAATACATGCAAATGGGTAGTTTTTCAAGCTTTCCAAAATTACTACTTCAGAAAAACCGAGCTTATATCAAACCACCTCCTTCCCAAACTGTACGCCACCCCTTATTTGGAACTGGTTACCGTCGACTCCGTCAATCCAGTTTATCTCAAGCAGCGAATCTAATCAAAACGGATGTTCCTCACTACGTGTATACCCTTCCCCACCAGGGATGTGCGGCAATTGCCGTTTGCCGGCCATTTTTGGGACTTTTTTGCCGTTTGTCGTTTGCCGAAATTTTGGTTATTTTCCGGCAAAACATTGGAAGGAAACGCCGCTTATGCTCGCGGCTGTGTGGGCACTAGGGGTAGTCCAATTATCCTTTGTTCGCTCAAACGTTATCCGGGGTTTCGAGTTATCTGAGGTGGTAGTAAAGCTGTTTGAAAACGCGAGTTAACTCGCGTTAAATTCGCGGAGAAATCGCGGTAAACGGCACCTAAACCCGAGCTTTTTATTTGGAAATTTCCAGACATTGCTGAAACTACGCACTCGCATGCCACCTTATGAGACACTAGATACGCATAGTGTAAAAAAATTCTCCAAAAAAATAGTTCATTCTGTCTTTTCTAGAAGAAAATATTGATTTAGAAAAAAATTTCTGAAGGTTTTTTGAACCTTTTTTCAGCTCGCAGTAAATTCGCGCAAAACTTAAACTTGAAGGCAGGGTTCTCGATAAAATCGGATGTGGTGCTATCCTCATGGAAAGGTAGATCTGGCCATTACGAAAGTGAAAATACGTGAAAATTGGAGAAAAAACGCTACGGAACAAGTTATTGCCTGGTGTCCTCCCGCCCCAGGTTATCGAGATTTCTATGAAAGCCTATTTTGTTAGCTTTTATTTTGCTTCTTAAGTAATTTCTGAGTACTTCTAGAGACTACTGACTATTTTAGCAGCAAAATTAAAGGCGGATAGACAAGCATTAACAAAAATCTCGTTAATTAGGGGGCCGGCCGACACTGGTAATTAGCCGTTTAAGTTTGTTTTTGAGCGTTTTTCCCTCGAATTTCCGGGTTTTTCACGTATTTTTACGTTTGTGATGACCAAATCTACACTCTCATGAAGAGAGCTCAAAAACGGTTTTTTTTGCGAACCCTGCCTTTAACGCGAACTGACAGAGGAATTGGAACTAGTGTGTGAATGAGGAGAAAGATGGATAGTTTTCGAAAGTCCTGCGGAGAACTTTTTCTAAAGCTATCCATCTTTTTCTTCGTTCATAATCTATTTCCATTTTCTCTGTCAGCACCCGTTGTGTTGCAGTTTTGCGCGAACCTAACGCGAAATCACCACCCAGTTGTATTATGACTCATTTCATATGAGTTACTCGCAGTCGATTCTAGTTTTGTCAGACCGCGGCTACTGATCGCGGAGCAGCAGCGGCACCACCGCGGAGCCGTAGCGGCACAACCGCGGAGCCGCGAAAGCACTATCGCGGAGCCGTTGCGGCAGTAGTGCGGAGCCACAGCGGCACTACTGCGGGGCCACCACGACATTGCCGCTGCTACTCCGCGATAGTGCCTCTCTGGTGCCTGTAGGAGCCGAAGCCGCAGCGGCGATTTTTTTGATTTCCATGAGGTCCCTCTATATCTTGTTTTTGTCCATCTGATGTCTTGAAATGAAACTATTCCCTTGAATTAGAAATATTAGAATGTTGACATGAATATTGGAAAGAAAGGAAAAAAGTAGAGCAGCACATGTGAATAACTTTTGGGCCAATCTAAGGGATGAGGTTTTTTGCCGTTTGCCGTTTGCCGGCCGTTTTTGGGATTTTCTCGCCGATTGCCGTTTGCCGAAATCTCAAAATCGTTTGCCGCACATCCCTGTTCCCAACCCTTTCAACTCAGAACTCCAACATTCAACTTGGTAGCATGTTTTTAGCGCAATTGTGAGCATAATAGAAATTGGCGAAATGCAGAAGCCCACAAACTGCCAGTGAAGTCCTACACGACGCTTTGAAAAATATCTGAAAGAAATTGTGCCTTGAACCCTTTGTGCCCTCTCCTAGAAATGTTCAGGGTGTTAAGGCCCTAGTTATACACCAGCGGAATGAAAACGTCTCGCGATGACATTGCCGCCGCCTGCTGCGTGAATCTGGGATTCGTCTGCAATGTTATGAAATCGGCGTCTTTGACGCAATACTGCGGACAAAAATTTCCAGGCGTTTTTAATGGTATTTTATCGTTTTTTTTTGCTTCTGACACTTTTGTTTGCAGAATAGCACTAATAATCAATTTCTCTCGTCATTACAGCGCTCGTTATGTCGTGTTGGTAATGTTTTAACAATTTTAAATCTGAAAATAATCAGCTGGTGGAAATTGGCAAATTTCCAACAGGGCAGGTCCCGTAAGGGTGCAGTATACGGTGCCGCGGCGTGTATAACTGCTCCAGTGTGCGGCCTTCCGGCGCGTTTTTCTGCGACTACTGTTCCTTTTGGCTTGCCTAAGCGCAGTTAGGGCGCAATATAAGTGATAGTTGTCTTGTTATTTCCGCAGCGTCCCGCCGGTGTATAACTAGGGCCTAAATCTTGTCCTGGTGAACCCTTCATTGATTGATCAAGCCTCAACAAGGAGGGGGTGAGGAATTCAGTACTCTTCCAGACAAGAGGACCCACACGAGCTTGGCACTACAATACTAGCGATTGCTTTGACGTGTCCGCATGGTAGGTGACATCAACTGGCTTGAAGTTTTAAAGTACTGTGTCTCTACTTTGGAGCCGGTCGCTGCAAGGCTTATCAGGTTTCCATGAGCATCCTAATCGCAGCGCTTGTAATCTATTGCGCACTTTTTGCCGAATGAGAGGAAAAACGGCAAACGACAATCGACAAAAATCGTCCGAAAACGGCCGGCAAACGGCAATTGCCGTACAACCCTGTTACAGATGCCTTCCCACAGCTACGAACTGCGGGGTGTAAAAAAACATTTTCCCGTTAACGGCATTAATAGGCTACTACTAAACTTGTGACTGAATCTATAATGATTCGAATATTTGATTCATTCCGAAATTTTAATTTTTGGTTTTTTATTCAAATATTCGACTGATTCCGATAATCGAACTGTTCCTTTTTTGAAACTCTATTTACTCGGAAATTTAAATTAGTCGTTCTTTAGAATGAGCGGAAAATTGAAATATTCTATATTCCGAATATTCGATTAACTGTGGGTCACGACAGCCGAAAATTCGGTCACTGAATGGAAACATTCAGAACGCTAATACATTTTTTGAAAATATTTCGAACGTTCGAACTTTCATTCGAATAATTGGATAAATTTCCCGAATATCCGCTCAAATTGAGTAGAGAGCAGATTTTCGAATCCCTCTTATTCGAGTTTATCCATGTATTCGGAAATTCCATCAACGCCTTACTCGAAAAAAATCATTCATTGGAAGAAATGAAATTTCTCTACCCGCCAAAATTCATTCATCCTGTAATCTAAACAGGCTATGCTATATTTGAAAATTCATTAATTCAGGAAAAAAAGAAAAACGAAAGTGTGCTGCCCATATGTCGTCGATCACTCGATGGGGGGGGGGGGTAGCCGCAGCGGTCTAATTTGACATCACTTGATCGATGTTCATGACTAATATTACCTCCTCGCTTCCGCGCGTGCCACGCGTGTTCGTCGCGACTACCCCCATCCTCAGATCGACCATACAATGGGTGGGGTCCGGCTGACGGAAGTTGATGAGATAACGGACCTGGGGTTTCTCATTAAGGATGACCTCAGTTTCGATGATGGTCTCGAAAGCCAATAAAATGATGCGCAGCGCTTTCAGGGCGCTCTCAACTAAACATTAATCCTGGAGTTCTTGTCGAGGCATTCAAGTCATATGTTACACATCACCCGGAATACGGGACTGTGATGTTTAACCCGTTAATTTAGAGTGACTAGAGGTGCTTGAGAGTGTGCAGCGGAATTTCACACTTAGGGTACTTATAAGGACCAGTGGCTTAAGGGGTCCGCAGAGTTGAAGTCGCGGCGTTGCTCGCAGCGACGAACAGCATTGGGTGATGCAATATCGAATACACGATGGCGACCGACGCAGCGTGAAGGGCGACGAGGGGGCACCGCAGAGTGTATTGACGCTACAGCGATGTATCGAAACATTTTTGTCGCCGCGTCACGCCGGTCTCTGCAACTCTGCAGACCCCTTTAAGATAGAAGTCTGGGTCATTTAGGCAGAAATGCCAAGCTAGGGCTCATGAATTTAGCGCAGAGGATTTCAGATTTAATAATGCTGTAAAAGATTATACATGGTGGTGCAGGTATTCGTGCTGGTCGTCTATTCAACCTGAGGGCGTCTACCACCAGGGGTTATCCTGTGAAGCTGGCTCTGCTTGGGTCTAAACGGAATATGCGATTGCACTTCTTCGTAAATAGAGTCGGTACCGAGTTCAATAAGCTGCTTAGAATGGGCCTGGTCAATGGGTCTTTGTATACATTAGAGAAAGCCCTCGAGGTTTATCTGAGGACTGAGAATGATTCTTAGCTAGGAGTGACTGATTTTGTGTTGTTTTATTTCTTTTTTGTCTTTTTTCTAATGTTTTTTTAGACACGGGTTCGCCGTGTAATAAATTGATTTGAATTTCCATATGAAGTGTAATGAACTTACGTGAACTACAGATGGCCGAATAAGAATCACACGACTTTGGTAGCTTTCGTTGAGAGGTGGAAATCCGATTTCGAGCTCCACTATTTTCGAATTCTCATATTTTTCCAGTATATCCGACCGCCGACACCATGGTATGAAGGCGTGATACTGAGATACATCGGCAACCACATCGAACATCTGTTCACGGGTGAAACTAAAAATACTCCCTATACAGCAAATCTAGCTACCTCCTATCGAAGTTTCGGCTTAAAATTGGAACTCCAAAAGCTATCTTCTCCCCCTCTAGCTCATTGTGAAGGTTCCTTATTTTCAACATATAAATTTGGATCTAAGTAGGAAACCTCGCAAGGCCTCCCCACCATTTTAAAGATGATGAATGTTTTCTTGTAAATTCTGGCTCGCTGTCCAATGTTTTCTGGTCAATTCTGGCTTTTCTGGTCTTCGAATCTGGTACCGGATTTTGCTGCGGACATCTCTGAACGAAGTTACCCTCTAGTAAAAATCGAAATTCTCATCACTCATGGCGCGAGCGGCGCACGCAATGTTGCAGCCTCCACCGGTCCTCCGCTCTCTCGCTATCTCTAACCTCCGCTTCGCACCAACACGCGTAGGATCCACGAGAATTTCGCGCTTTTACAGCCTAAATAAGCGTATTTGAAGCTTCTTGAAAAGGTAAGACTACCCATCAGCCATTTTTTAGGGTGTTCGGGAAAATTCTTTCGGATTCGACTTAAAACTTCCAACTGGAGGTTATTTAGGGCGCTGAACGCGAATCTAGAGTCTGTTTGTCGCTGTACTCAGAGTTATGGTAGGTTACGGTAAGCATAATGCATTTTAGCTGGCTCTACCCCTTAATATTCCGAAATCGTTGAAAGGGACCTCTAATTCGTGTTCGGCGTCCCAAATAACACCAACAGAGAATTTTTGAGCCAAATCTGAGACTTTGACCAAGCTACCGTATACCTACCCACCGTAACCTGCCGCAATCTATCGAAAAACGATAAACGGGTTGCAAATTCATGTTCAGCACTCAGGAATACTCCCAAAGAAAAATTTTGGGCCTCATTTATCGAACCATTCCGGAAATCGTCGAATATCGCGTTTTGCCCTCAACCTTTTTCCCCGATGGGACCTTTGAATAAAATATGTTGAATACTCTCGAAAAGTGACAAATGAACATCAGATTCGCGATCAGCACCTACAAAAAACCCCATAGAGAAATTCTGAGTCAGATCTGGAACGTTTTTCTGAAACGCTTTCAGAACCATACACTTACATAAAAAAGGCGCTCAAGAAACAATTAGAGGCTTCGTCTTTCCAAATCTGTAATCCTTCGCGTCTTTTGAAAATGACGAAACCGACTTAGCATTGAAGCTCAGTACGTCAAACAACGCTTCCGAAGAGAGCGTGCCAGAGTTGACTAGCAAACATTCATCAGCATTCTGATGCGGGGGAACATCATGCGAGGTTCCCTAGTAAGCTGCCCGTGTTCATCATTTTGGAAGAACTTTTTTGTAAAAGGTACGACAAGAACAGTATAACAAATGAGTCTGCGAAAACGCGACAGAGACATTACGACAGCGGATAAGAGCTGTCAGAGAAAGTGGAATTGCGAAGTAAGTCCCAATATTCCTAGAACACAGAACGGATAACATGCCTTTAGACCTCTGAAAGCTTTGGTCGTCCATGCTCCGTTGCTGTGCTTAAAAATTCATTGTAACCGACATGTCAGAGGTGATCTGTGAAAGTCAACAGATTATCTCGACAGCATATATGCACAGAAAGCGAAAATTCAACAGCAGACCCAATAAGACGTTTCTCGGAGTAAGCCATATCACGATTAGCGAAGAAACGCTGAGATATAACCATAATTCCAGGCGAGCGACTGAGTATCCGCGTAATCATGTTTAAATATCAGGTATCTAAATCGAATAATTAAACATAGCATGGCTGGTGATTTCACACTGGCTACATCTTCAAGTACATGGCGCATACCAGGTATCTGCTATGGCAACAATCGCGGGAGACGAGGATGAGGTTTATGACAAAAGACATTCACATTCACACAATCCAATAATCCACCATTGACAACAATTAGGAGCAAAAAATGAAAGACGTAAACATATAGAAAATTCGAGGCCATTTCAAGCGAGTTCATGAGACTCGGTGTCTTCGGCCTCCACGACTCCTTCAACCGATCCGCTTCCTTCGAAGACCCTGTATGCGACATCTCCACATGCGTTTTCTTCGGCTTCCCTACAAAAAAATCCTGCATCAGAAACGATCAGCGCCCGAAATAAGTCAAAAAACTGAAAAAATCAAGAATAATAGCGAACGACGAAAATAAGCCACCCAGAACGCATGCGTTCTGACATTCGCAGACCCACAGGCGGGTGCCAGTTCTTTGCGTACTTGAAAACCTCAGTAGTCACAGTAATTTTATAAACCAGTTCCTGTTCACAACCAAAGCTATGCGTGCTTGCCGCAAAGGAGTTTCCTGTCGCCTCGAAATACTTCTTTGTCCAAAAGCTCTGCCTAGCCCGCACAGTGGCTTCCGATCCTGCGTCCGGATATCCTCGTGATCATCGCAACGAAAAGTTGATATTAGTTGATTGACTGATCATGCTCACTCTGCAAGTTGCAAACTAGGGCACCATAGACTTCGTGGGTTCGTTGAAGCGTCCTAAGTTGAGTCGGATCCTGAGCTGCCTCTCCTCGTAACCCCCCCCCCGCTACATCACTTTCAAGGGTTGCATTTCGCGCCCCTTCACACGCAGCCTTTACTAGCGGCGACGATTCAAACTAGGAGATCTTTGTCAACAACTTGATATCTCCGTCGCAAGTTTTTCCCACATTTCCGCTTTCCTTACGGCCTTGTTATGATCCATTCCTACTAGAGCCGAAACGTTGTCCAAGAACTCCTCTTACCTGTCAATGGACGCGGTCGAGGTAGAAAAAGAAAAATACTAACCATGGTTCTGCAGATGATGGGCAGTATCTGTGCAATTTCTGGGTACTGACAGATACCTACCTATTGCAGTCACGTAAAACGACGCCGCCAAGCTACTGCCAGAAGTCTATCCCTTGGCTGGAAGTAACTCGAAGTCGAGACTCAATCTGCCTGAGCATGGTGAATGCAATCTTTACCTTACCGTTCCGTCCCTTTAGCTGACGGCCCGCCGAGGCTGAACTCGGAGCCAGTACGCCGCTCTGGGTGCCATGGGGAGATGTGCATCACGAACAACTGCCTTCCACGCTGAGCGATCCAATGACATTAGTTTCGCATCAGCCATATATAGTCTGCGTTTCACCAAATCATCTTCGACTCGCTTGATCCAAGTCTTTCTGGGCGCCGATCACTGCACTTTCCATTCCACCGGTCTTCTTCTTCTTCTTATCGCCACAGCAGAGCTTCTTCTCATAGGCATAGAAAGGCGGCTACATCACTCGGCTTGTTCCACATATCCAGAGCTGTGAGAGAGGTTGGTCTTGCCGGACATGAAAATAAATGAAGTGAATCATGTCCTGGGTTATGGCAGTCAGGACATTTCGTCAGGGACCGACGAATCGATCCTATGGACAAAGGCCACCGGTCGTTGTCTGAAGAGCAACTGGTGAGGCAGTTGGCATGCGACAAACATGACCGAACCAACGCAACCTACGCTTCCTGACTTAGCTTTCGATTGTGGGTTGGCCGTCGCAACGCAAGCAGATATTCCCATTCGTGACACGGTCGCGTAGAGACAAGCCTAGGTTCCGTCGGAGACATCGCATTTGGAAAACTTCGAGTATCTGCAGATCCGATTTCAGCAGTGTCCACGTCTCAGCTCCATACAGCAATATCGGCAAGACAAGCGATCGGTAGATCCTTATTTTCGTACCATTGACTACGTTCTGACGCCTCCACAAGCACCAACTGAGTGCTCCAAAAGTAGAAGCAGCCTCACTGATCCTACTGTGGACTTCAGCCGTTGATGCGATCTTGCTCTGTTAAATGACGGAGCCAAGGTACTTGAACTGATCCACTTGCTCAATCAGGCCATCTTGAAGGCAGACACTTGTCATAACCTTCGTTTTGTCGGCATTTATCATAAGTCCATACGAGCTGGCTGTTGACGCGATCTGGTGCAGAATGTCGCTAGCCTCGCTATCATCGTTAGCAAGAACAGCACTGTCGTCAGTGAACATCAAGTCGGTAACGAAATGATTATCACCAAATTGGACTCCTTGCCAACCGTTGAAAACCTCCCGCAACTACAGCATTAAACAGCAATGGAGACGCCACGCATCCTTCTCGTACACCAGCTCGAAGCGGGGAATGAGGCGGAAAGCTCTTTCTGTACACAAACACGACTGCATGAGCCCGTATAGGTTTCTTGGAGAAGACGCACGCTCTTTTTCGGAACGCGCTCCGATCATAAAGAAAGCCACAAAGCCGACCACGAGACGCTGTCGAATGCTGCGCGGAAGTCGACGAAGACAACTGTGCGCTTGGCGCATCGCATTCTCCAGAATACCAGCTTTCACGGCTTCTGCAGTTACCATGACCACACCAGCGCGAGTGCTACCAGGCTGTAGTAAAATAGTGGAGCGCACGACAAGCCCGCAACACTACAGCTTACGTTTTGGGAGCCCTCGGTAAATGGGTCGTGATAAGGGAGAATAAAGGATTAAGTTAGGGATCAGTTTATTTAAGCTATTCGAAATTTATATGTATGACAGTTTCGAGAAAAGTTATATAGTTGTGCTTGAAAACGCTAGCTAGACTGTTCAAATGCATGGTCGCAAGTAGGAAGAACGCCTACTCCCGACATTGGGCAATGCACTGAAAACCTGGGATTAGAAATATTTCGAAGTTTGTGCGAATATCTTCATAAATACTTATCCATTACTGCGCGAACATCCTGAATTTTGATAATTGAAAACATCCCATTTCTTCTTGTTCACGAATTTCGACACTGCCAAAAATTTGTATCCAATTTTTTTCGTTTCGAAATCACGAGAAGAACAACAGTGAATCTCTTCGACCACCAAAAAGGGGAAGGTTAGAGACAGACAGTTAAGCAACTTAGACATAAGTTATAGTGAGGAACAAGCAAACAGTCGCGAAAAAAGGACAATCCAATCAAAAGGCTTTACCTGTGACTTGCGAATTGTAATATCCTCATAGCTGCAGGAGCTAGCGGCGAAATGACAGGCATTCGTTGGTACATACACTGTTCGTTATGGGACATACATAAATCTTTATGCTTGCTCATAAGATGAATTGTTTTGCCCTGAAAAATCAAAATGCTCTGCACATGCACCTTCGAAAAATGAAGACGACTGAGAAGATTCGTGAACACTGGAAGATTTGTTTCCTGATCACACGGATCATAGTCGATCGCCCAAAGAGGAAAGACCAGACTCGCGTTGTTCACAGAAAGGGAGGAACTTCGGATAAGTTCGGCCGGCTAAATGTGGCGAGCGCAGCGTTCTATCGACGACGTGAACGCAGGGGCTTTCCACTTTGCGCGTCGCATTTAGCCAGCAGAACTGTTCCGATACCCCCACCCTTTTGTGAATTTGATCAACAAGTCCGAGACTCAAACGTAGACGCAGAATCAATTAACTGTTTTTTGTCTTCGACGCAATTGAGTGGGCAATCGCCACATAGAGAATAATGCATATTCGAGGAAATGAACCAGGCTTTTCTGAACCTAGTAATTTCCATAAAGGTTACCTTACCTTGGTAGTGTCCATTCGAATACCACAAACGAAGCACAAGTTGCAGTATGCCGATTTTAGCGCCTGATCGTGGTGAGAATATGACATGTGCCACGCAAGTACCTTAAACTAACAACACTATAAATTACGCAAAATGAGAGAATGTCTCTGATGAGCCAACCTGAACTGTGTTAAAGACTCGCCCACACATGGGAATACAGCATGATATCCTATCAATATCGCATTCGCCGATAAGACGACGCAGCCTCTGCTTGATCAGAGGTAGCGATGTGCATTCGCCACCGAAATCCGACTGCATGGTGCGCTCCTTCTGAAAGTGACATATCCATAGTATCCATAGTCAAAACAGAATTGTTCATCGCTCCTGTGTCTTTTCCCACAATCTGCATTTCCCTGAGTCTATGCTTGCGGCACACAGCCTCGATATCCTCCCGCTATCTAGGTCTCGATCTGATTGTGCCTTTGACAGAATACAGTGATTCAACGAGGGATTTTGCGTCGACTGTACTGCAGGACAGAGTTAAAAACAACGGATTTGATCATACCGGATGCTCATTCTCTTTAACAAGTGCGACTTCAACATAGATACTATGTCCCAAAAAAAAATCAAAAGACAGAAACTGTCGAAGAAAATTTACCAAACATTGGAAAAATCGCAGTTTTCCGATCATATCAGAACACAAATGCGCTCCAACGTGTGACTACTACGGACAAGTGATAGGCGAAATGTGTGTGAAACATTTCTCCGAGCCCCCTCCCCGTCGTGGGAAGTACGGCAGACACGGGACGGTTCATCGGGTCAGCGTTCCCTGAATGCTATAGCACCCCCATTTGTATGCTATAGCACACGCGCACCGAGTTTGCGCCAACGCACAAGGAACGCAAGGTATCAGTGCGATCCGTGCCAACTTTACATAGATACGCATCGACGCTGACCACATTTACCCAAGGAAAAATGCGGTACAGACTTTATAATTTCCTCTGAAAAGCTAAACTTTCGCACAAATTATCCAAACTTACCAATTTTCGCATTTTTTCAGCGTATCTTCGAGCCACTTCTGAGATGTATATGTGAGCCGCATCCCGTCTTTGATGTGGCATTGTGACTTGTCGACTAATTTTCATCGTTACCGGAGTCTTGAAAGAAATAGCTCAAACATCAAAGCAGTGCAATAAAAACACATAATATTTACCTGAATTGTTGATTTAGCTGAACCGTCTCTTCCTGAAACGCCAGTCGGAATTTCGGTCCCACCTGAAACACGGTAATACGGCTTTTGACCAAGATCAATCACAAAAGTAGGCTGACCGCAACATACGGAGTCAGACATTTTCACAGCACCTTCTCTCCTTTTCAGCTGGTTGGCATCTCTTGACGTGGAGGGAGCGAACATGCTAGGACCTTCCATGAAATCCTTTAAAACATGCATAAGAAAATATCTGAGTAGCTCGAAAAGCTGATAACTCTGATTGGACATCCATTTTCACATAAGCGATAAAGTAAGGAATAAGGACCTGGACAAAGTAGTCAACTTCGAAGAAGAAGATTTATCTTTCTCAAAATAAAAAAAAACAATGAAAAATACGACAACAAAATGAACAAACTGCACATAACATACCTAAATACAAGCATCTATAGCACAGAGATCAATTAATCGTGAAATGTATGTCAAATATCCGTTTCACCAAAATGTTTCTCGGTCAGACTGGCAAGTTCTTTATGGAGATCCAATTCTGTTGCTTCCGCTAACGCGATATTTTGTTGGGAAGCGAATGTAGACCCTGGAAATATTACTGAGTAGAGGAAACAGAGACTTCTTACGGGTCAGAACGTCTCGATAGGAGCTAACAATCTGTTGCTCAGACATAGTCAAACAGACCGCTGTCCCAAACCTGGCCTGGGATTCGTGATCGGCAAATCATAGGCCACAGGTGGGTTTGCTGAGAGAATAGCACGCAATCTTCGAAGACTAACCTAACTATAGCCCATGGTTTGCGTATCAATGCCAGCCCTCAACGGAGCAACAGCCCCTTGGCGACAAAGTTCTTCTTAGAACTTCATTCCAGCCTTCCCGGTGCGAAAAACTGCATTTTGGGCGACCCGGATACTCAAAAATCGCGACCAGATCCCGTTTCGGGCGACCCGCTAACCTCTCGATTGTTGCCAGCCATCTGAATGACGAAAATTGCCTTCCCGGTGCAGTGAATTTGCGCGTGAATATACAATAACGGACGACTAATATTTGATTTGATTTATTACACGGTAGAACCGTGTCAAAGACAACAACAGAATAATAAAAGCACTAAAATCAGTCGAACAACAATAAACAAATGGATCAACTGACTATTAGGCATCCATCGGCACCATCAAGAAAAGAAATCTTACAAACATTACTCCTGGGACAACAGATAACACTCAAGTGTCTTTTGAATTCACTTAGTTTCCCCATTATCAAACCTGACCGAAGTAGTTTATTGAATTCAGACCCCGCTCTATTGACAAAGAAGTGCTGTCGTACGTTCCGCCTGGCCCCAATGAGGCCCAATTTCACCGGTGCTCCCTAGTGGTTGATGGTCTAAGGTTGAACAGCCGGCTAGCCTTGATACCAGCACTCCCATGAATGATCTTATACATCAATATCATATCAAACCTTCTTCTCCTGCGCTCTAGAGTGGTTAGGCCCAGTTTGGCGTTTCTGGTGACATGACACACGTTGCGATTCGTCTGAAACCACGATGTCCGGAAGTAAACTCTACGTGTGAAAGTATTCTGGACTTTCTCAAGAGCGTCGATGGATCCTTTTTTGTATAGATTAAAAACTACCGTACCATACTCCATTAGTGGACGTACGTACGTTTTATACACCTCGGTCAGCACGTTTGCATTAGTAGTTGATAGTGCTCGAAACGCGCAGTGCATCATCCTATTAGCCGTGGACGCAACCTGGAGGCAGTGATCATCGAAATTAAGATCGTCCTTGATAAGAAAACCAAGGTCCTTAATCTCGCTGACCTCGCTCAACTGCAAACCGTCGATAGTATAGAAGCCACTAACTCGCCTCTTACCAAGCTTCATCACTTTAGTCTTTTCGCTGGAAAGCGGCAATTTCCATTCATTCGACCATTTGGCTACATCATTGAGAGCTTTTTGCAAACACTCCGAATCCTCCATTGTCAAAATAGGTTTATACAACTTAAAGTCATCAGCGAATGCCGAACAGCCGACGTTGTTCAAGGATATGATCGAGGGAAGTTCTTAAGTATAGATATTAAAGAGAATTGGTGAAAGCACTCCCCCCTGGGGAACACCACTAAGGACTGCAAAGGGAGAGGAGAACGTACTATTAAGCCTGACCCTGAAAGTTCTACCCGTGAGAAAAGCACGAATCCAAGCCACTATACGCGGATGGATACCCACTATTTCCAGTTTGTTTACTAATTTGCGATGAGAAACTCTGTCAAATGCCCTGGAAAAATCAAGGTAAATAACATCCACACCTATATCTTTGTCCAGCGCACGCGTCCAATCATCAAGTGACTCCAGCATAGCCGAAATTGTCGATTTACCCTTCTGAAAACCATGTTGGTGTTCCGAAATGATGGAGTGCTCCTCTAGATGAGCCATAATTCTTTTTTTTATTACTTTTTCGAAAAGCCTTGCAAAGATAGACGTAATACTGATGGGACGGTAATTGTTGGGATCAGAAAATGGCTTCTTCTTTGGTATAGGAGAAACAAAGGATGTACGCCATCTACTCGGAACATCTCCACGCATAAAACTCAGGTTGAAAATATGTGCAAGCGGGCTAACTATGATATCAATCACCTTTTTAATGAAACATAATGGTATGTGATCAGGCGTATCAGAAAACGAATTAGGCCATTTGGCTAGTAGCTCCGACAATTCCCCCGGGTGAAACCATACAGAGTCAGGCATGACAGGAAAAAGAGAAGGACTAACAAGTTCATCCAGGTCAGTATCCTCAAGGAAAGCCTTCCTAAACGCATTTGCCAAAACTTGAACTTTATGGCCGTCCTCGACTGCACTGGAACCATCTTCTCTCACAAGACATCCAACCTCAGATTTACTCTTGAGCCTCGAATTAAGTAGCCTATAGAATAAGTTTTTATTTTTAGATTTGCTAACTTTCCTTTCCTTATTGCTATTATACTTCTTCAAACGTTTTTCAAATAACGCAGTAACTCTTTTATACTCGCACCAATCATCGGCCCTATTACTACCATTTGCCATGTTCCAAGCTTGAGATTTCCTGTGAGAAAGATTTTTCAAGTGCTCTGGGAGAAACGCCTTCTTCGTGGACACCAGACTAATCGGAACAAATAGGTCAATGGTGTGGTCAAGAATGGAAAGAAACAGTTCATATACAACGTACAATTTTTTGCGCGACCCGGTTTACCATTTCGGGCGATCCGGACGAGCAGCGATTGGTCGCCCGGTATTGGGTAACCGGAAAGCGCGGTCCCAGGTTCTGAGTAGAGATGAAAGTTGTCGAAAATTTTGACGTTGCTCCTACAGGAGACAATTTCCGGGAATTTTAGGGCCAACCTCATTTTCGTACTTTTCACCTCATTTTTTGGTAACTGACACTGCACTCCTCCTGATGGCGAGCCTCGCAGAGTACTTTTCAAACAAATTCCTACTTCATCCTCCTCCCACTAACATTCCATTTATCAAACGTCCCCCTCTTCTGTCCCGTGTTACATGAACCGCTTGCCCTGGGGGAAGTGAAAAAAAGTCCTAGTCGAAATTCGACCCGACGGTTCCACCATTTAGGGAAACTAACTAGGAACCACCCAGAACTCAAACTGGAGTTCTGAAAAACGGTTTAATGACGGTTGCGGGGGGGGAGATGAAATAAACAATTTCAGGTTTCAAATTTCACTCACTGCACAAGGAAAGATGAAACGCGGGCAACAAAAAATTCAGTTTTTCATAATAGGGGAAGACAGATATGGTTAGGTCCGTGGCTTGTTTCCTAAAGAAAAAAACATTTCAATTCACACCGCGGCTGGAGTGGCGATTTAAATCTCACCAGCGGCTGGCTGATAATTACCGGACAGCCGCCGCTAAGATTTAAACCGCCGCGCCGGCCGCGGTGTGAATTTAAATGTCTTTTTCTTGAGGAAACAATCCACGTACCTAACTATACGAAGTTCATTGTTTCTCAGACGACTACGGTAGGTTTCCTGATGTAAAATATCAAATATCCACAGCAGGCTAACGTAGTGCTAGGAAAAACTGAAAATGAACCTCACGCTCGTGTTTAGCGCCCCCTGGTGATCCCTCCACAAAAATTGGGCTCGAAGTATTTCAATTTCTGAAATGATTTTTTGTCGTTTCAATTTGCCCAGGTGCATATGGGAAAATTTGGAAACATGGAATTGTTTCTTTTCATATCACCCACAACATTCAATCAACCGTTTTTTTTCAACTCCAGCTTCACATCGGGGTGATTCCCAGTAGAGACACTTCATACCCACAACAGAATTCATATCGGTCACAACGCCCCCCCCCCCCACTCCGATATCTGACCAAAAAAATTCGCGCCACTCCGCATTGATACGTAAGCACTTCCTCTCGTTTCTGAGGAAAATTTCACTAATAAAGCCTTGTTTTGACTGCGTCGCTCCTGTTTTTCATCGCAGCGATTTTGCGCTCGCCGCTGCAGCGGTGTAGCAGAGGCAGCGATTTTGTTCAGTGCATAGCGTCATGGACGATCGAAGAAAATTAATCAATCAGTGGAAATAATGGTCAGTGGCCATTATTAACATGTTCCGACTCGTAAACACTGATATTGTCATGTTAATGGAGCAATGTTCACAGATAGAAAAGTGTCATTCGCTGGCAATCGCTCCATCGCTGCCATTTCGGTCTCGACGGAGCGATGGTCAGCTACCATTGAGAATCGCTCTTCCAGTAGCGAAGCAGTAAAACATCGGATTTCGTCGCCCAGCGATGTAGGACGTTTGCCACGAAGCGATCGCATTTGGAGCCCCCTTTATGCGCAATGAAAAAGAAACAGTTGTCCCTCAAATGGCAGCAGCGACCAGGTGCAGTCGAAACAAGGCTTAAAACTCGAAGAGTATTTCCAGCTACCACCATGAAAAAATTGTTAATCGAGTTCAGTTGAGTCGTGCGTTCACATTCGTTAATTGGGTTGAAGAATGAGTTCGCATCGTTTTTGTTTCTCCATTTTCCTCCCCTATTTGACTTGAACATTTTTTAAGGGCCCCATCTAATATACTGCTCTTCGGGTTGAAGCTGTGTCCATGAAACTTTGGGTACACTTTCAAATACGGACAGTCACCCTCTAATGTAGTTTGCGCACCCGAAACTGCACCTGTGTACCTTTAGTGCATCGGAAAATGTTCAGCCTCGGGCGGGGTCGCAAATGCACACTCGTGGACGAAATTTCGAGAGATGTCGCACTGCATAACGCTCTTCCAAAGTAGTGAACTATCCCTCGCTAACCAGATTTGCTAGAACTTGGGCCTCTGGCGGAATCGAGCCTGTGAAACCTATATCGCTTGAAAATCCATTTTAAAAAGTGAATTTTCAAAGCCTGTCGGAATGAATGATGCTATTGTTATTATCATTGCTACAGTTATTATTTCCACAAATATCATTATATACTAACATACCCCATACTGACAGTATGGCTCTCAATACACCCCTCCCCTCTGATGGAAGCCCATCTTAGTTCTTGGTCGAAGGTCCGACCCCCTCGGACGTTGATGGGTCCGGCCTCCCTGTGATACATCACACCTTGCGCCGCAGCCTGGAATCATATTATAACACCATACAGAAATAATTACCGTTGGTCGGGGAAAACCTCGTATTACCTAACAGTGAGGTTTGGAAAACTTCGTTTAGAAGAGAAATTGCAGAAATTTCAATTTTTGAGATATGCGAAATTAACCCCAAGGAAGAATTTACGCAGATCCGTCTTGGTTCAACAATTAAGTTCCGAAAAGGATTAAATGCAGGGTTGAGCAGGCCGATGTGGCGATTTTTGTCGCGGCTACGATCCCCGCCCAATTTTTCATCTGTTTCCCAAAAAATTCCCAAAATTTTACGACCCTCCCTGGGTGGCCCCTAAGACCTAATTTTTTTAGCTTTATTTAGTGTCAAATTTTAAGGAAAAGCGAAAGTTTAGTTACCAAGAGTTTTGGAAATAATCCCATTTTTCTTTGAAAATTTCATGACCCCCTCAATTTTCATTTTTTTTCAAAAATTTTACGACCCCATTGTTGTGGCGGGTCACAACCCTGCTCAAACCTGATTAAATGAAAAATCACCCACGACTGATTCGGAGCTTAAAAAAGGGATCGAATATAAAGATTTTGTCGGTTTTCAAATATTCACTACTTGACCTCCACTACATTTAATTGAGAAAGTCTAGGAGACGGTCTGGCTTGACGAGAAGCGACAGAAAGCATCAGATAAAGAAAGAAATATGCTTTCGAACATATACCCACAATTTGCTGAACAAAACAGAGATTAGCGAGAAAAAATGCAGAGACGAAAAATGCTACGAACCCGATCTTAGCCTCCGCAGAATACGTAACAAATGGTTCAGGAGAAATGGAAAGAGGGATAGACGTGGGAATTTTCTGTCACAAAAATGTATACTTCGAAAAGACAAGCCGTTTCTGTGACTGAGTGTATTGATTGAGACATATTTTTACCATTAGGCTCCTACCTCAAACGACTTTTTTTGCAATGCTGACGAGGGTCTGTTGTAGAGATTCGGTTATGTACACGTACTTGCGTAGTTTCCAAAAACAGATGATTTCTCACTGCTTAAATGTTCTAGAGTTAGTTATTATCATGTTTTATTATTTAAACGGCTAAAGCAAATGGGTTGGTTTGGTATTATAGTAATTGCGGCTGAGATTACTTTATTCAAGTTGAGGTGCTGTGAATTGTGTTCGGGTAAGGTCAAAATATTCCTCGTGTTGTATCTAGTTTTAATCTTTGATTTAAGTTGATCTATATGTGATAAACAGTTTGCAGAGCAGAAAACGATCATTTCGAGGCGGAAACAGATAGAAACCATGCGGTATAGAGACACTGCAATTGTTCAAAAAACACCCTTCAGCGGGTAAAGCATTTGCAGATAAAGAAATGGTGCTGTGGTACGGCTGATTTCTATCCCCCCTCCCTCTACTCTCGGCTCACCGCTGCAAGAAGGGTCTTAACCAGGGGTGTGCGGCAAAGGAATTTAGAATTTCGGAAAACGGCAACGGCAAACCCCAAAAATGACCGGCAAACGGCAAAATCTGTTTTGAGCTATAATATGCCAACATTTGCTTAGTCGGATAGTATTTCATGAAATAACTGCCAGTTACTGTGTACCTGACGTTTCACTAGCCTTTACAGGAAGAAAAGACTCCCATCTATCAAAAGCCTTAGGCGATCAGAGAATGTCAGTAGCGCTGTTGTGTATGTGATTTGTATAGGAGTGTGTTGGACCCGCAAAGGATTTATTCTGAAAGGGGTGGCGGCTCAGTTGATCCGGGGGCATGCAGCAAACCGTAAGCAAGCTTGGTGGTGTGGGAGTGTAAGCCGACCATAAGACTGGCCGATGCATTTACGACATTCAGGTGCGGATAGATGGATAAATACGCGATGATTTGGTAGATATTTATGGCGAAAGACGGTCCACACCGCGACCAACAGGGCGCGGCTCAGGTTATGACCGGAGTCACTCACAATTTGTACTGTTAGTAGCAAGTAATAGGCTCAAGGTTCTTAATTTGCTCAATAAAAATCACGCTTATATGGTTTTCCTTGCAAAGCTACAGAAGTGGAGTGAGACTGGTCAAGTTGAATACAGTGCTCACGATGATAGCAGCCTTTGAACTTTCACCGGAAATCAAGAGCTCCGAAGGGTATGCTGATCGAATACATAGAATGAGAGGCACCTAGTGACAGTTCGGCTAGTACATGCAACGCGCGCGACGGAAAGCCGTTCCTCTCACGTCGCCGCTGGAGAGCCGCGTAAAGTGCGTTTAGCCAGCCGGACTGCTCGTCGGCGCTTCGCTTTCTGTGTACTCGGTCTACAAGCCGGCACGAGGCTTATTACGACAACAATGTCGGTTAAAAACGAGCATTGAATCGCTCTATATGGTCCAAAACTGGAATGAGGTGTGCCTGCTCCACCCACTTTCCCTGTGACTACCGAGGATGTGGGTGGGGTGAGCACACCACATTCAAGTTTCGGGGCCGCAATTGATATTGATTGCTTGTTTTGAACCGGTTTCCGACACTGCTGTCGCATTGGGCCTCGGACCTTTCAAAGATTTTTCAATTTTTCATCTTTACACCATTTCTCAACGAACTCTGCTCTGCCAGGGAGTCAAACCTTGACAGCGAGGCAGGGAAGAATCTGCCAATCGAATACAATCCTTGAGGGCGTGTATAGCCTAGCTGCATCATTTTGAGCCGGCCGAAGTTGGGCCTATTGGGCTTATCATGTCAAAAACTCTTTATCGCTGTTATATTTTGGCATGACCGACTGCTCCGCTGCTTGCTCCGCCCTGACTCACCCGAGCAAGCTAGGCTTTACATACTCAAACGTTAGTTTCGGCTAATGATCTCGAAGTTGAAAATATTAATGGACAATTTATACTATCAGCCCACCATCGATGATAAGCCGACCGATTTAAACGAGTTCTCAACTGGTTCATAAGTCTAGAAAAAGCTGCCTTTATGCTAAAACTTTGATACCTTTTGGTTTTGTAATCCTGGAACTTGCAGGATGCGGTATGCTTCTGAGAGAGGTTTTTTTTTTGCATTTTGGCATTCCTAAGGGATTAAGAATTTAATGATTAAGAAACAGTCGGAGGCACCCAAACAACTTAGAACTTGAACGAACTCCTCGAATCACTAAGTCAAATTATTCTCACCAGTTACCGATCTGAAGGGCACAATTACACATTACATGAGCTGGAACTAGTACTCAGAAGGTTGGGGCTCGCCACCCGCGAAGCGAAAGTCCGGTGGCGAGCAACCCTTTTCGCGGGCAGCGAGCGAGATGGCAGCGGGTGGCGAGCGCTGGCCGGCCGGGGCGCGCCGCCGGCCTCCACTAATTCGGCGGCGCGCTCGCCACATCACACACTTACCCGCTCGCCTCCCTCTGGTCGTCGACGAAATGGTAGCGGGACGAGAACTCTTGCGTGATTGCTTATCACTAGCCCACGCCTAGATAATTAAACTCTCATAGGACCATCGAACCTCCCCCCCCTCCCACCTCTAACCTTAATGTAATAGAATTCTGATTTACAGTTGGTCAAATTGTATTTATCATTATATTATTGTGGCACTGAAGCATTCACATCAATATTTCACATCACGGGCGTTCAATCAATGAAATGTTTAAAAACATGGTTTCTCATGCGGATTTCATATCGAATTCATAATCTCATTGGTCACGAATACATTATTTTCAGATATCGTTACATGTAGCAAACTATGGACAATATCATGTCCATCAATAATCATTCGGTTCTATCCTAGAAGGGGGGGCACTCAGGATTAAATCATAAAAAAGAGGTAAAGCTACTCGATAGCGGTATTGATCAGTGTACTTATAAACTATAAAAATACTTCAGTCATTGGTACATTTTCGTCCAATCCTGAGTGCTCCCCATCTAGGAAAAAAAAACCCAAGTACATTCGGACCTGGTATTAAATATCAATATATAAAAACTCTAACTCTACTTATCACAATACAATTAATAAATTATGATAAAACATTTCATATGTAAAAGACATCAACTAAATGGAAAATTTCTTCTTTTTGAATCGAGCAAAATCTACCTCACATCATTGCTCTGCGAGTCAATTTCTCCACTTTGACTGATTCTGGGTGTACCGTGCCTCTGAGAAAAAATAGATTTTTTGCAGAATTAAGTAGTAAATACAAAAAATATCAGCTCACTTACATTATTAGGTATCCATTGGAAGGTTCTGTCGTCGTCGCGGAACTTGTAGCTACGCATGTCTCTCCTGAAATAATACTGTGTCACTTCTTCAGTAGAAAAAGTGAGCAATCGGAAAATATATTCGTACATGCTTAGGAAATCACCGTAAACCTTAGATTAACTTACAGCGCCTTCTGCAGAGACCTGAATAGCTCGCCATTTAATTTAATTCGATCCCTCACCAGTGCATCTAACGACGTCCGGCGCTCGTGTTCCGTCCGACTGAGACCCTTGTAGAAGCTGAAATGTGCTGTATAAATCAAATGACTCCCAAAGAAAAAATCCCGAATTACTAATCAAGTACCTCGACTCCGTAGACACTTTTCAAAATCACTAACGAATCACTCGCGGATCATCTTCCATGTTCCTTCGCCCATTCCCCAGGCACTCCAAATCGGCGGCTCTTCTTCTGATTCGATCCTCTAACATCTCTAAAAGATTCGGATTGTAAGTATCTCAAGGAAAACCTATAAGTCAAGTTGGCAATTTTGTTCAAGATTTTCTAACTGTACCCTAAAAATAAGACACCTATTCCACAACTTGGAACTAGCACTCTTTCCATCTGGGTTACGCTCGAGGAAAAGATCAGCAAACAATTAAAAATAGTATTTTACCTCCATAGGCGCGTACTCTGTGTGGACCGGTTCCGGAATGAAAGCATGCGTACCAACGGAAAATTTCTCCATCTGGAAAACATATATTATATTATTCACGAGCGGGGTAAAATAAGAAATGAAGAAGTACGTATAGGAAAAAACATTTAATAAAGAGCACCTGGCAGACCAAAATTATTTTGGCAGCGAAACAAAACTATAATGTTACATACTCGATTCAAAACTGTTCAGAAATTCAAATAACCGGCCGAATATTCCTTTATTATTTGGCAGATTCTCTATTCGGATAAAATTACAGTTATTGAATTTCATCGAATATACGTAATTCATATTTTTTTAATTCACAGAGACATTCGAAATTTGAGATTAAGAGATGAACGATTTTTTTCATTTATTTTTTTAGACTCATTTGAGGTGTTGCAAAATATTTTTATAAATATATTGAATCATTTGGAATATTGTCCCGGCTGCAAAAAAAAGTTGAGGAAAAAGTCATCATGCACGATGCGGATGACGGAGGCGTATCGAATTATAACACGTTGACGTGAGGATGGTGATAATGGAGGCGTGATTGCGCGGGAATTGCAGTGCGAGTCATTAACACCTCACAGGGATACTCGTGGGTACACCTAAGGCACACATAATACATAATTATGTGCTGCCTCGCCGAATGACAACGAGGTAGCACGAACAGTCTAGCTAACGGGTCACAGCAATCACGTACGTAAACTTCATCGTAGTTTCGAATCACAGAAGAAAATGAAAGCAAGAGCAAAAAAAAAGAAATCAATGCAGAGGTGAGAGACGCCAACATTGATTATTTGAGAACAGCGGGTGACTGGCTCGCAAAGTGCTCGCGACCCGCTGTACCATCACCACTCGCGCTCCTGACCCGCTATACCGATAGCGGGTGGCGAGCGGAGACGAGGGGGCAGCGGGTGGCGAGCACTTCAAAATGAGGGGTGAGCGGGTGGCGAGCAAGGCCCGAAATGCGCGCGGGTCGCGAGCACAGAGTTCCTGAGTAGCTGGAACTAGTCAAAATAATTATTTGTTGTAGCTCTGAATCGCTGACCAACTCAGAAACTGCGGTGAGTGCAAACCCTGTTGTTTTACGCATTTTTGCCGGAATTTCGCCGTTTTTCGCGTAAATTTCGGCAAACGGCAACGGCAAACCCCAAAAATAGCCGGCAAACGGCAATCGGCAATTGTCGCACACCCCTGGTCTTCTTCTTCTTCTTTGCAGCCACATAGAGTGTTTTGTCATAGGCGGAGGAACTGGGCGACCAGTAGTGGATTCGTCCATAGGTCCATTGGTGTCAGCGTGGTAGGTCTCTCCGGACAGTTGAATAAATGTGCAGTATCATGGCCGATAGTACCGCAGTCCGTGCACACATTAGATTTGCTGCTGTCAATCTTGCTGACATAAAACAGCGTTGTAGAGTGACCACAGCGTAATGATGCGAGCTTGCATCTTGCTCTTCTTCCGAGTTGAAACTCTGAGGTGCAGACGGGGGGCGGTATATCTCCTAGAATAGAATTTATGGCCGCCTTCACAAGATGACACCGTACGACCTTGGTGTGCTCCTCGTGCAAAAGACGGAGTCGTGCTTGCTGTGAGTCGTGCCATCTTTGCAAATTGACTTTGTTTGGAGCATCGGCGAATGGCTTTCTTATACTTCTCTCTCTAACGGGGTTTAGCACTCTCCACGACGGGTGATTTGGTTGTTTTATAATGTTAATGCGGAATTGCTGGGCCTGGAGCTGACAGGGCTCCTTCACTGACAATAGACGGGTCTCAGCATGCAGGTGGTCGATTGGGGAACACCTTGCACATCCGGTGGCGATACGGAGAGCAGCATTTTGTACTCGTTGCATCTTTGTCCAGGAGGATTCTGAGACGAGATGCTGCCATACCGGTGCGGCGTACTCCAGGGCGGGCTGAAGAATTGCCTCATACGTTGTGAGTATAATCTCCTTGCTGCTACCCCACGAAGTGCCGCCCAGGGCCCTGAGAACGTTGAGCTTAGCTTTAACGACTGCCTGCTTCTGCTCGGTATTCTTATGAAACTTGAGTGACGGGTCGAGCACAAGACCGAGCAGCTTTGGAGAGCGAGCAGCAGGCAAACGGTCTCCATCCTACACGACATCCGGATGAGCGCTGTGCTCGGCTGGGTCCGTCGTGAGAACGGACACTGACGACTTGGCTGCAGAGATCCTTAGCATCTTGCGATCGAAAAAGCTCTTCAGTGCGATCAGGTACTCGTTGATCTTATTGGCGGCCACCTGTAAGTCCCGATCTCGACACATGATTGTTATGTCATCAGCATACGCAACGACCTTGATGTCCTGTGGAGGCTCAGGCATATCTTCGAGGTACAGACTGAAAAGGGCTGGCGATAGAACCCCGCCCTGAGGGACTCCAGCTGCCATAGGAATACTGTTGGAGACGTGGTTCTGAAACATGACTCTTGCTCGCCGACCTTTAATAAAGGCCAATATCCAGCGCTTCTGCCAAGATGGTATTGATGACTCCAGTATGTTGCTTGACAGGACTCCAAAGTTACCCTTATCAAATGCCTTGGTGAGATCCAACGCAACAGCTACAGTTCTCAATGGCTTATTAAAGTTGAACCCGTCGATAGCATAGCTGGTAATTTCTAGCAAAGCCGTAATTGTGGAATGTAGCCTCCTGAACCCATGTTGAAACAACTGCTTCTCGTTGTGCTCCGCTAGATCCTTGACAATGAGCTTTTCGGCTACCTTAGCGAAAGGTGACATCATGCTAATGAGACGATATCCCTTTACTGATGACTGAGGTTTGCCAGGCTTGGGCAACGGGATGACGTTGGCTGTCTTCCAGCTTTGCGGAATAGTGCAAGAGATGAACGAAGTGTTAATCATATTAACGAAGAGCGGAAGGATCTCAGTCGGGAATTTCTTCGGTACAGCAGGACATATGCCGTCCGGACAGACAGCTTTGGAGTTCCGCATGTCCTTTATGAACTTCTCTACTTGCGCCACAAAGTACGCTTCGGCCGTGCTCATGAGCGGGAGGCGGCACAGTTCTCTTACTGTCACTCTATTCTGCGGATCTCGCCTTGTACTCGTGACAAAGAAACTGTTACCGAGAGAGTAGGCGGCTTCCTTTCCTGACTTGAGAACGCTATTACCAAACTCAATAGTGGAGACGGTGGCTGGCGAGCTCTTTCCCGATAGTTTCCGAGGCACCTCCCAAGTAGCTCCACGGTCCGTCTTCAAATTCGACTCTTCTGTGAACTTTTCCCACCGTTCTTTCTTGTGCTGGTCGAGATCTTTTCTGATCTCACCATCCAGCTGAGCGACGACAGGGTCTCGATGGTCAACTGCTCTTCTGGCATCTCTAGTCCTGATTTTCTAAAGAATTTCTCTGGTGACGTTTGGATAGAACGTCTTAACTCGGCCAACAGGGATAGCCGCCTTAATGGCCCTGCGAATTGCATCAGATAAGTGATGCTCCTTCTGGTGCACATTGCCATTCAACGGGTAATCAGCCGCTAGGCGTAGCGCAACCTCACTGAACAGGCACCAGTCTGCTGGGCCTAAATTGAGATAAGAACGTTGACGAACACCAGAATAAGAAGCAAGAGAATTTGAGAGATCGATGTGCACAAAGACGGGAACATGATCACTAGACAATGTTGTTGAGGTAGACCATGAGCAAGCGTTGGTAAGGTTGGAAGAGACTAGAGTTATGTCTGGGCTAGAAGATCGGCCGTTGGCAGGGAGACGAGTGGGCTGATCATCGTTTAAGATGACCAGTGGCCGTATTCATGAAACACTGGGACCTTCCCGGGAAGGTGCAAAGTGCGCCCGCTGTTGGACGAGTTTTCGAAGTTTCCCCTTGCTGTCTGCACGGCAGGTAGACAGGAAGGCTCCTGGCTACCTGTCGGGTATACAGGAGGGTTCGTAGCTACCTAGCGGGTGGACGGAGAGGGGTGTGTCTGCCTGCTACGTCGATCTCACGCGACAGAATATGATCGATACCACCCTGATAGGCAGTGCGGACACCTCCTGTCCACCCGAACACTTGAGGACGGGCATGCTATCTTCTTCTTCTTTGCAGCCACATTGAGGGTTTTGTCATAGGTTGAGAAACTGGGCGACCAGTAACGGATTCGTCCATAAGTCCATTACGGTCAGCGTGGTGGGTCTCTCCGGACATTTGAAGAGGTGTGCAGTATCATGGCCGAGGCAGCCGCAGTCCGGGCAGACATCTGATTTGCTGCTGTCTATTTTGCTGGCGTAGGACATAAGCATGGTAGAATGACCACAGCGCAGCGATGCCAGGGTGCACCTGGCCCTTCTTCCGAGTTGAGCCTCGGATGTGCAGACTTGGGGCGGCACTACCCCCAATATGGGATTAATGACCGCCTTTTCCAGATGGCACCGTACGAACTGAGTATGCTCCTCGCGCAATAGACGGAGTCGTTCTTGCTGTGAGTCGTGCCATCTTTGCAGATTGACTTTGCTGGGAGCATCGGCGAATGGCTTTCTGATCTCTCTTTCTCTGACGGGATTAAGCACTCTCCAAGAGGGGTGATTTGGTTGTTTGACAATGTTGAAGAAGAATTGTTGGGCCTGGAGCTCACAGTGCTCCCTTACTGGTAATAAGCGGGTCTCAGCATGCAAGTGATCGACCGGGGAACTTCTTGCACATCCGGTGGCGATTCGAAGAGCCGCATTCTGTATGCGTTGCATCTTAGTCCAAGAGGATTCCGAAACTAGATGCTGCCAAACTGGTGCGCCGTATTCTAGTGCAGGCTGGAGAATCGCCTTATACGTTGTAATAATGGTTTCTTTGCTACTACCCCATGTTGTACCGCCCAGAGCTCTAAGCACGTTAAGCTTCGCATTAACGATAGCCTGCTTCTGTTCCGTGTTCTTATGGAACTTGAGCGATGGATCGAGCACGAGTCCGAGAAGTTTTGGAAAGCGGGCGGCAGCCAAACGATCTCCATTCCATACGACATACGGATGTGCGCTGTGTTCAGATGGGTCCGCTGTGAGTACGGATACCGATGACTTTGACGCAAAAATCTTCAGCATTCTGCGGTCGACGAAGCTTTTCAGTGTGGTCAAGTACCCATTAATCTTAGCGGCAGCCACATTTATGTCCCGATCACGACTCAAGACAGTCATATCATCAGCGTAAGCGACCACCTTGATATCTTGGGGAGGGGCGGGCATATCTTCGAGGTACAGACTGAAGAGAGCAGGCGACAATACGCCGCCCTGTGGGACTCCAGCTGCAATCGGAATGCTGTTTGAGACATGATTCTGGAACATCACTCTAGCCCGTCTTCCCTTAGTGAATGCAGCTATCCAGCGCTTTTGCCATGGCGGTATTGATGACTCCAGTAAGTTGTTTGATAAGATGCCAAGATTCACTGTGTCGAAAGCCTTGGTAAGATCCAAGGCAACTGCTACAGTTCTCTGCGGCTTATAGGCGTTGGAACCATCAATTGCATAGCTAGTAATTTCTAACAAAGCTGTCGTGGTGGAATGCATTTTTCTGAATCCATGCTGAAAAACACCTGTCTCTCGTTATGCTCAGCCAGGTCCTTGACGATCAGCTTTTCAGCTACTTTAGCAAAAGAGGACAGCAAACTAATGGGACGATACCCCTTGACTGAAGCCTGGGGTTCGCCAGGCTTGGGCAGCGGCACGACGTTTGCCGTCTTCCAATTCTGCGGGATAGTACACGACCTGAACGAGGTGTTTATCACATCAGTGAGAAGCGGTAGTAGGTCAGTGGGTATCTTCTTCAAGACAGCAGGACATATCCCATCAGGACCAATAGCTCTAGAGTTCCGCATTTCCTTTATAGTCTTCTCGACTTGCGTCGTAGTAAACGCTTCGGCCGTGCTCATAAGCGGGAGGCGGCACAGCTCTCTTACAGTCACTCTATTCTGCGGACCTCGTTTAGCACTGGTGATGAAAAAACTTTTCCCGAGCGCATAAGCGGCTTCCTTTCCTGATTTGAATATGCCATTGTCGAATTCGATTGTGGAGACGGTGGCGGGTGAGCTTTTACCCGAAAGCTTCCGTAAAACCTTCCAAGTAGCTGCACTGTCCGTCTTGAAGTCCAAATGCCCGGTGAACTTCTCCCACTCTTCTTTCTTGTGTCTGTCCAAATCCTTTTTGATCTCACTGTCAAGCTCAGCAACCACGGGGTCCAGATGATTAACCGCTCTCCTCGCATCTCTAGTTCTAATTTTGTCGAGAATGTCTCTGTTGACATTTGGATAGAACGTCTGACGCGACCGATAGGAATAGCCGCATTCATGGCCTTGCGGATTGCGTCAGATAGATGGCACTCCTTCTGGTGCACGCTTCCATTCCACGGGTAATCTGCCCAAAGGCGAAGCGCAACTTCACTAAAAAGGCGCCAGTCTGCTCGGCCTAACTTAAGATAAGAACGTTGGCGAACACCAGAAAAGGGAGCGAGAGAATTGGATAGATCGATGTGGACAAAGACAGGAACGTGGTCACTTGGCAGAGTAGTCGAGGTAGACCATGAGCAGCAGCTAGAAAGGTTGGACGAGACAAGAGATATGTCTGAGCTAGACGATCGGCCGTTGGCAGGGAGACGAGTGGGCTGATCATCGTTTAAAATGACCAGGTCGCACTCATCTGCCCATTCTTCGACGTCATTTCCTCTAACATCAGGACTGAGAGACGAGCAAAAGGTGTGAGCGTTGAAATCACCCGCGAAAACGACCGAGGATGAGAGGGAGCAGTCGCTCAGCTGCTTGAGAAGTGGGATAGGATTGTAAGATGAAGGGCATGAAGTTGTAGGTGGAATGTATATGTTGAAAAGAGAAAGGGGTGTTTTTAGGGGGAGATGGATTGGGAGGTACTCGAGAGTACCGTCCGTGGGGGTGCTGGGAATGAGGTGTGAGGGAAGTGAAGATAGAACGAAAGTAGAGACTCCACCGCCGAGAGATGACCTTGGAGCATGGTAAGAAGTATAGCCTGGGATATTGGGATGAGGATAGGTAGGGGATGGAGAGAGCTTGGTTTCTTGAACCATGATTGCGTCTGGATGGTAAGCACGTGCGAAGAGAGGGAGTTCAGAAAGCTTGGCACGAAGGCCGTTTAGATTGATATGCACAATGGAAAGGGGGGCGATTTGAGATAGAGGAATCTGAGATGGAAGGTGAGGAGCATAATACACAACGAAAAGATGAGTTATGATGCCTCACAGAACTGAGACCCGAACAGGAGAGATGCACCCACCTTTGGCATCCGAAGCACTGGACGCTGGTATGTCTCCAGTTAACATCCTTGCCGCACGTGGCGCACAGGTACTTCTGCGCTGGACCAGGATTCCTCTCCATGCCGGCCCTTTGCAGGAGAATCCGAAGGAGAGCTGCGGCCGGCCAGCACCTCTCCCATGACAAAAACCCTCTTTGTGGAGGGGATGACGTCGGTTTGCACGGAGGCGATCTTCTTTCCTCCACACTGCCACGGCACGAACGTACCACATCTCGGCAGCACGGGCATGCTATGCCCGACGGAATGCATTATTAGCGGAGTTGAGAGACAGCAGCCACCTACCCGGCGGTCTCCTCTCCGTCTCTGCAGGTGGATACTCATACCTATCTCTGCTCTCACAGGTGGCGAAGAGGGGCCGCCACCATTGAAACTTCGGCAGGAGAGGCACAAAAATGGGTGCCATACGACGGGTACGGGAAGGTTACGCCCCCTTCCTCCGTCCGCGGTTTCATGAATACGGCCACAGGTCGCACTCCTCAGCCCATTCTTTGACTTCTCCTCTAGCATCAGAACCAAGGGACGAGCAGAAGGTGTGGGCGTTAAAGTCGCCCGCGAAAACAACTGATGATGACAGGGATTAATCGTTAAGTTGTTTGAGAAGAGGAATGGGATTGTGGGAGGGGCATGAGGTGGTAGGGGGAATATAGATGTTGAACAGAGAAAAGGGAGTTTTAAGGGGGAGATGGATTGAAAGGTACTCGAGAGTACCATCCGTGGGGGTGTTTGGTATAAGGTGGGAGGGGAGAGAAGATAAAACAAAGGTTGAAACTCCTCCGCCAGGAGCTGACATTGGAGCATAGAAGGCAGTATAGCCCGGGATATTAGGATGAGGACGGGTAGGTGATGGAGAGAGCTTGGTTTCTTGAACCATGATCACGTCTGGATGGTAAGTACGTGCGAAGAGAGAGAGCTCAGAAAGTTTGGCACGAAGGTCGTTGAGATTGATATGTACAATGGAAAGGGGGCGATTTGAGGAAGAGGAATCGGAGTTGGTAGGTGAAGAGAAAAAAACAGAGAAAAGCAGAGTTGTGATGCCTCACAGAGCTGAGACCCGAACAGGAGAGATGCACCCACCTTTGGCATCCGAAGCACTAGACGCTGGTATCTCTCCAGGTAACATCCTTGCCGCACGTGGCGCATAGGTACTTCTGAGCGGGTCCAGGATTCCTCTCCAATCCGAAGGAGAGATGCGGCCGACCAGCACCTCTTCCATGACAAAAACCCTCTTCGCGGAGGGGGTGACGTCGGTTTGCATAGAGGTGATCTTCTTTCCTCCACACTGCCACGGCGTGAGCGTACGACATCTTGGCAGCCCCCTGGTCTTAACCCATGCACGACCACGAGTCCCTCCCGGTGGGACATACTTTTCAAAAATTGATTCCTCCGCCACTAGAACGAATTCCCGAAATTTCTCATATTAAGTGTATTCAATAACCCTAAATTCGACTACGGAAGTCGTGGTTCGTCGACAGCTCAACTAAAGCACAATGTTCAAACTTCTGTAAAATAGCTGGGGTTCAATAAGAAAAATCATTGCGAAAACAATTTCCCAAGCGCATTACGAGTTCTTTTTTCTCTTACTACCGTTTCTTAGCTTTATCAGCAGAAAACCTTATTTGAAATCGAGTTCTGTTCAGCTGGAAACGTGCCACTACCATGGCTACACCTACCATGACCCCGAAACATGGATTTTCTTCAATTCAAACTTTTTTTACCCACCATGACGAAACCTGAACGATACAAAATTTGTAAACAGATATGCTCTGTTCCAAACGAAATGGCAAGCGAATTGTCCAAAGAAAATGCGCTCCCTCTGCGACTCCGACGTTTTTGGATAGATGTCGCGTACACAAATCACGCGCACGACACAACATCTGTCTTACCGTAATCCAAAGCAGAATTCATCGAGTTTTTCACGTTTTCGTTTCTTTTTTCTGCATACTTCATGATTTCTTTTGCGTTATTTTCACTGAAAACGCCCGCAATGCTCACCCTTGATGTAGATAGTCTTATTTACGTGGCATTTAGAGTGTTTCAGCAAATGAAAGCTGTGTTTGGATTATGGTAAGACAGATGGTGTGTCGCGCACGTGATTTGCGTACACGACATCTTACCGGAATTCAAAACGTCAGAGACGCAGAGGAAGCGCTGTTTCTTTGGACTACTCGCCTGCCATCTCGTTTGGAACAGAGTATAGGTTTCTGAACCGCATTCTAAGAAACTCCTTTAAGTGAATATCACCGGAGCAGCGGTGGCAAAATATAATTCCCGTTTGACCCTGCCGTGACTTCAGACAGTTGTTTCCCATGATAGTTCCATAGACCAAAATTCTGGTACAATGTTCACTATGAACATGAGAAACGAAAATCAATTTTCGGTGGCGAGTCATTCGAGCCCGCGTGTCCTACCAGACAAGCTCGTAACGGTCAAAATCTGCGGGACTGCCCCCGATTCGAAGTACTCCTGCTCTTGGCGGGACCGACATGGATTGGTGGCGCGCATGCGACCATGGGTTCATATTCCATGTCGGTCTCGCATGGAACACGGGTACTATATACCGGGCAGAGCCGTAGATTTTTACCGCTACTGGTTTGAACATAAGCCCATAACGGTCAAGATCTGCGGGCCTGTCCCCGGTCTACAGTACCCCTGCTCTTGGCGGGCATCAACATCGCTCAAGCGACCATGGATTCATAATCCGTCGGTCTCGCGAAGAACAGAGCTACTGTAAAACAGGGGCAGACCAGTAGATTTTGACCGTTACTGATTCGCTCCAACCGGTGGGACATGGTATACGGTAACGCAATATTGCACGCGGTTCGTAGGTGCAGTCAACCAAAATGAGGTGTGGTCGTGAACGGGTTAAACACACGGCAGGATCAGTTGAAAGAAATACAGGACACTAGAAAACCACCCTTTCACCAAAAACCGCATAGCATAACAAACTAAGAGGTTTACCTACCTTGGTGAGCTGAGCCAACACATACATTCGAAAGGTAGAGCATCTGTTCAGAGAGCTCCTTCTCCACTTGCGTTAGGGTCTTCTTGAACGCTTGAGATGACTCCTCCATTTTCGTCTTGGAAGAAATGTATATAGGAAACGCAGACTTCGACAAAAGGCTTCGGCTTACACACCTTACTGATTTGTTTCTCCTTCGACAGCTCCGAAATGCAAGTCTGGGCATGCCTCAGTAGGTTACCGATCGACTTTTCCACTTCAGAAATGGCATTGAGACGTTGTACCAAATCCGAGCCAGCTCCCCGCCCACTACTCATATCTGGTAACAACTTGAAGTGACATGAAGGAATCATCTAAGGAATATATTTCCGATCTGTATAATAGTGTGGACAAACCCAGCTTCCATTAGGCCACAGAAAACACGCACTGAAGACTCATCTTTTATAGGAATAAAGATATAATTTACAATCAAAACATGCAAATACTTTCAAGTTTTGAAATGTATCAATACCAAACGGTTACCGCCGATAATAAAGAATCGCTTATTTCGCTACACAATATAATCAATCACAAAAAGGACTATTGGTTAACCAAGAGAGCGAATACGGTTAGGTCCGTGGCTTGTTTCCTCAATAAAAAATACTTAAATCTAAACCGCGGCTGGCGCGGGTGGTCTGAATTTCACCGGCGGCTGGCTAGTAATCACCAGCCGTCAGTGAGATTTAAACCGCCCGCGCCAGCCGTGGTTTAGATTTAGATGTTTTTTTGAGGAAACAAGTCACGGACCTAACTATACATCTTAAAGGCTGGAAAGACTAGAACTATTTGAATGCATTTCTACAGCAATAGGAGCCACAGTCTGTCCTAGAGGCGAACGTGAGTGCAATCGAGCCGATGTCAGAAGCTAGCTGATCCACGTTGGAGCGCAGATCCTACTAGGACAAACTGCAGCCGCAAAGCAGACTTCGGATAATTTACAGACCAAGATATAGAGTGACAAGCAGTTTACAAATGCACTGTAATTGTAAGCAATTTGTAACAAAAAAAACTGTTAATGAGAAAACAGCATTGTAAATACACTTGAGTGGAATAAATGACTTTTTGAGGCATCACAGAAAAATCAAGCAAAGTTTTCGATGAAGGCACTAAACCATTTTCCCGGAAGCAAAAGTGATCAATAGGCACGTCCTTGTGACGGCATCGGAGGAGGTGGAAGACTTGAAAGGGATTTGAAAACGAACCTGGAAAAGGAATATTTGTGGACAGCTTCATGAATTAAAAGAAGGATTAGGCGAGAACAAAAACAATGCAAGAGATAAGGATTCGGTAAAACGAAATTCGCTAACCGATCAAGTGGGTGGGCATCCCTGCTTGGGAACTTGTTCATTGATACTGACGGTGTACCAGTTACAGCTCCAGCACCTTTCGATGCACCTCGTGGTGGAGGTGGTGGAGCGCTTTCTTCCGATCGCATACCCATAGCTGGAGAACTGCCGAACCTGGAAAACCCGTAGAATCATAACGAGAACAAAAGACTGCTAGAAATCAATAGAAGAGCACACTTGCCGAATGATCATAAATTCTCAATCCAGGAAGCAACGTGAATCTGAGTTAGGCGCACGCTGTGAAATGATCACGGAGGGGACCGCAGGCTTCTTCGGGAGGGGGAGGGGCACGTTTTAGCCGGCCACCATACAAAAACAGTTGGGAAATACAGTGCGTTGCATTATATGACATACCGCAATTTCGCGGTTCCGAACTTCGCGTCAATTAAGGAGAGAAATGGTAAACGCGAACCGATGCAGCACCCTTGAAAACCTCTGGGTATGAATATTCATGAAATTAGAGCATCTTGTAGGAAATCGGCAACGAAAATTGTCAAGAATGACAGTTGCAAAATTATATGACATAGCTGACGTTCTCGCTGAAACTTTAATTTTACATATTTCGCTTCAGTTCGTTCACGGCTTAAACTATCCGAAATATCAAGTTAGAAGTCTTCAGACTTGTCTTGACGCAGAACCACTTCAAAAACTCTGTATCGCATGTTTCAACTCAGCCTTTTGTGAATGCCCCTTTCAATCTGTGTCCATTCAGATAGAACGGCCAGTTCAAGCGGAGCCACACGCTCGTATTGTCTGATCTGAATTTAGAACAAAAGCTCAGGAATATATGAAACGTTTTCAACTGAAATGAGGTTCTGCAAGTCGGCCGGCCGTTCTAGAAAATTGTCATGATCGGCCACACCCCAAGCCTGCATCGACCTGCTGACAAGAAGTGAAGGCGGATAGGGACTAGTAAGAACTAGGAATGATTTTCCGACACGTTCTGATAATCTGTGAGGTTCATAGGTCATATTGCCAAAACCTGGTCCGGCTTGCTACACAGGGTTCAGCACGCCGTTGTGGCGATTTTTGTCGCAGCTACGACCCCCCATTTTCCTTTAGAAAAAAAACCAAAATTTTACGATCCCCTGGGACCAAAATTTTTCAAAGCTTCATTTAGTGTCTAATTGTCAATTTTATCAAAAAAATGCCAATTTTCTGAGCAGCTCTGTATATAATCTGCTTTTATATTGTTGAAAATGCATACAGCTTGCACGCGGCTCACTTTTCCTACCTCATTTTACCTTAACATGTGGTTTGAAAGAATCGTTTTTTTTTTCAAAAATTTAACGACCCCTCTCCAAATTTTCATTTTTTTGTCCGAAATTTCCAAAAATTTTACGACCCCCCGTTGTGACCAGTCACAGCGCTGCTCAACCCTGTTGCTACATCACCTGAATCGGGACCAACACATTATTCTTACCACGCGAAATCCCCTCCAGAGCTCCTACTCCAGGATAAGGGTGAGTCCTTCTGTAGATCTCTCCAATGCTTAGAATACTTAGTCAAAATGAATAAATATACTAGAAATCATCAGGCTCGTTCGGATTGAACTTGCTTTCGACCGATAAAAAAATTTTGAAGGATCCACGCAAGGACCCTACCATATCCTCGAATAGGAGCTTTGGAGGAGAAAGAATAAGGTGTCGACCCTGATTCAGGTGGTGTCACAAGCTAGACCATATTTTTGCGACATGATATATGAACCTCACAGATTATCGGAATGTGTCGGAAAAACATTCCTAGTTCTTCCTAGTCCGTATCCGCCTTCACCTCTTGTCAGTAGGCCGACGCAAGCTTGGTGTCAGGCCGATCATGACAATTTTCTAGGACGGCCGGCCGGTTTGCAGGACCTCAATCCAGTGGAAAACGTTCGATATATCCCTAAGCTTTTAATCCGCATCCAGATCATACAATACGAGCGTGTGGCTCCGCTCGAACTGGCCGTTCTAGCCGAATGGACACAGATTGAAATGGGCGTTCACAAAAAGCTGAGTTGAAACATACGAAACAGAGCTTTCGAGATGTTTCTGCGTCAAGACAGGGTATGAGGACTCCCAACTTGATATTTTGAATGGCTTTAGCCGTGAACGAACTGAAGCGAAATGCGTAAAATCAAAGTTTCAGTGAGAACGACAGCTATTACATATAATTTTGCAACGGTCCTTTTCGACAAATTCCGCTGCCAGTTTCGTACTAGTTGCTCCAATTTCACGAAATTCGTACCCAGGGGTTTTCGAAGGTGTTGCATCGATTGGCGTTTACCGTTTGTCTCCATAATTGACGCGAAGTTCGGAACCGCGAAAACTGCGGTATGTTATATAATTTTCCAACGCACTGTATCGGTACAAAAACTCGTCCGCTAAATAATCAACGTATAAGCTAAGTAATCAAATGTCGCAACTCCTTATTCAAAAGTGGGTCACACACGACCCACCTGGGGGCCGCACAAATTCTCAAGCAGGAGGGAGGTTGTCGCACGACATTTGAAGCTACAGAGGGGTCTTATGAAATAATTCTAAATCTGAAAAGAGGAGGGCCACACAGCTCATAGTCAGAAACATGAAAACTTGAACTTTATTGATTTAAAGTCGAACAAAGCCTTTTCCTGCTAAAATCATGTCGTTATTGCATCGCAAAACACGTGGTGGCGGGTAGAAAGTCGTTGTTGTTGTTGTTGTTGTTGCCCATCTTCCACCATATACACTGATCCTGGATCCAACTTCCGGCTCGTAGACGACATAATCGAAGCAGATCGGGATCCTCTTCTTTGGAGGATCCCGGGATGGGGCGTTATTCAACCCTCTTTTTTCTTTTTTTTCAATTTTTTGTCTTTTTTATTCTTTTTAGCTTTTTTTCTTTTTTTAGTTTTTTTCTTTTTCATACTTATATGATCAAAGTGAACAGTCAATGAATTATCAAAGTGACAGGAAATTGACGACTTCCACTGGTTTGAGCCAGAGATCTTCGATTGTAAGGTGCATTGGCTTTCCAGAGCATGAGAACATGTGGTACTGTGTGTTCCTCGAGCCCACAGTCAGGGCAAAGTGGTTATCGGCTGCTCCTATCTTATGCAGATACCATTGCGACTTCGAGTAGAAACCACTCCGGAGCTGGGATAGCGCTGCCCGATTTGATCTTGGTAAAGTCTCCTCCTCCTTCGCAATCTTCGGCGGCGGTCCACCTAGCAGGGGAGAGTTCATAGTACCCAAGAACTCTTTTACAAACTCCTTGTGAACTTCTTTCCGAATGCTCTGTGTAGTTCCAGCTCTTACCGACATTGGCTTGACAGTTCTGACATGCTTCCTGATCTGTCTAGGCGGTTCCGGCTTCTTCATCATGTCGTACGATGGGTGTTCAGGGTCCATTGTCGCAACCGTACGATATTGACGAGTCAGCACCTCATTATGAGCTTGGACTGGCATGATTCCCGTCTCGTTACTCAGGTGGGTGGTGCTCGCCATCGCCAGGCTTCCCGTCGCGGTCCTCAAGGCTGCATTTTGACACGCTTGTAACCGGTCCCAGTGAGACGGTGCAATGAGCGGGCTCCAGGCTGGAGCAGCGTATGACATCACGGATTGTCCGACGGCACGGTAGGTCAATGTGAGCAGCTCTTTGTTTTGTCCCCAGTTCCTTCCTGCCAACGCTTTCAAGAGGTTTGCACGTTTAGCCGTCTTCTTACGAACAGCTTCCGCATGTAGTCGTCCCGTCATCATAGTATCGAAATGATAGCCGAGAATCGTCGGATTTCTTTCGTGCGTGATTTGCGTCCCATTTATGAACACTTTCAGCACGTATCTCGCTTGAGCAGGATGTGTTGTTAGAAGAGAGACAGTGGTCTTCTGGAGCGACAGTTGAAGATGTAGATCTTCCAGGACCTTTGTTAGCATCGGAAGATAGTCGTTCAGGCGTTTTTCGCAGGTTCCCACATCTGGATGTGATGCAACCAAAGTTAGGTCATCCGCATATCCGACTAGGCGTGTTTCTGGTGGTGGTGCCGGGAGTTCTGCGATGTAGAAAGAAAACAGGAGCGGAGAGAGAACCGCACCTTGCGGTACCCCGGAGCGCACCAATCTTATGTTAGACATCTGGCCTCTAAACTCCGTTCGTATTGTTCTGCCCTTCAAGTAGCTGGAGATCCAGCGGGCTAAACCTCTCGGCAGGGACGACTCCGCAAGCTTTTGACAAAGCATGGAGATAACGACAGTGTCATAGGCTAAGTCAAAACTTTGGAGCTCAAAACGAAACATGGGATAAGTTTCGCAAAATTTTTTGAAACTACGTATTTTGATTACGTACGGCTTCCGAGTCTTCACCTATATTGGTTTTTTAGAGATTAGTGGGGGGGTCGTAGCTTCGCCGAGGCCCGAAACATAAGCCCCTAGCCCTACTTCATATCAAATGACTAGCACAATAGGATTTTGCACTTAGTAACAATCACAGCATTGCAAAACTCCGGTGATTCACCACTCGCCAAAGCAATGTTTTACAATCCCCCGCCCACGACAAATAGACATCAATCTTGTATTCAACATACAAAATAACTCCTCAATAGAAATGTTGACTGAAATCTGTTACTTTGCCCAAACTACCGTATACCCACCGTAATCTACTGCAGACAGTCAAAAATGGATAAGCGGACCCCCGATTCGTGTTAAGCACTCCAAATAATCCCTGGAGAAATATTTTGAGCCATACCTATCGTAGCATTCTGAAAACCGTCAAAAGTCCCGTTTTAACCATTAAATGAGGAGTTTTCAACGATTTCAATGCAAAACCAAAAAATTCTAATTCAATCTGAGATAAAACTTGGAAAACACGCAAATACTTAAAAAAAAATTGGAAAACCGACAACTCTGGGGTAGCCCTGTATTTATTTTACTCTAGACAAAATTTATAATTCTTGTATAACATTGATTTTGAACACAGTTTAAGGGCAGGAACGAAACTGGTGAATCAATAACATTTAACTTACACTTTTTGCCCTGTACTGATAAATTAACAGTAGTATTCTTTTCTTTAACTAAATAGATAAATTCTTTTGGAGAAAATCCCTTTTTTCTCCAAAGGATCCCCCGTTGCGCCGGGTCGCGACCCTGCTCAACCCTGATTTCTATTATGCATTTGATCATTACCGTATTTTTATATTAACTTTCGAGGTGGTGGGAACGAAATTCATGCCCAACTATATATAACACCTTGAGCGACCGATCTATAAAAGGATTGGGTTGTAGTCACCTCCTCCTTCTTCCTCTTCTTATGGGCCACATTAGAGCTATTCCTCATAGGCGCAAAAAGGCAGCCACATCGCACGGGTTCTTCCACATATCCATAACTGTTAGAGAAGTAGGCCTTGCAGGACATGAAAATAAATGAAATGAATCGTGCCCTGGGTTGTGGCAGTCGGGAGATTCGTCAGGGATCGACGAGTCGATCTATGGACGAAGGCCTTGAGGTATGAGGAGTGTCCACAACGTAGACCTGCCAGGATGACGCGTGTACGTCTGGGTAGGTCCGTTTCGCTGTCATCGATCGGAGGGGGCACGTCACCAAGAATTGGATCTAGGGGAGCACTGGAAAGGTATTCTCTGACGAATCGAGTGTGCTCCATTTGCAGCAGTCTGACGCGATTGAGCTCCGACGTCGCCCAACGTTGACGATCCAAGACAGAGACTGCAGCATGAAGTGGCGAGCGTATATGCCGGAAATGGGGACCAGATGACAGTAGGGGGAAATTAGGGTGTGTGGAGTTCCTTGCAATGCCAACATGGAACTGTTGCGACTGGAGTTGACAATGCTGCTTTACAGGAAGCAGCGAACACTCTTGATGTAGATGAGATACCGGGGTGGATCTAGGGCATCCAGTGATCACGAGTAGAGCAGTGTTCTGTGCACGCTGAAGCTTGCTCCAAGAGGCTTCCGACAGGTGTCTTGACCATATTGGGGCTCCATATTCCAGCAACGGTTGCACCATAGCCCTGTAGGTGGTTCGCAGGATTTCCTCAGAGCTTCCCCATGTGGTGCCTGTTACCGAACGTAGAATGTTGTTACGTGTGTTGGCGGCAACAGCTCGAATACGTGTGTTTTCGTGAAAACGTAGTGACGGGTCCAGGAATACACCCAGTAGACGAGGGTGTTTTGATAAGAGCAGCATGTTTCCTTCCCAAAGAATCTTGGAATGCAGCTTGTGTTCAGCAGTCGCTGTAGTGCACAAAGTAACGCTGGACTTGGTTGGAGAGACCTTTAGCTGCTTCGATTCCCGGAACTTAGCCAGACTGACAAGGTATTTATTCATCTCAGCAGTGGCTCGATCGATGACAGGGTCAGTACAAATAATAGTGATGTCATCCGCATATAGACATAAATGGATGTTTGACGACGGCTTCGGCACATCAGACAGATACAAAGAAAACAGGCTGGGAGATAAAACTCCTCCTTGTGGGACGCCTGCCTTCAGGGGCACAGACTTCGACAAGTGTCCATCAAATTTCACACGAATGGAACGATTTTTGACAAAGTTATCAGTCCATCTTTTGCACCAGTCAGGAATAGTAGAGTCCAGAATCGATTTGGACAGTAGCGGGATACTGACATTATCGAAGGCAGCGGTTAAGTCAACTGCCACGACTATACTTCTACCAGCTAGAGATTTCATGTTGAAGCCAGCAATTATGTGCTCTCTGATGTACGTGAGTGCCGTGATGGTAGCGTGGGCCTCCTTGACGCCATGTTGATGCACGTTATGTCGTAATGCTTCTTGGAGGTGCGGGTTGATGAATTTCTCCGCTAACTTGGCAATAGGGGACAAAAGGGAGATGGGTCGATGCGAAGTTGCTTGATCTTCTTGTTTGCCAGGCTTGAGGATCGGTAGAACAATTGCTTGCTTCCATCTAGCGGGAATGACACCAGTGCTGAATGACGAGTAGACCAGATCTCATAGTAATTCAAGGAACTTCCGGCAAGTGTTTGAGATGGACGGCTGACACGCCGTCGGGTCCCTCGGCTCTAGAGTTCTTCATGGACTTTATGAGGGAAGACATCTCAGAGGCAGTTATGGCAGGTAAGTCTTGTCGGCTGAGCTTCCTTATAGACCGGAGTGTGCCTGTTGGAACGATCACGGCGGGACGTCGCTGAAGCAAAGTGTGTCCCAAGTCGACATGCAGCCTTAAATCCGGACTCGAATTTCCCCGAAGGGAACTCAAGCATGTTGCGATCCGCAGCCAATTTCTTCCCAGACAACCGCTTAAGAATGCTCCAGGTCTTCTTTGCATCAGTGGAGAAATTCAAGGATTGAGTGAACTCCGTCCATCGCATCCGCTTGTAATCATTCAGCCTTTTGGTGATCTCATCAAACAGTAGTTGAATGCTGGGATCTCCAGGATCAGCTCGGCGTTTCTCGTCCCGTAATTCGATCAGTTCCAGGACATCTTTGGGAACGTTAGGATGAAACGTTCCAACGCGCTCTGTAGGAATTGAAATTCTGGAGGCATTGCATATGGCATCAACGATGAACTTGTCCTTCTCATGAACGGAGCCGGTAAGCGGATAGTGGGCTACCCGACTGAGTAACACCTCCTTAAACATGACACAGTTAGCCTTACGATAGTTGGTGTACAATTTGCTACGCGAACCTATGAAAGGTGCCAGGTGACTATTGAGAGACAAATCCAATGAGGCACATATAGGTACTCGATCGCTGGCCATAGCTATCGCAGTAGACCAGTTGCAGGAAACGGCAGGAGAGGATGATACAAAAGTGACATCCGGAGAGGACGGCCTGCCCGTGGAAGGAAGGCGAGTGGGGGCGTCCTCGTTAATGGCAACAAGATCACAATCCTCAGCAAAAAGCTCTAGTGGTTCACCTCTGTCATCAGGATCTAGAGAGGAGAACCAGGATGTAGAGTGAGCATTAAAATCGCCAGCCATGACAACAGAAGACGATGGGAGGGCAGTGTGCACAGATTGCAAAAATGGAGTGGGGTCAAACGAACTAGGACACGAGGAGACAGGGGGAATATAAACATTAACAATATCTATAGGGCAACTTTGCAATACAACAGAAACACCTACACATTCTACAACATTGTCATTAAGGATAGAAATGAGGTGAAAGGGTATGGAAAATTTCACAAACGTAGACACGCCACCACCATGGGATTTGCGGGGAAGGTGGTAAGACGTTTAACCGGGAAGGCGGGGCAAGGAATATGATACACTAAGTTTTGTCTCTTGAAGGAGGATGACATCTGGATGAAAGCGTTCAATGTACAATGTGAGTTCAGCTAGTTTGGCACGCAGGCCATTGATATTGAGATAAAAAATGTCTAGCCTATGAAGAGGAACACTAGGGGGGGGGGGGGAGTTAGAGCAAGAAGTACAACAATGAGCATCAGTGTCATTATAGCTGGTTAACCCCGAACATTTGAGGTGTACCCAGCCGAGGCAACCACCGCACTGGAAGCTTGCATGTTGAGCCGATAATCCACAATGACAACAGGGATATCGTGGTGTCTTGCTGCGTGGCCCTGGGTTCCTCTCAATGCCGGCTCGTAGCAGTAGAATGCGAAGGAGTGCGGCAGCCAGCCATTCGCACTCCCATACAGAAAAAAACTCCTCGTGGAGTTGTTGATGCCCGTTTGATGAGTCTCCTTGATCTTGGTAGTCGACTCCACAGATCCACCACGCGTAGGTTGAGCATCTCGGATCCTAGTCACCTCCTAGACCAAAACAGCCCTGAAACCCATGCCAATGCTTACTGATACGGTTTTCCCCCTACTTATGCCTCATGCCCTACTGACAACGAAATTTTCTGATTTTACTCGTGCGAAATTGAATACTGTCACTAATCCTATTCGTCTTCCCTGGTTAAATAAACTTTGATAGTATACAATCGATGCGTAATTGGCCGTTGGATTGGTGTATGGTCAAGAATTATGCGTCTCTGCGTGTTTATGCACGCGGCTAGGAAAAAATGAGGCAAACCTGTGAGAAAGGCCAGAAGAAACAGGTCCAACAGATGGAGGTGGAGGAGGTTCTGGAGTATTACTTCCATTCGTGCGAATCGAGGGTGGAGGTGGAGGAGGAGCAGAAGGTCTCATCGGTGGAGGGACCGCTGGGCGAGAAAGAGGGACTCGAACCGGTGTCGACTCACGAGACGAGACATCCTGGAAAATGGCGTAATAAAAATATCCAAAACAATTGAAATCGCTCATTATGTTGATTGCAGAAACAATATCCTTAACATGAAGACACCTCAGAACTGCCGCTCCTTCTCAAAGCAGTGTTCATACGAGAAGCTTCTGACTTGGCTGGTCGTAATGTTTTGAACTGATCACGTCCGTTAGAGGCCGGATTGATCTATAAGATTGTATCGAAGTTGTAAGAATTGAAATGAGACGACGTACCGAGAATTCTGACTCACCATAGGTTTCATATTTTGTACAGGAGGAGGAGGGGGAGACGGTTTGTTTGAAATACCGATATCTGAAGGTTTCACAGACGGAGGAGGTGGAGCCGCACCTGTACCCCCAGATGGAGATGGACGTCCTAAAGTTGAGCAATATAGCGAGCATGATAACAAAAACTGGGGAAATCTGGAGAAAATTAATCTTGAATCTAACCTAACGGAGGAGGGGGAGGTGGTGGAGGAGGAGATGTAGCCGCAGCAGTGTTAGCTCGTCGAATTTTGTTGTCACTGGGTTTCGATGGAATGCCGTTTGCGAAGAGACCACCCATAGGCGCTCCGCTAGAGCCGCCAAAAGTACGACCACCACCCGAACCTGTAAATGATGACAAGATTTTATTGATGCCGTGCGCATATTAAGCAGCTTCAGATAGACCAAACCTGGTTTCGGCTCCCTTTCTAGTTGGTTTGTTATAGATACACCTCCAGATGGACTAGAGCTCGGCTTTCCTCCCAACTGAGGAGAGGAACGATCATTTGTAACGACCTTTTTCAGCCTAGACTTTTGTCCTTTCTGAAACACAAACAATAATACAACAAAAACAAATCATTGTCTAACCGCCGGTTCTCTATACAGAACGAGCAACAGGGTCAAGCGTGGTTGAGCAATTTCTCAACGAGTGGCGAACAGCATGGCAAATATTAGCACAAATTTTAAAATTTCGGCCCCAAAACCGAATTTTCGGGAGCGGAACTCGAACACTTCCGGAATTTCAAGCCGCAAACGGCAGGAAATCATGGCTCCTCTGGGGTCGTAAACACCGGACCGCTCGATTCTGACGCAGAGTTCATTCTCAAGCCGGCAACTTATATGCAACCTTCAGCTGCCGAGATGTCGTACGTTCGTGCCGTGGCAGTGTGGAGGAAACAACATCACCTTCGTGCAAACCGACATCACTCCCTCCACCGAGAGGGGTTTTCGTCATGGGAGAGTCGCTGGCTGGCCCCAGCTCTCCTGAAGATTCTACTACAAAGGGCTGGCGTCGAGAGGAATCCTGGACCTGTGCAGAAGTATCAATGTGCCACCTGCAGCAAGAAAGTCAACTGGAATGGAACAAGCGTCCAATGCTTTGGATGCCAAAGGTGGGTGCACTTCTCCTGTTCAGGTCTTAGTTCTGTGAGGCATCACAACTCATCCTTCCGTTGTGTTCTGTGCTCCGCCCCAGCAACTCTGATTTCTCATTCACCAACCGCCCTCTCTATTGTACATATAAATCTTAACGGCCTTCGCACCAAATTGTCTGAACTCTCACTCTTCGCACGTACTCATCATCCGGATGTTATTATGGTTCAAGAAACCAAACTCTCTCCCTCTACCACTTATCCCCAACCAAACATTTCAGGCTACACTTCCTATCACATCCCAAGGACAGCTCTTGGAGGCGGAGTTTCTACGTTTGTGCTTTCTAACTTACCTTCTCATCTAATTCCAAATGTTTCCTAAGGACGGTACTCTCGAGTGCGTTCCCGTTCACCTCCCTCTTAAAACTCCACTATCTCTATTTAATATTTACATCCCTCCTACCACTTCTTGTCCCCCAACCTACAACCCCATACCTCTTCTTAAGCAGTTGCATGACTGCTCTCTCTCCCCATCAGCTGTCTTTGCAGGTGACTTCAATGCTCACACGTTCTGTTCTGCGCTTGAGTCCGACGCCAGAGGGAAGACGTCGAGGAATGGGCTGAGGAGTTTGATCTGGTTATCCTCAACGATGATCAGCCTACTCGTCTCCTTCCTACGGCCGACCTTCTAGCCCGGACATCTCCCTCGTTTCATCCAATCTTTCTAATTCTTGCACATGGTCCACTTCCACAACTCTTCCCAGCGACCACATTCCCGTCTTTCTCCATATTGATCTCTCAAACTCTCTTGCCCCTTATACTGGTATTCGTCAACGTTCTTATCTCAATTTAGGCCTTGCTGACTGGGTCCTGTTCAGAGAGGTTGCGCTCCGCCAGGCAGCTGAGTATCCATGGAATGGCGATGTGCACCAGAAAGAGCATCACATATCTGACGCCATCCGGAAGGCTACAAAAGCGGCCATACCTGAAGGACGTGTGAAAAGGTTCTACTAATGTCACCAGGGAGATTCTACAGAAGATCAGGACAAGAGATGAAAAGAGAGCTGAGAATCATTTGGACCCTGAGGTGGCCAAGCTGGATGAAGAGATAAGAAAGGATCTGGACAAGCACAAGAAAGACAGTTGGGAGAAGTTCACTGAAAGGTTGAACTTTAAAACCGACGGAACAACTGCGTGGAAAGTATTGAGGAAGATATCTGGCAAGTGCCCTCCTCGAACTCTACCATAGAGTTCGATAACAGCGTCTTCAAATCAGGAAAGGCTGCCGCATATGCTCTTGGCAAAAATTTCTTCATCACACGTACCAAGCGTGGCTTACAAAAACAGAGTCACGGTAAGAGAACTAAGCCGTCTGCCGCTGATGAACGCCACTGAGGCCTTTACTCCTGCTCAGGTGGAGAAGGATATCAAGGAAATGCGGAACTCGAAGGCTCTCGGACCTGATGGTATCTCAGCAGCCATCTTGAAGAAGCTTCCCACGGAACTTCTACCGATGATCGCAGATATCATAAACACTTCTTTCCGAACCTGCACTCTACCACAAGCATGGAAGACCGTCAATGTGATACCCTGCCTAAGCCAGGCAAATCGCAAAGCACGGTGAAGGGCTATCGCCCTATTAGCCTGTTATCACCGATCGCGAAAGTAGCCGAAAAGCTAATCGTAAGGGACCTGGCAGAGCAGAATGAGGCACAGCAACATCAACATGGGTTTAGAAAGCTTCACTCCACCACCACTGCCCTTCTGGAGATTGTCAGCTATGCGGTCGATGGGTTAAATTTCAGAAAGCCTCTTAGAACAGTGGCCGTTGCCCTCGATCTAACCAAAGCATTTGATTCTGTTAACCTAGGACTTTTGATCCGAGAAACTATTGACAGTCCTCGCTGCAACCGTGGCAGAAGCGTTGGATAGCAGCGTTTACAGAAAGGTCGTCGGGCCAAAGTGCTATTCCAGAATCACGTCTCCTATAGTATACCGGTAGCAGTCGGTGTGGCGCAGGGTGGAGTTTTGCCACCTGCTCTCTTCAGCCTGTATATTGAAGACCTACCTGAGCCTCCTGAAGAGGTTGTTGCGTATGCCGACGGTATCACCATCATGTGCCGTAATCGTGACATACAGGTAGCCGCAAACAAGATCAGCGACTATCTCGTCGAGCTTAAAAACTTTCTCGATAGTATGATGCTCACAGTTTCCGCGGCGAAGTCTTCTGTTTCGGTATTCACATCTGACCCAAAGGAACACAGCGCCCAACCTGTTGTCAGGTGGGATGGTGACCTCTTGCCTACAGCGCAATTTCCAAAACTGCTGGGCCTCGTTTTGGACCCATCGCTGAAATTTCACAAAAATGCTGAACAGAAGCAGGCAATTATCAAAGGCAAGCTTAATGTGTTGAGAGGCTCTAGGAGGAACGTCCTGGGGTGGCAGCAGAGAGACAATCTTGACGACATATCGAGCTATTCTGCAGCCTGCATTGAGTATGCTGCACCTGTATGGCAGCACATCGTGTCGGACAGTTCCTGGACTAAGATGCAGCGAATTCAGAATGCTGCACTACGAATAGCCACTGGATGTGCAAAAAAGCTCACCGATTGAGCACCTTCACGCCGAGGCCCGTATCTTGCCAGTGAAAGAGCATTGTCAGCTCCAGGCTCAGCAGATGTTTATTAATGTCCTTAAGCAACCTAATCATCCGTCGAGAAGACTATTAAATCCCGTGAGAGAGAGAGAGATCAGAGTGCCGTTGCCGATGCTCCGAACAAAGTGAATGTACAGAGATGGACCGACTCGAATCAAGAACGGCTTCGTCTCTTACGCGCGGAGCACACCCGGTTTGTGAAGGATCATCTCGCCAAAGCGGCCGTCAACCCTATTCTCGGTGATGTGCCGCCCAGGGTATGTGATACCGAGTCCGAGCTCGGTAGGCGCGCCAGGTGTATACTCGCTTTCAAACGATATATTTCTTTTTTTCCAGCATAAGACGTAGTGATAGAACCAAAGAAATTATTCTCGTCAGAAGGTTCTTCTGAGATGGCTGCACAGGCGCCTTTTTCTTTCACCTCAACTAACGGTATCCCTGAAAGGTTCAAATCCGCTGTTGCGTTTGACTTACCGGCGGACCACGAGGTTTCTATTCAAGATGCAGCGAATTCAGAATGCTGCACTACGAATAGCTACTGATGTGCAAAGCTCACTGATTACACTGACGCCGAGGCCGTATCTTGCCAGTGAAAGAGCATTGTCAGCCCAGGCCCAGCAGATGTTTATTAATGTCCTTAAGCAACCTAATCATCCGTCGAGAAGACTATTAAATCCCGGAGAGAGAGATCGATCAGAATGCCGGTTTGCACGATGCTCCTGAACAAAGTGAATGGGTTACAGAGATGGACCGACCTGAATCAAAGAACGGTATAGTGCCCTACGCGCGGAATGGTCACACCCGGTTACCTGTGAAGGATCATCTTCAGGCTATTGCCGTCAACGTTCTCGGTGATGTGACCGCCTAGGGTATGTCGATACCGGAGCGCTACATTTCGAGCTCGGTCCAGGCGCGCCAGGTGCTATCCTCGCTTCGATTGCGCTGCGGACATTCCCTCGTCAAAAATTGACGATGTCTTAACGCTGCACAGGACTTCTGTGGGCACCGTGAGATAGTCAGCCTGACGTGAATCGCCCAGACCGTGGTCCAAGGCCACGACACTAAACACCTATTTGGTACTGTCCGAAGAAGCCAACAACGACAATCACTACAATCAGACTTGTGGCACTAACCGGCAGCTGGGATCGCCCGTTTCAATTGCAACGGGTTGTGACGAAACCCTAACTCAGTGGACTCTGACAAAGAATTCTGTAAGAAGATATTGACTTTCGGGAGCATCCGCAAATACGATGCCTGATATGGCCGTACTCTCCTCACGGGATCCCTCATGATCCAGATTGCTTAATGGGCACTCGAGAACGCTGCTTGCGATCAAGATGTTCAACCTACGTTGCTGCGATCTGTGGAGTTGACAGTGCCCTCATCAACCGGCAGAACTCGGGCCTCAGCTTCGTATTAGATGTTCCAGATGGGGGCTGCTTTTAGCACTCCCAGGCAATTCTACGAAGGTGCAGCATTTGAACTCGCTGCATCTTTGTCCAGCAAGACACCTGATATCCCTGTGCTGCCACTGCGGTGCAGCGTACCCAACGCCGGCTGCATTCAATGTAGTGGTTGCCTTGGCTGTAAAATATTGTCTCCTTGCTTGTCCCCCAGCTATGACGTTCCTACACTCCCATGCTTACTGTAGAACGTTGGCTCTGTACAGCTTTCACTGTTCCCGCATTCTGCTAAGCAGTTCTTATCAACCTCAACGAATGGATGCCAATACCAGGCCGAACTCAGCTTAGGGAACTGTGGATCGGCAGGCAGACGAGCGTCTTCCTCACTGCATGAGACCAACGGTGAGCGCAGTGTTTTAGGTCAGTGGAGAAAATCCTGTCATACAGATGATCTCTCATGGCGGTGGTGTTTCAGAGACAGGTGAGCAAATCATCCATCATCGAGAATTATTGCTCTTCAGAACGATGAGGTAGCTATTGATCTTCGTGCAGCTATTAATTGTCTCTGTCTCGGCACAGGATGGTTGTCAATGTCTATCCGCATACGCAACGACTTTGATGTCACATGGGAGACGGGCAAATTACTTCCAGGTACTTAGTAGACTGTTAACAGAGCAGTGTCCAAGATATGACTCTCCTTGAGGGACACCGTTTCGGTAGTCGCCTTCATCAGATGCCTGTTAAGAAATAGACATGCGACTACTCGTCAAACAGCACGATTAACTTGCTGGCAGCCATTTGGATGAGTGCGCTTGTCATGGAGAGATGTTGTCTGCCACCTTGTTGCCCATCTTCCACCATATACACTGCATCCTGTGATCCCAGTTGCGTGCACAGAAGACATGAATCGATTGAGATCGACGCTCTCCAGAGGATCCTGAAAGGTGGGAGTTCGCTGGTAATTGCTAGACCCTCTTTTTTTCCGATTTTCATTTTTCAATTTTTGCATTATTCAAAACGCTTTTATTTATTTATTTTTTAGCTTTTATTTTTTAGTTTTTGCGTGTGCTTTTCAAGATATGATCAAAGTGAATAGCTCGAATGAATTATCAGTGACAGGAATCTAACGATGGGCTTCCACTGGTGTGCTGAGCCAGATTGATCTTCGATTGTAAGGTGCGTTGGCTTGATCCATGAGAACATGTGAGGTACTGTGTGTTCCCCGAGCCCACATGTATTCAAAGTTGGGTTATTTACGTTCCCATATCTTATCAGGTGATACCATTGCAGACTTCGAGTAGAAATCCACGTCCGGAGCTGGGATAGCGCTGCACAGTCGATTTGCAGCGCAAAATCTTGTCGTAAAGCCGATTTCTCCTCCTTCGCTTAATCTTCGGCAGGAGGTATCTCGACCTAGCCTCACCGCGTCGTCGAGAGTTCATAGTACTTTCGCAAGGAACTCCTCTTACAAAGCTCCCAGAACTTCTTTATACCCGAATGCTCGCAGTGTTTCTTAATGACATTGTATTTGATCAATTCTGGAGATAAGCCTCGATCTGTCATAGGCGGTTCCGGCTTGCTTGGTCCATCATGAGTGCGATGGGTGTTCAGGTCCATTGTCTTGCTAGATCCCGTACGATGGCTGACGAGTCAGAAGCATCCCATTATGAGCTTGTACTGGCATGATTCCCGTCTCGAGCTTACTCAGTGTGAAGGGTGGTGCTCTAGCTCGGAGGCTTCCCGTCGCGGTTCTCACTCAAGGCTTCGCATTTGACCACGCTTGGTTCTGTAAGATCGGTCCCACGCTGCACGGTACAATTGAGCGGGCTCCAGGCCATGGAGCAGCGTATGACATCACGGATTGTCCGTATGGCACGGTAGGTTCAATGTGAGAATACTTTAGTTTTGTCCCCAGTCTCCTTCCTGCCAACACACCAAGAAGCAGACGTCGTTTAGCTGTCTTCTACGAACAGCTTCGCCGCACCAGTCGTCCTCGTCTATCATGTATCGAAATGATAATCCGAGAATCATCGGATTTAACCGTTTCGTGCGCATTTGTGTCCGCGGATTTATGAACACTTTCGGCACGTATCTCGCTATAGAGCAGGATGTGTTGAAGAAGGCACAGTGGTCTTCTGAGCGATATTCAGATTGAAGCATGTTCTGCTGAATCCATGCTCCGTGTTAGCACGGAGATATAGTCGTTCATGTTTTTCGCAGGATCACATCTGGATGTGATGCAACCAGGTTAGGTCATCCGTCGGCATATCGACGACCTTCGCGGTGTTTCTGGTGGTGGCGCTGGGAGTTTATGCGATGTAGAAAGGTAAAACACAGCGGAGAGAATACCGATTACGCGGTACCCTGGAGCGCTATAATACTCTCAATGCGGACATGCTGGCTCTCGGGGAACCCGTTCATTGTTCTGAGTATCTATCGGAAGTAGCTGGAACATCTGATCCAGCTCGGCTAAACCGCTCTGCCAAATCGAAGCGCAAGCTCGCTTTGACAAAGCATGGAGATAACGACAGTGGAGAGATGGCTGGCTGCCAGCTCTCCTAAGCGCGATCTGGCTGAATACCTGGCTGGTCGTCGAGAGGGAATAGCTCATCGGACCCGCTTTATGAAGTACCCATGACACCAGCAAGAAGCCAAGGTCACATGGAATGGGATAAGATTTCCAATGTTTTGTTCCGTATGTCAGAGGTGGGCATCTTCCTGTTTCGGGTCTCAGTCTCCAGAGTATCGACGCTTGGTGACGCGTTGTAGCCCTGATGAAGACCCTCAGCTGAACTCTGTAGATTCCTCATTTATAACCGGCCCTCTCGCCCTACTTCTAAGGAGCCGGCACGAGAGGAATCCGGGGACCGCGCAGGCAAGGGCGGGGGATATCCCTGCCGTCACTCGTGACTATCTGCTCAGCATGCAAGACCAAAATGTGATGGTTGAGCAGCGTCTATTAAAAATTCCCAAATGTTCGGGATTGTCCAGCTGATGCCTTCGGACTACACTCATGCTTACTGTTGTGGCACTGTAAACTCTTACCGGTTCCTAAGCATAGCGTCTTTGCATTTAATCAATTCAATAATGGCCTACGTACAAAATTGCTGAATTACCTCAGCAGTGTATATCATCGCACTAACCTGGCGTCATTCTGGCGTGCAGGAGATCGGAAGCTAGCGCATCTTCGCCTCTCTTCCCTGCCCCCTAACTAGAGTTATTTGGCCTTCTGTATCAGGTGTTCACGCACGTGGCCACGGTGGTGCATTTCAACATTTGTAAAATGGCCTTCTATCCCTTTCCTGCTGAGTTAATCGTGATCTGACCCACTAGTCATCTGGCTGTTGAATGTCTTCGGTGTCTTTGATATTGTGTTACAAACGTGGCTAGTCGTTAACATCTTGATATTGTCAACGTCTAATATACCCCATCTGCTATTCTGTCGCTGTCCTAACGCGTTCATTGGAGAGTCAGTCCCCAAATTACTTACATACTGTTCATACTGCCTTTGTCAAATGCTAGTTCGGTTGTAATAGCTGGTGATTTTAATACTCATTCTCCTTAAACCAGTGGTTTTCTCTCCTCCAGAGCCTGACACATGAGGTGAACTCATTGAGTTTTCTGGCTTCAGATGATTGTGATCTTGTTCCCATCAATGAGGATTCTCCCACTCGTCTTCCATGCGGTGGGCAGACCCCTCACCCAATATCACGTTTGTATCATCTTCGGCTCAGCTATTTTCCTGTAACTGTGATCTACTGATGTGGCGCTGGCCAGATGATCATCTTCCCATTATTACGTCATTGGATCTGTCACTCAATAGTTTGCTTGCTCCGTTCTCTGGCTCTCGTTGTAAAGTCCTATTCCCTAATTATCGTAAGCGCTAACTGGGACCTATTCAAAGAGGTGTTGCTTAGCCAGGTGGCCATGCTACCCGTGGAACGGCTCAGTCTGGCCGACGACATGGAGAAGTTCATTGTCGATGCCATAGGACCGTGCTTCCAAAGCTGCTTATTCCTACTGGACGTGCGAAGACTTTTTCTCACCCGAACGTGCCCAGTGGAAGTGCTTGAACTGATCACTACATGAGAGATGACAAGCGAAGATCGGACCCACAATGATCCAACAGATACAACAGCCTGTCGGAGTAAACATCACCGCACTGCTAAACCGACTGACAAAGCAGCAACGCAGGAAAGAGCTCACCGAGTCGATCGAATTTTGCCGTGGATGTCAAAAAAGCCTGGACCACCCTCTTAGAAGCGGCTTTTGACGGGCCAAAAAAAAAGATGAGCACTGGATCGCAACATGCTCCGAGTTTCCGTCTGGAAAGATTCGGAGCACCGGATACAAGGCTTGCTTGTCTGCTCGGCAAACTATTTGCATCTGCGTCATTGCCTCCGGGATAAGCAACACAGACGAACAATGCGAGCAATCAGGAAACCTCAGTGGACTCCAGATGTTCCTACATCTCTTCTTCCGCCATCCCGACAAAGGTCACTTTTGCGCGTATCGTAAATCGATGAAGTAAAAAATTGGCGGGCTGAGGGACCCGACGGGATTTCGGTTGTTCATCTCAAACATATTCCCTTGATCCCTATTACGAACTGCTCTCTAATCTTATTCATTCGTCATTCCAGTTCTTGGTAAGTTATTCCGGCCCGCTGGGGAAACAAGCTCGTCGTCATTCCCATCCGCTTAAGCCAGGCGAAACCGCCGGATAAGGCTGCCTCCCACCGCGCCGTTTCCCTTCTCTCCCCTTGCCAAGCTTGCGGAAAAAGTCGTCAATCCGCTCCTCCAAAACGCGTTGCAGCACAACTCTCAACAGCATGGTTTCAAGAAGGAGTATTCGACCATCACTGTCCTGACATCAATCACCGAGCATATCATTGCTGGATTTAATCGCAAGACTCCGGCTGGTAGAAGCCTCGTCGTTGCAATTGATCTCACGGCCACGTTTGATAGCTACAGTATACCGCTTCTATCGAAATCCATACTGGAATCGGATATGCCCAGTTGGTCTAAAAGATGGATTAATAGCTTTGTCAAGAACCGGTCCATTCGTGTAAAGTTCGACGGACATCTGTCGTCTTCGGTCCCTTTGAAAGCCGGTGTGCCGCAAGGCGGGGTGTTATCCCCGAGCCTGTTTTCGCTGTTTCTGTCTGATATTCCTGAGCCACCAACAGGTATTCATCTATGCCTGTACGCCGATGACATCACAATCGTTTGCACGGACTCAGTTATCGATCAAGCCACTACTGCCATGAATGGCTACTTACGGACCCTGGCAGTGTATCTGAAATCAAAGTCGCTGACTGTCTCTGCCTCCAAATCATGTGCTACACTATGTACAACACCTACTATCGAACATCGACTACATCCCAAAGTCGTCTGGGATGGTCACGAGCTGCCACTGTCTAAGCATCCTCGACTATTAGGAGTTTTCCTGGACCCCTCTTTACGATTCCATGAAACACGCGTATACGAGCTGCCACTGCCAACTCGCGCAACAACATTCTTCGCGCCTTGACTGGAACCTCGTGGGGCAGCACGAAAGAAGTACTACGTACGACTTACAGAGCCATGGTCCAGCCGGTCTTGGAATATGGCGCCCCTATTTGGACCCGACATCTCTCTGATTCCTCTTGGAGCAAGTTGCAGAGAGCACAGAATACTGCCCTCAGGCTTATTACTGGATGTCACAAGTCGACGCCTATTCTGCATCTTCATCAAGAAACCGGCCTACTCCCTGTAAAACAGCGCTGCTTACTCCAGTCTCAGCAGTTTCTCATAAGTATTGTCAAGAGCCCGACCCATCCAAACTACCATATCCTGTCGTCCGGCCCCCAATCAAGAAACATACGCACGCCGCTCAATGCTTCCCTGTCTGCTGTCGATCAACAACGCTGGGCTACATCCGAGCTCTCCCGCAGAAGACCAGATGGCTGAGCATACGCGCTTTGTGGCAGAGTACCTGTCTGATGCTCAACCCAATTCAAATTATGGCGGCGTACTCCCACGAGTCGACGACAGCGAAGCCGATCTACCGAGATGCACCCGAACAATCCTCGCTGGTCTGCGATGCGGTCACTCCACATATCTAAAGGCCTACGCCCATCGGATTGATCAGTCAGTCCCTGATAGATGCCCTGATTGTGAATGCGCTGGACATGATTCATTGCATCTATTTTCGTGTCCGGCCAGACCTACAACGTTATCTGCTCGAGATCTATGATACAAACCGTATGAAGTGGCTAGCTTCCTACGCCTTTGATGCGATGCTCTGTTCATGGCTGACAAGAAGAAGAAGTCCCGTTCTCACTCTTGTGAAATTGCTCGCCAACATTCGAGACATAAAAGGGCCATTGTGCCGACAGACCGTAACTCACTTTGTGAACAGTCGAAAGCTCACGACTAGGACGGAGAAGCCATCAAAATTAGTTCAGTTCTGTCTCGAGGTTCGTCCCTCATTGCGGAGAGTACACAAAAGCTGCGATGCAAAGCGAAATGTGACCGACCATAGCCCGATCCACGGCCAGTCTACGGTCAAGCACCTTCTAGAGCTTCGAGCTATAAACTGCCCCACAAACGCACTGCAGCTGGATTTTACGTAAAGATACCTCTAGTCGCCGTCGCGCGGCGTGGCTGAGACGTCGCGTTGAGATAGAGCGCGCTCTTCACAGTACACATTCACCGCTAGTCGCATCGTGATGTGGCCCTAGCCGCGCCGCGCGACGGCGACTAGAGGTGTTTTTACGTAACATGCTGTAGCTGTAGATGTGAAGAAAGGCGAAGGAAGTCTGAAAAGTTTTAAAAAACTCTCGACGGCGTCGCCCAGAAGGGTGTAATCTGCTGTGATAAAAAAAAATTGTTTCATGAACAAATGGATCCAATCTTCTCAAATCGTCGCCAGTAAGTGTTTATGGATGTTTTCGTCTACGCAAATGTGGAACTAAGCGCTGCGGTTTACCAGGAAAGGGTTCCAGAAAAGTGTAACTCCTAGTAATAGACAAAAAAGTCCAAGGAGAATCCTGCAAGGCAAGATTTTTTCAGGCGCCTGTTCTTTTCGGCCACCCTGTGCGTACACCACCTAAGTTGAGACTCAACAACCCGAGAAATCTTACAAAGTTCATAGCGTACCTCAATGTCAGCCAATAAAGCGGCTGGTTTCTTCCCAGGTGAGCCACCAGAATTGGACGAAATTAGCGCCACTGGAGGAGGTGGTGGCGGAGGTGGTGGCGGTGGAGGCATCGCCACTGAAAGCTGGGTTAAGATGAAACCAAAAAATTCAAACAACGGCCGCCATGATTGAAAATGGAAGAACAATGACAGAAGTAATACAGTTCATCTACGCAATCGCGTTCAGTCCGCAAAATGCACGCTGATTGCGAAAGCGTGTTGCGGCGCGAAAAAACCCGCCCTGGTGATCCGACATCTCTGTCTGAGGGTCCTCGAAAACGCGCTGCAACACGCTTCCGCAATCACCGTGCACTTTGCGGATTGAACGCGTTTGCGTAAAAGAACATTGTGGCTTAGCTCTTCCACGCAATGACTGCAACGAGATTTATAGCAGTTACCAAGTCTCTGAGTCGATTTTAAACTATCTCGTATGGAAATGAGTGATTTTAGCAATCTGTAGAAAAAAAGTAGAATGGGAACTATGGAGCGGAACGGCAAGCCATATGCTTTTAAACAGAAATCTGCATTCGCCTAATGCATTCGAATAGGTTCGAGTTTCAGAGACCTGGGAAATTTTGCACAAAACAGACAGATAAGCAAAGAAATGAATGATTAGATCACGAGAAATCAACTGCATGTGATAATTTCAAGGCCGACATCAGGCTTATGCCATACACGCGTCGCAGAGCCTGTTGCTGGCCTCAGCGGTAGGTCCACGATTAGTCCAAATTCAAAGTTGACATGTAGCTGACCTCTTGCGGAGGGTGACGACCAGGGGTAAAAGTTTTTCGTTTTCGCCCTTTTTGGCGAAAAAAATCAATATGGAAAAAAGTTAATTTTTTTCGGGTTTTTTCAGTCTGAAATTTGCGGTTCTGATGCGACTTGCAGTCGATCCTTCGCTGCCTACAGACGTCTGCAGCAAGTTTGCATTCGTTTTAGATTTTATTTCAGAACCATTTCGCGCAAAAACATTTGTATGATCTGCCCCTTGCACAACGTTTCCTTCTACTACATCACTTTCCATAAAAATTAGACTGATTGGGTCGAAATTTCTCGGACTTCGTGGTCTTAATCAGGCGGCAACGACTTCGGCGCATCTTTTGAGCATGGTCAAATTTTTCAGGAAGAGTCCTCCGAAAAACAAGAAATATAAAATTCGGCAGGCAAAAGCATCCCCAATCCAACAACATTAATCGATTTCTAAAAGTTTAGCTTCCTGGCAAAAGTAATGCTTTGGCAATTTTATAATTTCAAGAAATCAAAGAGTTGAAAAAATTTAAAAAAAACGTCTTGAAATATCTTTGAAAATGATTTGGCGTAAAATAACCACAAGTAATGAAAAAACTGGGAAATGTAGTGAAATGATTAAAGGCAAGGTCCGGTCAAATTTTGACACTACCGAAATTTGGGTTAAATAGATTGGGCTGGCCTAGCTGAAAATCGTCTGAACGTCTCACAAACTCTGACTCCTTAGTTCTGGAGAGAACAGCCCCAATGTCAGGGATTACGGTATTCGCAGCATGATAACCATGGCTGGAATGACCGATAATTACACAGCACTTTTGAAGAATGCGTCGACAACCGCTAAAATATGGATGATGGCCACACTTTCCTGACTTTTCTGGATCATCGGCTAACGGAAGTTGCTGGAATAAATTGAAGAAGACCGGTTTCTACGCAGTTTTCGCATGTTCCTTGGGACTACCTGTAGCAAGAGCACCGATTTAGCGGGAATACTCAAAATCGAAATTCTGCTCGGACCCTGCCTTTAACATCGGATTTGGCGGTCAGTCGTAGGCCAACTTTTTATTATAAGTAGTGAGAGACGAGGTATATATAGGATTTTACAAGCTTCTCCGCTAAACTTATCAAAGCTAAATCAAGCGCGCATCGGATTTGAGCGTTACGTTTACTTAGCTTGACCCACCCTGATTTCCGTATTACAGCTTAAATGAAATGTTTTAAGGTTTCCGTTGCGCGCTTGATTTAGCTTTGATAAGTTTAACGGAGACGCTTGTAAAATCCTATACCTCGTCTCTCACTACTTATAAAAAGTTGGCCTACGACTGACCGCCAAATCCGATCTTAATCATTTCACTACATTTCCCAGTTTTTTCATTACTTGTGGTTATTTTGCGCCAAATCATTTTTAAAGATATTTCAAAACGTTTTTAGAAAATTTTTTAACTTTTGATTTCTTGAAATTATAACATTGCCAAATCATTACTTTTGCCAGGAAGCTAAACTTTTAGAAATTTCATATATTTTTCCAAAGGTTCCCTCCCTTTTTGACCTAATTCTTGTTTAGCGATTCCCATTTTGGAGAGGCGAAACCTCTTATGACAGCTTTCGCCGTCCGTAAATAATGAAATTGGTACGAATCAGTGTTGTCTGAGAACCATAACTCCGAAAAATTGTGACCCGCAACCATAAAAAACTACCCTCGCTTTCCCACTAGGGGCCCGCACACTTTATACGGCGTTCTGCGCACTCCCATTGGGGGCCCGCACACTTTCTACGGCGTCCTGCGCATTCCCATTGGGAGCCCGCGCACCTTCTACGGCGTCCTTCGCACTCCCACTGGGTTACCGCACACCTTCTACGGCATCCTGCACACTCCCACTGGGGTCCTGTACATTTTCTACATCGTCCTGCGCACTCCCATTGGGAGCCCGCACGCTTTCGACGGCGTCCTTCGCACTCCCACTGGGTTACCGCACACCTTCTACGGCATCCTGCACACTCCCACTGGGGTCCTGTACATTTTCTACATCGTCCTGCGCACTCCCGCTGTAGTCCAGCACACTTTCTACGGCCTCCTGCGCACTCCCACTTTGGGAATGCACACATTCTACGGCGTCCTGCGCACTCCCACTGGGTTACCGCACACCACCTACGGCGTCCTACACACTCCCATTGGGGTCCGGTGAATTTTCTACGGCGTCCTGCGCACTCCCACTGGGGTCCCGCACACTTTCTACGGCGTCCTGCGCACTCCCACTGGGGTCCCGCACACTTCCTACGACAACCTACGCTTTCCCACTGATGACCCGCACACTTCCTGCGGCGTCCTGCGAATTCCCACTGGGTTACCGCACACCTTCTGCGGCGTCCTACGCATTCCCACTGTGGTCCCGCACACTTTCTACGGCGTCCTGCGCATTCCCACTGCGATCCCGCACACTTTCTACGGCGTCCTGCGCACTCCCACGGGGGTCCCGCACACTTCCTACGACAACCTATGCTTTCCCACTGGTGGCCCGCACATTTTCTGCGGCGTCCTGCGCACTCCTCAAATCCTAATTACACCAACCGTCTCAAAGAGAGAACAATCTTGGCCGGAAGCCTATCACTAGCTGTGTTGTTTTTCATTAGTTCATTTTCGAAGCTCAGAGAACGTCGGATGGTTTACAATAACATGTTTACATGTTTTTACCCGTCTTGACCCTCAATTTTGAGGGTCCGCTAAAATTGAGCTTTCAACTCCAAAATTGAATAGGAGCTAGCTGCATCCATTTCCAGCCTCCTGCCAAAAATTAGCTTCCTAGCTCAATTTTAACTGGTTACACAAGATCGTGAACGCCGTCTGAAAAAAAAGGAGATTGACAGTTTTTCGACCAAAATCACGTGGTTTTCTCCATTTTTTTCGAGTGCCAAGAAACGATTCCGAAGCATTTTTTCATACCTACACCAACTTTTTACGCTCTTTCCAGTGGAGAAAAAAACGCATCTCCACAGTTACTCTGAACGCTGATTTTGTAATCGCAGAGTTGCGCATGGCCGAGTTAAAGCCAAATCTGGTGCGCGCTTCGCGCGCACCACAATTCTGCATAGCTGGTAACCGACACTTCGAAGGTAGCGCTCACGATAATCATTCTCGGTGACTTTTCACAGTAAAAGAATAGGCGAGAAGAATTCTATGCTCACAGTGTCGAAAAAGCGGTTCAAAAAATCTAGGAATGGCAAAATAACGAATGCAAACAAGCGTTTTGAGGTAAAAAAAAACGCCTCTAGCCTATTTCCACTTCTTTGATGTGAAGAAATGAACACTCGAGGTTAAGATAACATGAAATAATCAAGTCACTGAAGTACTGATAAACGAGCTAAACCGTTCGACTGCATTGATAGGTATCATCCTTCATAGCGGTTAATTCCTCCACACTCAAAAGTCAACGTAGTTAAGCAAAAATGGCCTTCTTTTTATCACAAAACACTGTTTTCGCGATCTCTTCAAGCATGCCTCGCTGTATAGAGCCCCAGACCTTCCGTAAACGGGAGATATGGAGATATCAAAAAAGAATTCCATCGTGAACACTGCCTTTGAAGTCAGGAAAACATATTTTCGTTTAGGATGTTGATGGGAAAGACGTCGAGAATTGTTCTTTGGATGCTCATAATTTTCAAACGGAAGCTTTTCCAAAAATTCTGGGAGCCACCTAGTTTTCTTTACACCCTCTATCGATCCATGACAAAAAAAACTGTGAATAAAAACCTTCTTGGGCGAACGGCATCATGTGTAGTTCGGCGGGGGGCTGTTTTGCACAGGTTGTCAGCAAGCAAGCGCGCAGTGGCCGCCATAAAATTATTGACAGCTGACCTGCAAGAATACTGTAGGTTGGCGAGACTCGTCAGATCGCGCGTTTTTGAGGCGGAAAAGCTGGGATTCTGTCATGTCAGCGTGAAAGTCCTGATTGTAGACCATCTTAACACTAATCAGGCACTGATAGCTTATCAGAATCAACTGATAAGGGGAAAACTGCACGATTTCAAGCATTTTGGGCGGAGAACCGGGCATCAGCTTATGTTACCACGGACATTGCCAAATGAATCATTTACAACACAATTAAAGAACTGATACCTTATCAAATCGCACTGATAAAGTCATAATTCTGCGATTTTCATTCTTTCATCTCAGAAAAGCGGGAATTTGCTCCTGGTTACCTTGTAGCCGCAAAATAGACTTTTTTCAACACAAATAAGAAGCTGATACCTTATCAAATAGCACTGATAAGATCATAATTCTGCGATTTTCAGGTTTTTAGCCCGTAACAGTGGGAGTTTCCTCTTGATGTACTGGGCATAACAAAATTAATCTTATACAACACAGTTCAGGTACTGATACTTAATCAAATCACACTGATAAGATCATAACCCTACGAATGTCAGGTTTTCACACCAGTGGAAGTAGAGACTGCACCTGAAAACCTGGAAGCCGCAAAATAGTTTCCGTTCAACATACAAAAGAAACAGATAGCTTGTCAGAGTAAGCTGATAAGGTGAAAACTTCATGATTTCAAGGTTTTTGAGCCGGAGGACCGGGGATCAACTTGTGTCAGCACGGACATCGCGAAAGTTATTCTTCAAAACACCCGTCAGCGCTACCTTATCATATTCAACTGATGAGATGATGACTACACGACGTTCAGTTTTTCGGCACGAAAATGATTGGTCTCTTCCTGTTATCACGAGAAATGCGAAAATATTCCATCCTTAGGATTCCGCTTCTTATTTCTAACACATTAGGGCAGAGAAGCCTTGACTCTACCATATACAATTAGAAAGAATCTCTGACTAATTGTAAGCACTGATAGGACAATCAGAAAATTTCAAACTTCATCTTTATTTTTTAGAATTCGTTTGACCTCATAAAATCCTTTTTCAAACTTCCGAATATTCATTATTATATTGAGAGCGTCTTTCAATGTGTCGTGACAATTCTACTCAAATATTTTTAACATAGCATTCTCGGGCGTGATAAAGAATCAGGTGTACTACTTTCTCCTAGAATATCCAAAAAATGCTCCTCAGAGTTTTCGTTTACTAAATTTTCTAAGAATTTGTTCAATATCTGCAGATTCGAAACGTTTATGAAGGTGTGCGATTTGGAGGATTTTCCGGATTCCCAACGTCAAATTCAAAGATTTTTCCAAACTGAAAATAGTGCTCCGCACACCTGCAAATTTGAAAAATTTGAGAACTTCTCCCATTTGAAGGTTTCCCCGAATTTCCTTAGTTAATTTTGTGAAGTTTTATAAGAATTCAAAAATCTATTCGCATCTGCAAACTTTTAAATTGTTCATTTTGGAGGTTTTCCGAGATTTCCTTCGTTCAATTGTTGACACTTTCCACAAGACAAAACGCTTATAAAATTCAAAAACAATGTTTTGTCATGTGAAATTCTGAAAAATACTTATATAGAGTTCATATGTTTAAGACTATACATCAAGTATGGACAATGACATAATTGAACTCCGACCGCTGCATAGCGGTCCTCGACTGCTGACCTATCGCCCAAGGTTCCAGGAGCTGTGTGCCTCGTCTACCGCCTAACGAGGTGGATGCGGCATATATGTCACTAATTACATGACAAAATACACATGTACACCATGTCGCCTGGAGCATCAGGCCGCCAGAACCCAATAAATACTTGTGTCACCCAACGCAACGACGCCAGAGCTGCACGTGACTACGAGGTGGAGAATTATTGCGCCCGATTGTCGCGGTATGTATCTGGAAAGACTATATAGTGTTCTAATATAAAATATTTATTATCTTTTATTTATTTATTTATTTACATAAGCCTGCGGACCAGACTTATGTGCAATTAACAGCTCATATACGAAATCACCAACAAAAAAACGTCTAGTAACAGCGAGGGAAAAACTACCAGTATTTAGGTCAGATAAAGCAATGGATGCAAAGCAGATATACGCATAGCCCGTAATGGCGAGAGTAGAAGTGACTGCTCCGTGAGGGATTAGCGCTCACCAGGTTCGTTCTCGAAGTATTCAATTGCAAGTTTCCTGAACGCCTTATGACTCACAGGGATGGATTTGAGCCTCCCGAGCCGCTCAAATGCAGGGTCGCCTATTAATAAAGAAAAAGCGCCTGCAGTTAAGTTTCTAGTTTTTGCGTAGAATTTTTGAAGCTCCTCTCCTGGTACTTGATGTTCTCACCTCGACAATACACTCAGGCCGGAGACCAAAGTCCGGTTTATACAGTATTTTGTACAGCAGTTGTAAGTCATCAAACTTTCATCTTATCAAAAGAGATTGCAAGTTGAGCTCACTATTCCTGGTTTCTGCAGATGGCATTTGTTGATAATGGCAAAATCCAAGCCTCCTGATCATTAACTTCCTTGTGAACCCGTCTTGCACCTTTTCAAGTCTAACTATGCTCTTCTTTTGTGTGGAAAATACACCGGTGTCCCATACTCAAGAATAGGTCTAACATAGGTTTTGTAGGCTCTAAGTAGCACCGCGCTGCTTCTTGTCCCCAGTCCCCTGAATATATTATTTACGGCCACGTTGCTCTGGCATATACCCATTCGCAGTGTTTGTCAAAACTGAGGCTTCGTGTGAGGATAAATCCCAGGTCAGTGATCTGCTCGACATTCTCGATCTCAGTCCCTTCGACATTGTATGTATGACAGTTATTCAGAAGAACCCAGGTGCAGAGTTTTCGTTTTCCTTCGACAACGGTAAATCCCATTCATGAGACCAGACCGCCATTGCGTCTATTGCATTTTGAATTGCATCAACGTCCTCCTGGAGCCAGCCCGGCGAAAAATCTTTATATCGTCTGCAAATGCACAGAAATCTACTCAAATCCATAATAAGTCCCCAGCTCGTGCGTGTATATATTGAACAGAATCGGTGAAAGAACTCCACCCTGCGGAACTCCACTACACACTGGGTGATTCTGCGAATACGAAGTGTTCCTCGAACCGAAAAGGTCCTTTGTTCCAAAAATGAGGCAATCAAGAAACTATGCGCGGGTGTACCCCTACCATTGTTAGTTTTTGTATTAGCTTATGATGTGGGACTTTGTCAAATGCCTTGGAGAAATCAGAAAAAAACAACATCGACATTACTACCTTGGTCTAAAAAGAGACGTCCAGTTGTTTAGGGCTTCAATCATAGCTGTCACAGTTGACTTACCCTTTTGAAAGCCATGCTGATGGGGAAATAACCGAACAATTTTCGAGATGTGCTCCTATTCTCTTCTTTAAAATTTTTCGAACAACCTAGCGAACAATGACGTTATACTAACTGGTCTGTAGTTGGAAGGCTCTGTGAATGGCGCCTTTTAGGAAGAGGAGTGACATAAGATAATTTCCATCGATTCGGAACTTCACTTGTCATAAAGCTCAAGTTGAAAAGGAACTCTAGAGGCCCCGCTATTTCATGGGCGACTTTCTTCACGAACATCAGAGGATATCATCCGGCGTTCTCGAAGACGAGTTTGGCCATTTCACGAGATTCAGTTATAATTTCTTCCTTATAGAACCAACAGGAATCTTGCATTACCCCAAAGCTCGGAGATACCAGCCCTGCTTGGTCCAGTGAAGAAGCTCTTGAAAATGACAGTTCGAAAGTATTTGCCAAAAGTTCTGCCTTGTCCTATCAGCCCTGAGGATATTTCCGTCAGACGTCTTAGCGCCCCAATCTTTTTTATCATTCATTCTGGAGTTCAAAAGCTTGTAAAACGCATTCCTATCTTCCGACTCGATGACTTTCTTCTCTATGCTATCGTTGTACTTTTTAAGCTTGCGTTCGAACTTACCATTTATGTCCTTGAACTTTGCCCAGCTAGCGGTGGTATTATATTCTTTTGCAGCAAACCACGCATCTGTGCGCAACCCTTGAAACGCCTTGAGGTATGGGGGAAGCCTGCGGTGACCGCTAGGAACCATGTGCATCGGTACAAAAAGTTCAATGCAGTGGTGGATTATGGCAATTAAAATTTCGTATTTTCCATTAACCGTAGCCTCTGACTGAAAAAGAACTATACCAATCAACATTTATCAGGTACTCCTTTATCAGGTCAAAACGAGCTGCCTTGAAATTTCTTTTCATCTCTTTCATGGTATTTTGTTTACGAAGCTTGAGCCTGTACTGAACCAAGGAGTGGTCACTCGAACCCAAGGAGGCAAGACACTTGTATTCGACACGGAAATCAGTTTCAGAGCAGAGCACCAAATCTAGGATATTACCCCACAAGTCTCCGATTTAACATACTGCGACAGAGAATGAGTGCAGCACACATTCAAAAACTCCCGGAAACAGAACTATTGGCGGTATAGGTGCCCTCCCATAGCACGTCAGGGAAATTGAAGTCGCCGGTGGTTATGCAGGGGTAATTAACGGACACCATATCACTAATACTTGCGTTCAACTGTTCAGTCATCACCGCGGCACAACTAGGAGCTCTATAAACCACAATGAACCGTACAATAATGAGCCCTACTTCCACGTCTGCACATAAAATTTCATATGAGTCCGTAACAGACTCACTGAAAACAAGAACTGGTGAGTAAGGCTTCCTAACGAACAAAGCAACCCCACCTCCTCTCTTGCGACTACGGTCACACCTGAGAATGTCGTAGTGAGAACTCCAGTCCCCCAGCAGAGGCGCCAATTCAATTCCAGCCTTGAGCCACGTTTCTGTGAGCGCGATAATATCAGTGTTTTTATCCTGTAAAAGAATTACTAAAGAATCATTGTTTTTTGCAATAGAACGTATATTTGTTGTAAAGCATGAAATACTACGAGATCCGTCCCGAGGATAGCCTACGCGTTTTCCGCCACCGGAGCAGTAGCATTTGGAACAGCAGAAAATGTAGCAGTATCAACAACTAGTGAACTCGAATCGGCAACAAGCGTGCTCGAATCATCAACAAGCCTATTGGGATCGTGAGGAAGCGTGCCAAGATGGGTAACAGGTGTACTGAATTGAGAAGGCTGCGAGCTAGAGCGAGCAACATTTGCAGTTGAGCGACGCGCAATAGCAGCTTCTCGCCGGCGTGCCAGATCTTCCTTTGTGAGCGAAGGCCTTACGAAGACCCCGTCACGGGAGAAGGATCGCAGTCGAGGAGCCCTACGCAGCGTCAGGCTCTGGTAATAGCTAGAAGGCAGAACAACTTTCAACAAACGGGGTCGATCAGCCTGTGGCTTCCTAGCCTATAAACCATACAAGGGATACATTCTACACTCAAATGATTCAACACATCTTCTACGACAGAGTAATCATCTTTTGTTCTTTCAATAGACAGCTTCTTAGAAGATTCAGGCACTCCGGATACTACCACGGAGCGCAACCGCTCTTTCTCCTCAGCGTCAACACTATGCCTACCATTAACCACACGACTGTCAGCAACAGGGAAGCTTCGCTGGGCAGGTGATGGAGAAAGCTTAGCCTCAGCGTCCGCTAGCGCACTCTTGAGTGCGGAGTTTTCTGCGCTGAGTGCTGTGACCTTCTCCTGTAGTTCTTGGTTCTTCGCCAGAACCGCTGAGAACTCGCTCTGCACGCGAAATAAATGGACAAACAAAGCCTTTAAATATTCCGGGGCCTTCTTGTCCGCCTGCAGTTGTTCCAACGCCGTCTCGATTCCATCCGGCGATTGCGAACATCCTCCATCTTTGCCTTCTTTGGCCGACTTCCTCCTGGTTACCATCTGGAAAGGGACAGCGGGAGCGGCGGGCATCGTATCAGGAACACAGAGAGGAGATAGGCCGAAATTCACCTGTTACGGTGGCTTTTTTAAGGTTGATGATGAAATTGCAGAACCCGCCACACGGTTCCTCGCCTGTGAAGCCCAATCGAAGACACTCGGCAACTTCCAGCAACGCTCACGTGAATAGTAGTAGCGGCACACACAGGTCGACCATCGGCTCGATACGATACCAGACCTTTGAGCAACCGCCTGCGATTCGAGTTGGTAGAGAAGTGACCTATAGCACCTCAAACTTGGGTAATTAAACCATCTGAAAGAGGGAGACTACTCGATTTCAGAACCAAATCCAAAAATGGGATTTCCGGATTTTAATCGGCCTGTGGGTATCAGTGTCGACTTGGAAAGCAAAACGTTTGAGAAATATTGCGCAGACTAGCAGGAGCTATCGTCCGCTCCTCTGTGGTGAAAACCTAAAAATCGAATAAGTGATTGGTTCAGTGTGATAAGGTAGCCTCTGTTTCTGAAACAGGCTATATTTATTACTGTCTCTTGTTTTGAAGAGCTAATGTTGCAATGTCCGTGTAAACAAAACCCAGTACGCACTTGTCGGGCTTAAAATACTTCAAGTAATAGATTTACTATCTTATCATTGCGATTTGATAAGGTATCAGTTCTTTAATTGTGTTGTAAATGATTCATTTGGCAATGTCCGTGGTAACATAAGCTGATGCCCGGTTCTCCGCCCAAAATGCTTGAAATCGTGCAGTTTTCCCCTTATCAGTTGATTCTGATAAGCTATCAGTGCCTGATTAGTGTTAAGATGGTCTACAATCAGGACTTTCACGCTGACATGACAGAATCCCAGCTTTTCCGCCTCACAAACGCGCGATCTGACGAGTTTCGCCAAGCTACAGTATACTTGGAGGTCAGCTGTCAATAATTTTATGGCGGCCACTGCGCGCTTGCTTGCTGCCAACCTGTGCAAAACAGCACCCACCCGTGTAGTTCCATCCAGCAGCAGTGGTAATTCGGAATTTTGACGTTTTCGAATATTCGACTTTTCGAATAATTCGGGATTTTGAACTTTTCGACGCGACCGCTCACACTGAAGTTCAACACGACAGCGCAAGAAATTCACGCAAGAGTGTGCTATGCATCAGGAACTATTGATGTTCGTCTCTGTACAACGTTTTTCCGTTAAAATCTGAGACTTGCCCACGATTTTCAACTTCTACGAATTCGGTTTTTTGTTTCAAAAAGTGAGGGACCACCTTCGAGAACACAGTTTTGAACAAGAAGTTCAGAAAAAGAATTTCAGGCGTTCAGCGCTATAATTTAGTCAGGATTCCTCACTGCAACAAGGGTAAAATTCCTCACATTGATGCGTTGATTGCGTATGCTTTTGTTTCACCAAAAAAACATAATCTGTCCTCATTTGAAACACTTCGATTACGTTGCCTTGTTTTCAGTCAAAATTAAGCAATTACGGAAAGAAGACGTTTTGAAAGACAAAAAAATCGGTTATTTTTTTTTCGGAATTTTTAGAATTCAAAACCGAAAATTTTTCGTTTTTCGGTTTCAAAGTTTTTCGCACGTGCCCGAGCGGAGTTCCGCGTTTCGGAACCCGCAGTTTCGAGCATTTTTGGCATTCCGCATTGTGAAAACCGCAGAAAGTGCAGCGGAATGCGAAAATTTCCATCCAAGACGAAAAAAAAAACATAAGATGATTTCTGAATTTTTCAGCGTTTCGCGTTCTGAAGACAGCATTTGCGCGCATTTTCAAACGTTTCGCGCCCGATTTCCGAGCGCCGAGAAAAAAATTTGTTCCGAAACCCAATTTCCGAATTTTCACAATTTTATTCCGCTCATCTCTGGTGAAGACATAGCTGCGACGCAAGCATATCATTAGCCTCAGACTTTCCGCGACCAGCGACAGCGCATTTCAGTTATGTCGAGCTTCTATCGATATTTATGAATAAACATTGCACTGTGTCGCTTCTTCTTCTTTGCAGCCGCAGGAAGGTTTTTGTCAAAGGTTCAAGAAACGGGCGACTGAAACCGGATTTGTCCACAAATCCATTGTTGTAAGAGTGGTAGGCCTCTTTGGGCATTCGAATAGGTGTTCAGTTGTGTGGCCACGGCTACCACAGTCCGGGCACTCGTCCGGCTTACTGCGATCGATCTTATGCAAGAATGACATCAGCATAGGGGAATGACCGCAGCGTAACGAGGCAAGGGTACTTCTAGCCCGCCTACCGAGTTCCATCTCGGTGTCGCTGACTATGGGTGGTGCGACCCCCAATATGGGATTGACGGTCATCCTACTCAAGTGATCCCTGACGAACTTGGTGTGCTCCGCACGTAAAAGACGCAGACGATCAGCTTGGGAGTCCGTCCATCTTTGTATATTAACTTTCTCGGGAGCATCCGCAAAAGGCCTTTTGATATGTCTCTCTCTCACGGAATTCATGATCCTTCTTAATGGGTGGTCAGGCTGCTTGACAATGTTAATAACCAGTTGCTGCGCTTGGAGTTGGCAGTGCTCTTTAACTGGCAGAATTCGGGCTTCAGCATGAAGATGTTCCACTGGGGTGCTTTTAGCACACCCTGTGGCAATCCGAAGAGCAGCATTTTGGACTCGCTGCATCTTTGTCCACGATGAATCCGATATCAAGTGCTGCCATACCGGTGCAGCGTACTCCAACGCCGGCTGCGATATTGCCTTGTAGGTGGTCAAAATTGTCTCCTTGCTACTTCCCCACGACGTTCCTCCCAGAGCTCGTAGGACGTTGAGCTTTGCTTTCACTGTAGCCTGTTTCTGCTCAGTATTCTTGTGGAACCTCAACGAAGGATCCAATACTAGGCCGAGCAGCTTAGGAAAACGTGCAGCAGGCAGACGAGCGTCTTCCCAATTCACAACGGGGTGAGCGCAGTGTTCCTTAGGGTCAGGTGGAGAAAACTGATACAGATGATTTAGCGGCAGAAACAGTGAGCATCATATCATCGAAAGTTCTTCAGAACGATGAGGTAGCTATTGATCTTGCGTGCAGCTACATTAATGTCTCTGTCCCGGCACAAGATGGTGATGTCATCCGCATACGCAACGACTTTGATGTCACTTGGGGAAACGGGCAAATCTTCCAGGTAAAGACTGAACAGAGCAGGCGATATGACTCCTCCTTGAGGGACACCGGCAGCGATCGGGATGCTATTAGAGACATGTCCCTGAAACAGCACTTTTGCTCGGCGCCCTTTGATGAGTGCTGTAATCCATCGCTTCTGCCAAGGCGGGATGGTGGACCTCAATAGCTTCTCAGACAGTATGCCCAAGTTGACAGTGTCAAACGCCTTCGTGAGGTCCAGGGCTACTCCAACAGTGCGTTGAGGCTTGGTGGCGTTGAAGCCATCCAAAACATAGCTCACCATCTCCAGCAGCGCCGTGGTGGTAGAGTGTAATTTGCGGAATCCATGCTGGTGCTGCTGATTGTTATTATGCTCGGCAAGCTCCTTGACGACCAGTTTCTCAGCGACCTTTGCGATTGGTGATAACAGACTTATTGGCCTGTATCCCTTAGCCGTCGATGGTAATTTACCTGCCTTAGGCAACGGAACGACGCTTGCCATTTTCCAGTCTTGGGGTGCGATGCACGTGCGAAAGGATGTGTTGATGACGTCAGCCAGGATTGGCATAATCTCAGTCGGCAGTTTCTTCAAGATCGCTGGACTAATGCCATCCGGCCCTACACCCTTCGAGTTGCGCATCTCTTTTACCACCTTTTCAATCTGCGCGGGCGTCACTGCTTCTGCTTCATTCATGAGTGGCAACTTACAGAGCTCTCTTACAGTCACTCGATTTTGTTTCCCTCTCTTAGCCTGAGTTATGAAAAAATTCTTTCCGAGAGCAGTTGCAGCCTCCTTTCCCGATTTGAAGACTCCATTCTCGAACTCGATCGTAGAGTAGTTGGTGGAGGTGCTCTTGCCCGAGATCTTCGTCGCTGGAAGTATGATCACGTTGTAGCTTGCGGAGCTTGACCTTTTGGCTCCTGGCAATGCGCCAGCAGTGGATAACGGTAGTCGTTGCAGGACCACAGCCGGTTGTCGGCGGCGCACCTTTAAGCCTAGCCATGCCGGTCTGAACCTGAAAGGCGCTCGGGTTACTTCCCGTAGATTTCACTGAGATTCGGGGCTTCACAGAGTACAGAATCTTCATCACAAAGGAAGAATGAAAACATATAATCACTTATAGCCTGGCTCCCTCATTTTGAGCCGGTCAAAATGTGGCTAATTGGGCTTATCATGTGAGAATCTCCTTATCACTGTTATACAGTGCGTTCGGAAATGATAGGGACACCTCTAAAAAATGAGATTTTCAAAAAATTTCTGGGAATGGTGATGAATACTGGTCATCAATGAATTCAGCGTGATAAAAAACCTCTGTTCGCAACTTCCTTGAAACCGTGCCTAATTTCATAAGATTTTGCCTTTACATTTAGAAAATTTCACCATTCGGAAATGATAGGGACACTCTGCAAAAAATGGAATTTTTCACTTCGAACAAAATTTCCCGTTACAAGTTCACAACATGAACGCAACACGAGGACGCCCAACATCTTTATTCCAATCATGGGCCGTGGTACATCGCTTACTGTTTCCGAACAAGCCCAAACACGTGCCCTCAACGCTGCCGGGCTGAGCCAACGTCGAATTGCCTCCCAGCTCGGACGTTCCCCCAACTGCATCAGCCAGTTGCTACGAGATCCAGACTCCTACGGCTTGGCGAAGAGTCCTGGACGCCCAAGAAAGGTCAGCGGCAGGGATGCACGGAGGATAAGCCGACTCTGCTCAAACAGTAGTCTGTCTCTCAACCGAGGGCTCAGTTGTCGCTCAATGTGTCGAAGACTACCGTTTGGAGCGTCGTAAACGCAGACGAAAACATCGTCCGACAAGTGATGAAGAAGGCTCCACCACTCTCAGAAGCCCACAAAGGAGCTCGACTCCGGTCTGCAAGGAACAACATTGCAACAGACTGGTCAAAGGTAAGGGATTCTCTAAAAACCCGATAAAATTTAAAAAGATAAAGGCGACATGTTCCAGGTAATTTTCTCCGATGAAAAGAAGTTTAACCTTGATGGACCTGACGGTGCTCGATACTACTGGAGAGATCTTCGCAAGGATCCGATGGTATTTAGTCGAAGAAATTTCGGAGGCGGTTCGCTGATGTGTTGGGGAGCATTCTGCAGCGAAGGTGCTTTGGAAATCGCCTCCACTTCGTGTTGGATGGATTCGGAGGAGTATCAAGAAACATTGCGTGCGCATCTTGTGCCGTTCTTCACTGGAAATAGGCGTCAACGCTACATTTTCCAGCAAGATAACGCTGCGGTCCATGTCTCCAGATCCACAAAGGCGTGGCTTCAACAAAACCGAGTTCGCGTGATGGAATGGCCCGCGTGTAGTCCTGACTGCAACCCGATAGAGAATATCTGGGGCATAATTGTGCGCCAGATTTACGCGAATAACAAGCAGTATGGGACCGTAGACGAGCTAAAGGCCGCTGTACTCGAAGCCTGGAGAAATTTGGATAAAAATGTGATATCCAATTTGATCACTTCTATGCCGAATAGAATTTTTGAATTAATTTCCAACTCTGGAGGTGCGATATCATGTTAGATTTCATGTATGTGTACGTTTTGTTCATTCCTTGCTTGATAATTTTTGTTTTTTAATAGTGTCCCTATCATTTCCGAACGGCGAATAATGTGACAATTTAAAATAAAATATTACAGTATTATGCTATTGTTATAGAAACAAGTGAACAAAGGTTATTTACCTTGCTGAATTCACTCATGAGCATTACTGAACGCCGCACTCAATTTAAACATGAAGACTGTGGTTTTCAGGGGTGTCCCTATCATTTCCGAACGCACTGTATTTTGCTATGACCGACCGCTCCGATGCTTGCCCCGCCCGGACTCATCCAAGCAAGCTAGGCTTTCTGTGCGGTGGATAGCTCGTTAATGTATCCCGACACAATTCTTCGACTATTTCTGAAATTTCGATTTTTAGGACAGCTCTCTAGCTCTAGGCGTCATCTGTCGAGGATTGAATATTGAGCTTGTATTTCAACGTAATGAAACTTATAAGCTTAAGTCAAATCTGAGCGAAAATTTCACAATAGCTCTAGTTAAAGGCCAAGTTTTGACCTTAATAACTTTTTTGATAGGCCATAGATGTCAGTGATGAATAGTATGCCAAACAAAAGCATTTCTACTTCCTTCCGGATGAAAATTTATCCAATGATGTGTGGGATTGCACTGCGGCGGCTGAAGGTGCGTCAACGACGCGCGGCTATGGTCCCGCAACGACTACCGTAACGTACTGCTGGCGCATGGCCAGGATCCAAAAGGTCAAGCTCCATAGGCTACAACGTATGGCCGTAGTTATACACCGGCGGGACACTGCGGAAATAGCAAGACAACAACCACCTATTGGTGCTATGTGGGAAGGGGGGGGGCACTATGGCGCGATGGACTTGGCCACGCCCATTTTACTGTGCCGCACTAAATTTGAGCACGTACCCGGGGTTTCCCTCCCTTGCAAAAATCAGGAGAATCATTGCGGCACGGAAAAATGGGCGTGGCCAAGTGCGATACAACAGTGCCCCCCTCTTCCCACATAGCACCCACCTATTTGCGTTCGAACTGTGTTGAGGCAGCCAAAACGAAGAGTTGCCCCAGAAAAACGCGCCGGAAGACCGCACGGAGCAGTTATAGACGCCGCGGCACTGCATAATGTATCCTTACGGGACCTACCCTGTTGGACATTTGCCAATTTCCATCAGCTGATTATTTTTCAGATCTAAATTTGTTAAAATGTCATTAAAACTGCATTAAGAGCACTACTATGACAAAAGCAATAGATTTCTAGTGACTTTCTGGAATAAGCAAGTGATATAGGCGTGAAATATCGATAAAATACAATTGAAACGCCCGGAAACTTATAGCCTGCAATATTGCGTCAAGGACGTCAAAGACGCAATATTGCAGACGAGTCCCTGATGAGAAGCAGCAAGCGGCGGCAATGTCATCGCGGGCCGTTTTCATTCCGCTGGTGTATAACTAGGGCCTATGACCACGGCCGAAAATGGTAAGCAAATGATTGGATAGTCTTGCAGGAAAGGTGGATGATTGACGCAACGGTCACATCACATGCTACGGTCACATGCACCACTTAGGACGATCTGAGTTTGGCAGATTTCATAAGAATGGTAGACCCTACAAAGCTCAGCGCAAGTTCGCATACGGCATCAAATGAGCACAAAACTAGAGAAATTGACTCCAGTTCCGCAGCCAATTCGAGGTCTTCTGCATTGAGGCGGGGTATCGAAGAAAAAAGGGTGGGATAAACGCTTTGGAGACTCAGAGTTGCTCGAATGCACTCACTTTGGCCCGCTTTCAACGGTGCCAACGCCCGCTGTGCTCTAGTACCGGTCTTTGAGCGTCTTCGGTCACTTACCACCCCACGACGGCGCGGCAGCCTCCGTCTCGCGCGATGGGTGCTGCGTCAGAGAAAGAGAGTCAGCGCGCAGAGACGGAGTGCGGCCAGCAGCTCGACCCTGGCAATTGAGGGAGTCGACGCGCCAGAAATTTGGGTGCATTGGGTGCATTGATTATAGCGCGCGTCTACCCCACTCCGATTTTCTGGCGAAAGCACGAATCGGGCGAATAATCTCAGAACGTCGGAGGGCCGTGTGCCCGGGAATTTCCGACCAAGGGCGAGCGGCGGGGGCCATGTTTTGCGAGCGGAGAATCATCAGGCGCGAGGCGGGGGCGCCACCAAATTTCGTTAGCTCGGTCCTGCAGGGAAAATTCGAAACAGAGGAAAACATGTTCGCTCAGGCAAATCGTATTACACGTTGAACGCTAGAATCAAACCCGTGCCACATACGGAGCACAATTTTATGGTAAGTTCACTGCAGGCAGCCTTGAGTAAGTACTTACATCATCGCGCACTTCGCGCGGTGGCAGTAAGGTAAGTTCCCCAGTCTATCGAATAGACTTGAATGGGACACCCACCATGTGGTTTCGAAAATTTTGGAGAAAGGTAGAGCACCCGCCCAGGGTATGAGAGAGGTGGTTCCCGCAGATCGTTATACAAGGAATCAATCATTTAGGCGATGACACCGCGGAAATGTTCTGCCTGGGCCCCGCGCCCTTTCGCATGGATGTCCGGGCTTCGTGCCCATTATGAGTCATGGGGCTGGGGCGGGGACCTGTTGGGCGCCAGGCGCGGAGGGGGGCCCCGCCTCGCTGAGTGGTGGGTACGGGGGCGCGGCCCTCCGACGTTCTGAGATGTTATCCAGCCCACCCCCCCAATCGACTCATTGGCCGTGGGACAGATTTTTGCATTGGAGCAGGCTTTTCGCGCTAGCCTTCCAATCTTCTCAGAAAGTAGCAATATCACAATTTCGCAGGATTTCTCTATGGTACGAGCAAATTTCAAGGATAGAATGGCTCAATTCACATGTATAACTGGTTTCGTTATAGTTTGACTGTATAACAGTGAAATGTATCACTGAAGAACTATAATGAAAACATTCTATTTCATTACGTTTTAGACATCAGTGAAGCATATAATTATGAATGTACTATTCTAGAACTATTTTTGGCGTAGAATCCGATTATCGTCTTCGCAACTATCTGAATCCACTCTGAAAAAAGTTTAACGCTTTTTTCAAAGCCTACTAGCAAGGTAAGGGTACCCCCCATGAATTTTTTTGGGTGTTTTGGAGAAAAATCTCGGATTCGGCTCAAAACTTGTATGCAGGGGTAATCTAGGGTGCTGAACACGAATCTGAGGTCCGTTTGTCAAAATTCTGAAGTTTACTTAGGGTTACGGTAGGTACCATGCCCTTTAGGGAGCAAAACGTACCTCAATAATCCGATAATCGACAAATGGACATTGAATTCGTGTTCACCGCAACGAATAACCCCCGCATACAAACTTTGAGTCAAATCTGAGACTTTGACCAAACTACCGTATACCCATCGTGATCTACCGTAGTCTGACTAAAGTCGATAAACGGACGTCAGATTCGCGCTCAGCACTCCAAATAACCCCCAAAGACACAATTTGAGCCATATCTATCGTAGTACACCGGCAATCGTCAAAAGTCGCGATTTGCCATCAAATTTTCCCCTGCTGGGAAGCTCTCAACGAATCATGTCGAAAACTTTGGAAAATGGAAAATTAATTCCCAGATTCGTGATCAGCGCCCCAAATAACCCATCTGGGAGGATTTGGAGTCAAATCTGGAAGGTTTTTTTTGAGTGCTTTCAAAGCCCTCTAATTGCTATAATGACCAAATGTGAGCGATGCGTCTTTTTTAGAATAATGGCATATGAAGCACAAAATTGGACTTTTATTCAACTTAACTACATCGACATTCCGCACCAAAACCAGATCCACATTTTAGTGAAGTTCTTCTACCCTTTAAAATGAATGAATAAATAAAATCAGAAGAAATCTCCATAGCAGAGTCAGTCAAGGTCAGACTATATCGAAACCAGTTATACATGTGAGTTGAGCCATTCTCTCCTTGAAATTCGCTCGCACGATAGAGAAATCCTGCGAAATTGTGATATTGATACTTTCTGAGAAGAGTGGAAGGCTAGCGCGAAAAGCCTGCTCCAATGCAAAAATCTGTCCCACGGCCAATGAGTCGATTGGGGGGGGTGGGCTGGATAACATTCTCTGGCATTCAGAGCGGGGCAGCCGCGCAAAATTTGGGTGCATTCGGTGCATTGACTCCTGCGCGCGTCTACCCCCGCCAGGATTTGTGGGCGGAGCTAATTTCGGAGGATCCGCGGGACCAAAAAGCGCGTCCCTTGGCTGGAATCCAATTGTACGCACTCTTTGACTTTGCGGTGACTATTGTACTTCTTTTCATTCCTACCTTCATTTTCACCACTTCGCTTATCGTGTTTCCCGTTTTGTGCTCTATGGAATACCATTTCAGAAATTCCTCTGGTGTGACACTCCTACATATCTAGATGTACTTAGATACAATGGTTAGTTATTTTTCGTCGCTCGTTTTATGGAACTGTCAGTTCAGCATGAGGATGTGAATTGAGGGATACTTGATTTTTAGGAAGGAGCGAGAGGGGCTCGATTGGATCCTTCCACGAAGATCAGAAAGTTTGATGAATAGCTCTACATGTAAGTATAAGTTCCTACGACAGGACTGTCAACCTTCGATACTCGGTTACGAACAGATATCTACATTGCAGAATCGAGCCTAAAAGTTTTTTTTGAACGTTTGGACAGTGAAGGCGACTACTTCACTCATGTCGAATGCACGGTGAGCTTGTATGAATTTCTTCATTATTTCAATCATAGACTGTTTTTTATGAATTTTGAAACTTCGTCATTCTAGACAAGATGTGCGCTCGTAAACGTACGATTGAGGAATAGAGCACTCGGCTGGATCCCTTCAGATGTAAGATCTATTTTTGTTCTACGATTTTGTACTCTAAAATATTTATTTTAATTCTAATGCTTACCCTCTTTTCAGCGTAGAGCCCGTTTGGGTGATGGTGATGGTGACGGTGAGACGCATGTCAAGACTGTGGACACAGATTGGGTAACAGCGACGATTTTCCCTTTGTAATTCATTTAATACATGATTTTTAATTTCAATTTTCATCTCTTGATTGTGCCTTATAAATATTTGCGGTTGCGATTACATTCCACGTGTCAACTTCTCACAGTAATTGCGTTTCAGGCTTTTAATTAATACGTGGCTTGCATTGATTTGCTGAGAAAATCCGAAATTGCGAAATTTCTCTTTGAATTCTTCTGGGGTTTTGTGAAAGCTGTCGTTGTTCTTGGAGTTTCTCCGTTGTGTACATGAGCAGTACCTTTGTAGATGATGACGGTGGATATACATGTATTTGAATGGATATATGATAGATTGTAGTAACTGTACAATTATTTGTTGTGACTGTTTCCTGCCTTTTCCAAGTATTTTGTGTCTTGTCCTCACCACTGCATCATATTTCTGTACCTATTCCATTCAAGCCTCATGTGGCAGTAGTGATCAGTGGTGACATTGGTAGCTGTATAATTTCTCTATGTGATAATAATGAAATAGTGATCATAATATTGAATGAATTCGAAAAGGGTTTGAATTCCAACTGAAATGGTGTGTGGATTCGTTTGTAGATAAAGCTTTTTGGACATTTCCTGCCATCACAGCAGCATTGGGATGTGAAAATTGGATGGAGAGGTTTCAGTTGTTCAGTGGTACAAGAACAGGCAATTCACAAACACCTTTGTTAATCTATTAATCAACAAGGAAGGGAAGCCTGCAGCTGCTTTTAATCAAATCGGGTCACCCGCGAGAGAAAGCTATGCGTGCGGCTCGCAACGCGCATCCGCCGATCGGACACCCCGCGCTACCATAATGGGGACCACCCCGGCCGTAGAGTTACGGATGTACCCGCATTTGGTCCCGCGGAGTATGCCGATAAAATGCCAGAGTACTTTTAATCAAATCGGGTCACCCGCGAGAGGAAGCGATGCGTGCGGCTCGCAACGCGTATCCGCCGATCGGACACCCCGCGCTACCATAATGGGGACCACCCCGGCCGTAGAGTTACGGATGTACCCGCAATTGGTCCCGCGGAGTATGCCGATAAAATGACAGAGTTATTCGAATCGGGCGACGCGCGGGGGCAAAAATAGTGGCGTCGCGTTGGTTGTGCAGTTTGTTCCTGCACACAATGTTTTTAACAAGACAGCAAAAAAGCCTTCTGAACAGTTGCTGTTCCACACAATATCACCGTCGCATTGGATATTGTATTCATTTATCTTCTGTTTTCCCCTCATACTATCGTCTGTGATTTCCCGCGGTTTCTGTCCTATACAGTATTGCTTGATTTAAGGTATTCGGCGTGCTCCTCACATATGCATTCAGATGCATCGCTCTGTCTACAGAACAGTCCTAATTCTATTCGGAGGTTAAGTTAAGAGTTTTATTTTGAAAAACAGAAAGACAAAAAAAGTGCACTCAATATATTCAACGATCCTTCACTGACCCTACCTTGATGCAATGTGTCGCTGTATTACCAGTGGGTAATCCTGTGACCCCTTGCCAATGGGAACGATGCCTCCACACATAGAGCTAAAACTACCCCAACAAGAATTGGTTCATCCATCTTATCCACCGTCATATCCTTTTCTCGCCTAATTGAAACCAGAACTGGTCTGAACATGTGACAAAATTGTTCGGTGACATAAATCAGTGCGGTTTTCATGATGAATAAGCATAGTTTTTGTAATTTCAAACTTTGGCACCTTATAGGAAGGGGAAAAACTGTAAAGCACGCTAAATTCAAGTAACAATACCAGTTGTGTGTTTTAACTCAACTTTACTACTTTCAGTAGGTGATGTGCCTGTAATTTTCAAAGCTATGCATCTAAGAGTAAGATGTGGTCATTTCCCTACAGCGAAACGGGAACGCTCGATAACTTTATAGCACGTACGTAATAATTTTACGAACTTTTTTTTTGAGCAACACATTACCAATGTTGAAATTCTTCTGTTCTTCAAATACATACCCGTATCAAAAAAACATTTTTAGGCAATATGTGAGCTCGTACACGCAGGAAGTCAAAAAACGTTTTTTGATGGGCTACTCCTTATGTAAGTGCTGATTTTGCTTTGTGATGTCTTGTCTATAGTGTTCACTTTCACGTTGGTTAACTTTTAATTTACTTACAGTACTGGGAGCGATTGTACCACAAACACAAAGATGGCCAAGCCCTGCCCAGCTTCTGGTGGATTGTAAGTGAGGCAAATACTCACGACATCGGCGTTTCCATTTTTATTCTTATCAAATACGTGTTCAATCACTCAGGTAATGGTGTGATTGTTTTTGTATTTTTTCCATTTGTCGCCATTCCTTCCTCCGTTTCCATGACACGCGATTCCTATTTTTTTTACTGTGAACCGTAATTCTGTTAATTAAAATGCTGCTTGCTAATATTCCCATAGAAACTCATTGTGACATCCATTCCCTATTTATTAATTCTGATGAATCTAACAATATTGAGACCTAATTAGGTATATAAGTGATTTCTGGTGAGCCCTCGATTTCGATTGTCATCATCAGCGGAGCGGTGGGCCTCGGTGAACTATAACTGGTGGTAAATATGCTTTGATGAAGGAGCGAGCGATCGTTCGCAGCTGGTGATGAGCGACATCGAGAGCCCTTTAAAGATGACCAAGACCATAGTATGAATAGGTATACATACACATTATAGCGAATAAGTAGCAAATGTTCCTTATAATTATTGTGAATAGCTGTACATTTCTTCCATCTGCATAAGATCGATCACTGGTCGAGAGATCGCCGCGTCGAACACCCGTGGCACGCACGCAAACGAGGAGGTAATGATAGTATCATTACCTCCTCGTTTGCGTGCGTGCCACGGGTGTTCGACGCGGCGATCTCTCGACCAGTGATCGATCATATTATTGATTTGCCTACTCTATGCCAGTGATTTTTACTATTTCATGTTTTGAGAGCCTTACTCCTGTCTCATTAAGGGAATAGCAAATGACCGCCACAATAATAACCATCTTGTATATTCACCCTTGCGCTTATGTACTCATTTCGTAAATAATAATAATGCTGATGAGCGAATTGTAGTGAACATTTGAAAGCGTTTACAAGTGGACAATAAAGAATCAATTGTTTTTTCTAAATTTATAGCAGCAAATTGAGCTTGAGAATTGAAGTGAATGGAGAGCAATATTGCAGTTCATGGTGACTGCACCCGTGCAGACACCATGAACTGCAATATTGCAATATTCACGAAATGCAGCAATTTGAAATGGCTAGGTTACTAGCCTACGGCGGATTCAGAATCGTGGGGTCACCCGCGATGGCCGCTGGGATGCTCCGCAAATATCGGGTCTCCCGCGCTACTATCGTGTTTCGGATGTCCCGCGGGACCTTAATGGGGACGACGCCTTGGAGCAGATTCGGATGACACCGCAATTGGTCGTCGCGTCGACGCCCTCAATTGCCAGAGTCGGCTGCCGAACGAGCCCGCCGCCAGCAGCTGGTCGACGTTATGGGTGCAAACGATTCTTCAGAGAGTTTGGTGGATGATTTCGTAAATGGTGTGACTTTCACGTGAGGGGCTGACATCAGTTGCTCTCATCGATTGGTCAACGTAGTTACCGGCAACTCACATCATTTCTCAAAAAAAATCTCGAACAATTTTGAGGCTGAGCTCCACAAAGTTCTGCAAAAGGGTGTCGCTTTCTGAACACCATTTGTTATTGCAAAAGAGCGAACATAAAACTCCAAAAGTTCCAAGCGAGTGCGACCTTGACGACTTGGGACGACGACTTTGCTACAACTTTATGTAGATAGGTTGAATAGCTCTTGCTCATCTGCATTTCGTAGTTTTGATCCCAAGGGATGCTCGTGATACTCTTTGCTAGTTACGAGTTTACCGCGTTTCCTGGCAAGTATTTTAGATAAGTTCTCTACTTATAGTACGACTTGAGAAAAAATTCTTTTTTCGTAACTCGAAGATTAAAATATTTGACTTGATCCATGCATTTAATCAGTGATACGGTCGTTTTGATTGAGTAAGGTGACCATATCTTATTTGAGCACTCATTCATTTCATGAACCTAAAACTTATATCGTTAATGGAAGCTAGGCCTCCGCAGTAGAAAATTAAGCACTCCGATTGTATGTAAATTAGTACTCAGGTTTATAGTAAAAATTGTATAATATTAGATACGAATTGTTTGCCTATTATCTCAAACAACTAGCAACTCTGTGGTTCTTCACTGAGAGATACTTAGAGATTTAATTGTTTTGAATCTTCTTTGAATATACAGTTTTTATACTTATTTATTTAATGAAATATATAATTAGAGGAATTTCAAGAAAAGGGAGAATAAAATAAAAATAATGGGAACAAAAAGAAAAAGAACGAGCAGGAAAGAGAGGAAGAAGAGAGAAAAGAAGAAGAGGATGAAGAAGAAAGTTGAAGGAAGAGAAGAAAAAGCGAAAAAGATGAATATGGAGAACAACAAACCAAATCAGAAAGAAAAAGAAGGAAGATATGAATAGGTTGAAGAAAAGGAGAAGTAGCGGAAAAGAAAATGAATAAGAACAAGAAAGCCAAGGGAAAATATAGAAAAGAAGGAAGAGAAAAGGAAAGATGAAGGAGAAGTGATTGAAGAAATTGATGACGGTGCTACAACAAAAAGTTGGGTCAAAATAACAAGTCTAGTATTTAGGTGTAAATACAAACCAGTAAACATAGTAAATGGTGATCGCGTTCTACTTCACTGGATTGACACAAGATAAGAACACGAAAAACATTCAAGTTCAACCAAAGTTTCACGACACGTAACTGTCTACTTAAATCCCTCTTCTTGTCCTTAAATCTTATACAGCATTCTGCTTGCTTCCAATTCTTGTTTTTCTTTTTTTTCCTGTAATCACTTTCTTATTATTACTCTTTCTCTTCTTCTTCCTTACTTCTTTTTTCCTTTCTTTAACCTTCCTTTCTTACTTACTTACTTTCTTTCTATCATTTTCCTTTCTTTCTTTCTATCATTCTTTCTTTCTTCCTTCCTTCCTTCCTACCTACCTTCCTTCCTTCCTCCCTACCTTCCCTTCCTTCCTTCCTTCCCTCCTTCCTTCTTTCCTTCCACCCATCCATCCTTCCTTCCATCATTCATTCCTAGTGTTCTTTTCTCCACTTTCATCTTCTTCTTTTCTCTTTCTGCTCTGCTACGTCGAAGTCTTTTTTCTCCTTCGTCTTCCTCTTCTCTTACATCTTCTCTCCATATTGTTTTCTTCCATCACTTTTTTTCTTTGTCTTCACCTCTTTTTTTGCTTTCTTCGTCATTTCTCTTCAATTTTTCAAGTGGATAAAAGATGTGTAAGAAAGAGAGAAGGAGCAAAAAAGAGAATTGAGAGATGAGTGAAGCAACGATGGGGTAAATATAAAGGAAAAAGGAGGGATGGAATAAAAAAGATGAGGATGAAATACAATTAAGAGGAGGGAGGACAAGAGAAGAAGAGAATAGTGAAACTAGAAGAAGTAGAAGTTGAAGAAGATGCGTAATTCAAAAAAGAACGATGACAAGAGAAAAGGAAGAAAGAGAAGTGACAAGGAAAACAAAAAGCAAAGCAAACAGAAGTTACCAAGTCATGTTGAAGAGAAAAGAAGTGAATGACAAGGTGTCATGGAAGTTTTATTGAACTCAAATGTTCATTAGGTTCGTATCTTATTTCAATAGTCGAATTCAATACTGTCCACTTTTCTTTGTGCATGTTTAATAGAAAAAAGAGCTTATTAAATTTGCTCAAGCTTGTCAAAGATTGCTGGTGATGCAGTTTCTTAACGAAGCTTCGAGATGGTTTGAAAATATTTTCGAATGCACATTTTAGCATTGTGACGGACACACGTCTTTCCTCTTCAAATTATTATTATCTTTGTTATTTCCAAGCATTTTTCAAAGTAAAGGCATTCTGTTTGTTATACCATTACCTTCAACATTCCGTCGTGTTCCATAATTTCCGTAAATAGCATTATGATAAGTACAAATCAACTTCTTGTGCGGTTTTGTCCCCCGTTAAAGAAGGAAATGGAACGGCAATGTCTATGTACCTAATTTGCAGTGCAACGATGAAATTTTGAAAAACTGCATTCCTGACTCGAATAAGTAGTTTGTAGAATAAAAAGCACACAACTGGATGCCCTAATCTTGTGTTTTAATAGGAGGAAAATAGCTAGGTGGCTGTCGGCCTCCTCTGTAGATGGCCACGATACAATCCTTCCGGCAGTATCCTTGAAACCGTACCTTAAACCGCCGGATTTCAATTAAGGAAAAGCATTTTTAAACCATAGTGTCTGGATAACCATGGCAGAAGAGCATTTATTCTTGAACCAGTTGAAGTTTGATGGGAAATCTGAAATAATTTCTCTAATTTCACCTCGGACAATCCCGGATAAAGTGAGATTTTCAAATGCTCAACAATTTTATTACAAAATGGGTATCGCACGATTGCTACCACGGGTCTCAATTAAAAGCCCAAGAAACTAGTGTTGAAAAGAGGAATATCTTTTCGGGGGGTTTTGATAGTTACTGTATTTGGGAGACCTGTCTCTTGAACAGCTGTTTTCAAAAATGATTCTTCTTTTTCCAATAAAACTTTCAGTTTCCTCTGTTTATCGCGACAAAACATTTTTCTCACAACCAAGTACAGAAAACAAGACATTGGCTACGATGAAATTCAAAAACAACAAAGAGCGTTTAAGTTCGAAGTTCTTCTTTATACTTACTGCTTTATTTACTATCCGTTTTGTGATTCTCTTCTAATATGTGTTTCCCATCTAAATCCCTCCATAACTCTTCACGTGTCATCTGACCACTTTACAACTCCAGCTATCGTGAGGGCCTCCCCCTGTACGGTATGACGAAATAGAGCCGCCGTCCCCCGCAGCTAGCAGCCTTCCACTCCTCTGGCAATTGAGGGCGTCGACGCGACGACCAATTGCGGTGTCATCCGAATCTGCTCCAAGGCGTCGTCCCCATTAAGGTCCCGCGGGACATCCGAAACGCCGTGGTAGCGCGGGAGACCCGATATTTGCGGAGCATCCCAGCGGCCATCGCGGGTGACCCACGATTCTGAATCCGCCGTAAGCTAGTCACCTAGCCATTTCAAATTGCAGCATTTCGTGAATATTGCAATATTGCAGTTCATGGTGTCTGCACGGGTGCAGTCACCGTGAACTGCAATATTGCTCTCCATTCACTTTAATTCTCGAGCTCAATTTGCTGCTATAAATTAGAAAAAAAAAACATAATTGATTCTTTATTGTCCACTTGAAAACGCTTTCAAATGTTCACTACAATTCGCTCATCAGCATTATTATTATATACAAAATGAGTACATAAGCGCAAAGGTGAATATACAAGATGGTTATTATTGCGGCGGTCATTTGCTATTCCCATAATGAGACAGGAGTAAGGCTCTCAAAACATGAAATAGTAAAAATCACTGGTCTAGAGTAGGCAAATCAAATGTATGCAGATGGAAGAAATGTACAGCTATTCACAATAATTATGAAAGAACATTTGCTACTTATTTGCTATAATATGTAGTTATGTATCCCTATTCATACTATGATCTTGGTCATCTTTAAAGGGCTCTCGATGTCGCTCATCACCAGCTGCGAACGATCGCTTCTTCATCAAAGCATATTTACCACCAGTTATAGTTCACCGAGGCCCACCGCTCCGCTGATGATGACAATCGAAATCGAAGGCTCACCAGAAATCACTTATATACCTATTTAGGTCTCAATATAGTTACATTCATTAGAATTAATAAATAGGGAATGGATGTCACAAAGAGTTTCTATGGGAATATTAGCAAGCAGCATTTTAATTAACAGAATCACGGTTCACAGTAAAAAAAAACAGGAATCGCGTGTCATGGAAACGGAGGAAGGAATGGCGACAAATGGAAAAAATACAAAAACAATCACACCATTGCCTGAGTGATTGAACCCGTATTTGATAAGAATAAAAATGGAAACGCCGATGTCGTGAGTATTTGCCTCACTTACAATCCACCAGAAGCTGGGCAGGGCTTGGCCATCTTTGTGTTTGTGGTACAATCGCTCCCAGTACTGTAAGTAAATTGAAAGTTAACCAACGTGAAAGTGAACACTATAGACAAGACATCACAAAGCAAAAATCAGCACTTTACATAAGGAGTAGCCCATCAAAAAACGTTTTTGACTTACTGCGTGTACGAGCTCACATATTGCCTAAAAATGTTTTTTTTGATACGGGTATCTACTTGAAGAACAGAAGAAATTCGAGGTAATGTGTTGCTCAAAAAAAAGTTCATAAAATTATTACGTACCTGCTACAAAGTTATCGAGCGTTCCTGTTTCGCTGTAGGGAAATGACCACATCTTACTCTTAGATTCATAGCTTTGAAAATTACAGGCACATCACCTACTGAAAGTAGTAAAGTTGAGTTAAAACACACGACTGATATTGTTACTTGAATTTAGCGTGCTTTATAGTGTTTCTCCTTCCCATAAGGTGCTAAAGTTTGAAATTTTGTGGCATGTTCAGACCAGTTCTGGTTTAAATTAGGCGAAAAAAGGATATGACGGTGGATGAACCAATTCGTTGAGGTAGTTTTAGCTCTATGTGTGGAGGCGTCGTTCCCATTGGCAAAGGGTCACAGGATTACCCACTGGTAATACAGCGACACATCGCATCAAGGTAGGGTCAGTGAAGGATCGTTGAACATATTGAGTGCACTTTTTTTGTCTTTCTGTTTTGCATATGTTTTTCAAAATAAAACTCTAAGCTTAACCTCCGAATAGAATTAGAACTGTTCTGTAGACAGAGCGATGAATCAGAATGCATCTGTGAAGAGCACGCCGAATACTGTATGCAATACTGTATAGGATAGAAACCGCGGGAAATCACAGACGATAGTATGAGGGGAAAACAGAAGATAAATGAATACAATATCCAATGCGACGGTGTAGAGATTGTGTGGAACCGCAACTGTTCAGAAGGCTTTTTTGCTGTCTTGTTAAAAACATTGTGTGCAGAGACAAACTGCACAACCAACGCGACGCCACTATTTTTGCCCCCGCGCGTCGCCCGATTCGAGCTTTGGGCAGAAAATCGGAGTGGGGTAGGCGCGCGCTATAATCAACGCACCCAATGCACCCAAATTTCTGGCGCGTCGACGCCCTCAATTGCCAGAGTCTGTCTGCGAAGAGACACGAGACGACGAGGGTGCCACCCGCGCTCGATACCGTTTCGCAGCAGCCGCCGCTCGGTCGGGTGGTAAGTGCCCCGTAATCGTCTTTGAGTCTCTATTAGTCGCTATCTCAAACACTTCTGCGAGCGTCTGATCGAAAGAGTGGGCGGAGAATCTCCAGCCAGCAAAGGTCTAGATCACGACCCGCAAATTCAGTGTGTTGCTTTAACCGCATCTGATTTTTCTTCAGGTTTCTTCTAAAAACTCCGCTACTAACCCACAAACTTTAGATCCCTGAGGGGAAAACAATCGGCATTTCATATGTAAATGCTCCTCTTACGTATGAACACTAATAACTTTTCCGGAACACTCTGAAAATATGATCAGTGGCAGGATTTTAAACGGAATTTTCAGAAAAAAAAAGAAACAAAACTCAGGAAGCAGAAGAAGAGAGCATGGAAACATGATCTGCCAGTAATGCCAGAAGCGCGATAAGTGGATGTGATATTTACAAGTTTATTACAAGGAATGAGGATGAAGGTAACGCAGAAACTACGGCCGGGACAATGCGATCGAAAATTGCGCTATGATTCACAGAAGATTGCAAGGAGTGGTGTTAGGACAACTCGTACAAAATTATTTATATGCTAGTCGGTCCTGGGACGCGTTCTGCCTCTGCGTCTCTAGTTTGACAAGAGTGAGAAGGAAGGGTTAGCCGATTGTTAGTGCAATTTTCAGAGACGCTAGCGCTAGCGCGACTGTTCCTCTTAGAGGGCGTGTCTCCTGTAGACGAGTTTTCACGATCAACGCAGCCCCTGTCGATTTTGAATTCAACGGCCGACAATTTCACATACATTTTGTATGTTTCTTTGTCGCCAGATAAAGCTATTGAATTGAATTGAATTTAACGGCTAATTAGCCATTTTAAGCATTTTTACAGGCATCGAAGTTTTTTAAATCATTAATAGTGTTTTTTTAAAACCCTAAAACTCAGCAATATTGTGATGCCTCGACATCGGTATTCTCAACGCTTTTTATGTGTTGAGTCTTGCCCTTTTTTCTTATTTTTTGTTAATGTACTGAGTTTTGCTGAATTTCCGCCATGTTTCTAATGTAAAGCTTAGCTTTTCTCAGATGAGTCCGGGCCGAGCCAAGAAAGGAGCGGTCAGTCATGGCAAAATATAACAGTTATAAGGAGATTTTGACATGATAACCTTTCTAGGACCGGGTCAAAATGAGGGAGCCAGGCTATACCTATTTAGTTATTTTGTCTTCAAGTTTTTTGCTTTCATTTCTGGGAGGAGTGCTTTTCAACAACAGCTGCACTCAGTCCACTTATCCAGCTCTGTCATTTCTGGGGTGCGTTCCAAGAAGATTTCCATGGGAGGAAAATCGGTCTGATAAGATATAACGAATGATAATCTGACAGATAGGCTCATTTCATGCGGTCTCTCAATCTATCATTGGTTGGCTCTTATCAGATTCAATTTTCCTCCCGTGGAAATCTTCTTGGAACGCACCCCTGGTTGGAGGTGCCGACGTACTGCGTTCGATTGTAAGGTATGGACTCTGAGGGTTTCGACGCCGTCTGCGCGCGGCAGCCGAAGCAGCTCACAACTTCGGTTGGACGCGTATGCGGTGTTTGTGCGTGCAATTTCGTGTAATTGACTGGATCACTTTAAGGCTCTGAAGAAGGCGTAGAGGGGCTTTAACTTTGCCGTGCAAGCAATTCGCCGACTTCCGATGGTCTTCGGCGGTGCGATTTTCGATTTCCGAATTTTGAGAGGAAATGCTGCTCATTCCTCGTGGGGCACGGTGCGATAACAGGTCATTTTTTTACCAAGAAAATAACCATTTGAGCTTTAGACTTTCTCTGGAAACCGAAGATCTGACGGCAAGAACCATCGCTAAAGCGGTAATCTGATTTGGAAGCTCCGCTAGTCTTTATTGCTGATATAGTTTGTCACCATTCGTAATTCTCTTTCCGATTTGAGACCTCTATATTGATTGATTGATTGATTGATCTATTACACGGTAGAACCGTGTCAAAGACAACAACAGAATAATAAAAGCACTAAAATCAGTCGAACAACAATAAACAAATGGATCAAGTGACTATTAGGCATACATCGGCACCATCAAGAAAAGAAATCTTACAAACATTACTCCTGGGACAACAGATAACACTCAAGTGTCTTTTTGAATTCACTTAGTTTCCCCATTATCAAACCTGACCGAAGCAGTTTATTGAATTCAGACCCCGCTCTATTGACAAAGAAGTGCTGTCGTACGTTCCGCCTGGCCCCAATGAGGCCCAATTTCACCGGTGCTCCCCTAGTGGTTGATGGTCTAAGGTTGAACAGCCGGCTAGCCTTGATACCAGCACTCCCATGAATGATCTTATACATCAATATCATATCAAACCTTCTTCTCCTGCGCTCTAGAGTGGTTAGGCCCAGTTTGGCGTTTCTGGTGACATGACACACGTTGCGATTCGTCTGAAACCACGATGTCCGGAAGTAAACTCTACGTGTGAAAGTATTCTGGACTTTCTCAAGAGCATCGATGGATCCTTTTTTGTATGGATTAAAAACTACCGTACCATACTCCATTAGTGGACGTACGTACGTTTTATACACCTCGGTCAGCACGTTTGCATTAGTAGTTGATAGTGCTCGAAACGCGCAGTGCATCATCCTATTAGCCGTGGACGCAACCTGGAGGCAGTGATCATCGAAATTAAGATCGTCCTTGATAAGAAAACCAAGGTCCTTAATCTCGCTGACCTCGCTCAACTGCAAACCGTCGATAGTATAGAAGCCACTAACTCGCCTCTTACCAAGCTTCATCACTTTAGTCTTTTCGCTGGAAAGCGGCAATTTCCATTCATTCGACCATTTGGCTACATCATTGAGAGCTTTTTGCAAACACTCCGAATCCTCCATTGTCAAAATAGGTTTATACAACTTAAAGTCATCAGCGAATGCCGAACAGCCGACGTTGTTCAAGGATATGATCGAGGGAAGTTCATACGTATAGATATTAAAGAGAATTGGTGAAAGCACTCCACCTGGGGAACACCACTAAGGACTGCAAAGGGAGAGGAGAACGTACTATTAAGCCTGACCCTGAAAGTTCTACCCGTGAGAAAAGCACGAATCCAAGCCACTATACGCGGATGGATACCCACTATTTCCAGTTTGTTTACTAATTTGCGATGAGAAACTCTGTCAAATGCCTTGGAAAAATCAAGGTAAATAACATCCACACCTATATCTTTGTCCAGCGCACGCGTCCAATCATCAAGTGACTCCAGCATAGCCGAAATTGTCGATTTACCCTTTTGAAAACCATGTTGGTGTTCCGAAATGATGGAGTGCTCCTCTAGATGAGCCATAATTTTTTTTTATTACTTTTTCGAAAAGCCTTGCAAAGATAGACGTAATACTGATGGGACGGTAATTGTTGGGATCAGGAAAATGGCTTCTTCTTTGGTATAGGAGTAACAAAGGATGTACGCCATCTACTCGGAACATCTCCACGCATAAAACTCAGGTTGAAAATATGTGCAAGTGGGCTAACTATGATATCAATCACCTTTTTAATGAAACATAATGGTATGTGATCAGGCGTATCAGAAAACGAATTAGGCCATTTGGCTAGTAGCTCCGACAATTCCCAGGTGAAACCATACAGAGTCAGGCATGACAGGAAAAAGAGAAGGACTAACAAGTTCATCCAGGTCCAGTATCCTCAAGGAAAGCCTTCCTAAACGCATTTGCCAAAACTTGAACTTTATGGCCGTCCTCGACTGCACTGGAACCATCTTCTCTCACAAGACATCCAACCTCAGATTTACTCTTGAGCCTCGAATTAAGTAGCCTATAGAATAAGTTTTTACTTTTAGATTTGATAACTTTCCTTTCCTTATTGCTATTATACTTCTTCAAACGTTTTTCAAATAACGCAGTAACTCTTTATACTCGCACCAATCATCGGCCCTATTACTACCATTTGCCATGTTCCAAGCTTGAGATTTCCTGTGAGAAAGATTTTTCAAGTGCTCTGGGAGAAACGCCTTCTTCGTGGACACCAGACTAATCGGAACAAATAGGTCAATGGTGTGGTCAGAAATGGAAAAAGAAACAGTTCATATTTAGCTTCCACAGTATCCACAGTACCCAGTGAGCCATACCAATCAACACTACCCAGGTATTCGTTTATACACGCAAAATCCGCTTTACTGTATACTCTATTGTAAATTTTGGTATCAGATACGTCGATATGCACGTTCAGCTCAAATACTATAGAGGCATGGTCACTAGTGCCCAAAGGGGCCAGAGTATCCACTTTTACAATCAACCCATCCTCATTGGACAGTAATAGATCCAAAATATTACTACCTCGTGTAGCCATAACGTTAGCCTGGGTAAGATTATGCGACGCGCACATATCTAGAAATTGCTTACTACTCGGGTTGGTAGCTGTAGGAACAAGCTGTTCCCACGATATATCTGGTAAATTGAAATCGCCCGTAATAATACAGGACTGTCTACAGGAAAGCAAGTCGCCTATTGTGAAATACTTCGAGTATCTATTCGAGAGATTTTCATTCGTCAATTCTTAAGGAGCTATTTGATCACTGGTATGAGTAACGGTGTTAGTAAGTGTGAACTGGCTGCATTCTTTCAACCTCAAAAACGGAATGGTGAGGAGAATTCATCAAGGAAGGCTTTGTCGGATCAAAACAGTAAAGGTAACACTTATTTATTGTTTATTTTTCTTTTCTACCGGTTTATGTTCGAGTTCTGAAAATCATTTCGCCGAAGTCATCATTAATCGCTTAGAACACCACCTGGGTATTGTTGGAGGAAGCCTCTATGGAACGGAGTTCAGTATGGGTTGTAGTTACATTGAAGCTGCCGAGATGTCGTACGTTCGTGCCGTGGCAGTGTGGAGGAAACATCACCGTGCAAACCGAGATCACTCCCTCCACCGAAAGGGTTTTCGTCATGGAAGAGTCACTGGCTGGCCCCAGCTCTCCTGAAGATTCTACTACAAAGGGCTGGCGTCGAGAGGAATCCTGGACCTGTGCACATGTATCAATGTGCCACCTGCATCAAGAAAGTCACCTGGAATGGAATAAGCGTCCAATGCTTTGGATGCCAAAGGCGGGTGCACTTCTCCTGGGCCGCATTTTTTTTGCGACGGGGTCGGCTGCGGCGCGGTCGCGGCGCGCCCGTACTGGCGCTTCGCCAGAGCGTTGACGGGCAGCTCATCCCCATGACTCATCATTCAACGCATATCGCCGCATTCGACGTTTCGTCTGGCGTCTCCGCAGCAACCCCCGTCTATCACGCGCGCGTCTGGCGTCTTCTCGACTGCCATTGTCTATCACCTACGCTCTGGGTCTCAAGCGTACGGGGAGCTCTCTCATCTGCTTTGGTCATCGTAAAGATTTCCAACGGTTTTCCTCACCCAAGAACCTGGGAATCGCAACCTAATCGGTTTCTTTTCACCTCAAGAAATTGGTGAAGCCTTAATTTCGTGGGAGTTTTACTAGAAGTGTCTGTGTCAAACGATGCGGTGATAGTGGAAGTGTGGCGAAGCTGGATTTGGACTTAATATATTTATTAGTGGCTTTGTGATGTTTCAACCATTCGGATAGGAAATACTGACTGAGCATTTGACAAACAATATAAGCATTAGATAAAATCATTTGTACATTTGTAGATACGGTAAGATTAGGTATGCAAGGAAGAATTTAGTCCCGAAACTGTTTAAAAAAACTTGGAATTACTGCTATATCAATATGCCAGCAGAGCAGATAAGCTATCTAAATATTGCTTACACTCACATTGACTTTCCCTTAAAGGCAGTGTTCACGATGATTTTCATTCCCGAGTTTTGCACTCAAAACACGTTGGCCACCAAGTGTTACCAAAATTACGAAGGAATGACTTGAGACCCACTAAAACGTCTTACTTCAGTGGAATTATACTCTGGCCTGGACTTGTTGTCCGATTGGATGAACATGCTCACGGCGGTTGTCACCGGTGAAAAATGGGGTCAAACAAAAATGCAAGAATATTCTAGGCAAAGCAGTATTACCTAGAATTCGAAGGAAAAAAAAACAGAGCAACAGAGAGGTGCACATTGAAAAAGATGGGTCCACAAATGATTTCATTTTTCACAACGAACAGTTCCAGTGACAGTAAACAGGTGGGGTGAGAGTAAAGAATTTGATGCCCTTCTGGGACGTTTTTCTCGATTTCTTCCTCATTTCAGTTCTACCCGGTGGCCAAACAATCGGTTAAGTGATTAATCTCGAAATCGAAGATTATCGTGAACACTGCCTTTAATCATTCAAAACAGTTTCTTTGAGGAGCATACTGTGCCAGAAAACTCGCAAAGAGATTATGTTTCTCCAGATCTTAAGATTTTCATTGCCGCGTCAGTCGAGGAAACAGTACAGAACCTATTTTTCAAACGAATTGTGGTGGAAGATTTTCGTGGAGAAAATCTATTCTATTCCTTCCATTTGATCATAACAGAGTTGAAAATCTGATGAGGACCACTAATGCTTCCCCTGACAAATCCACATGCAGCCCTGTTCAGTGCTTGTAATAAAATATTCCCATAAAACATTGATAGCCGTCTTGTTTCCTATTAATTTTTCTTGAATGTACTGCAGAATTGTATAAAAGACTTGAAAATCACTGTAAACCCCTGATCCATCATTAATGTAGCGCTCGAGACATACTTTCGACTGAGGAACACTTGTGTAGTGATTACGTGCTCCAGTGCTATAGCGCTACGCATACGCCGGTGCAATTGACGCAGGCGCCCTCGAGCTGTCTCGTCGTCTCGCCCTCTCCGCTCTCGGCTGAATAATGAGTCATGGGGATGAGCTGCCCCGCAACCTCGCCAGAGCACGGTTTCCGTCATTACTTTCAGTCATAGCGGTGTACTTGTCAGTGAAAAGCAGTGCCGTATAGTAGCAATAACTGTACTGACGAAGAATCATGAAATTTTGGCACAGATTACGTCACAATCTCAATATGACAGAACGAGAACTGAAAGAAAGGGCTAATCAAAGTGGAATTCAAAGAGCGCTGGATACCAATTTGTTCCTTGCTTGCGTTAAGTGTCCTGCTGCTAGTCGTTAGCGTAGTGTAAGCCAGGAAAATATTCGGGAAAATCTACGATCCCAACGGTATTGTATTGAAATGTTTCACATTCCTAACATGTAAAATGCTTCGAATTAAATTTTCTACTTTGTTCGGGGAATTCTCGCAAGCGATCTCCATCACTGCTTAAAAAGCCTCGACTAAGTTATATTCCTGTGGTTTGTACAACGAATTTCTCATGATTTTCTGTAACCTCGTTCTTCTAGAAACACACTTTTTTCCGTTCCAAAAATGCACTATTCCCCTTGAAAAAAAAATCCGAAAATTTCTAGCACCCCCGTTAGCAAGCTATCCAGTCCTGTTCAACCCTGTTGATAGGAGCTTTTTGTGCTGCCGAGATGTCGCTTTTTGTAGTTGTAAGGATATTTCGGTATAGATGCAGAACGTTTCTCAATTTTTCCATAGCTTTCAGTCACGGAGTGGGCGAAATTTTGACGTACACGCCGAACATTCTTCGGGGACGTTTCGGACTCTCCATTACAGCTCGCCATTAAGGATTTATTTAAATCCTATGAAAGGTAGTCTGAGGAGGTTTATATTTACTACAGACTTTCGTTTAGTGTGAAGTTTAACCATTTCTCCGAAAGTGATGTTTGGATCCAGCAGCCGGGTACTGAGCGGTAAGGGCCTGAGCAGAGTGCCACCGCGGCGCGGCGCGGCCTGATGACTGAGAGCCGTATTGATAGATCGCGGCGATCTATCAATACGGCTCTCCATCATCAGACCGGCGCCGCGCCGCGCTGGCAAAAATTTCTGCTTAGCCCTAAGAAGCTTCACTGCATACAAGGGCAAGACTGCTATAGTCCTTGTAGGATGCCTTCAATTGCACCTACGAGGTACCTATGTGCACTCGATCTCAACGGAAGCATTTGGAAAAATCTATCTCTGAATGGTTAGATATATGGGAAACTTTCGGTTTGAGAGCATTTTTAGTTCCCATGAGAAAACCTTTGACCCGTTTCATCGCGACTGTTCTTCTTCTTCTTTGCAGCCACATTGAGGGTTTTGTCATAGGTTGAGGAACTGGGCGACCAGTAACGGATTCGTCCATAAGTCCATTACGGTCAGCGTGGTGGGTCTCTCTATCTCTCTCTAAGTAACAAACTTGTTAGTCACTTTATCTGTCCCTCCCCATCGAAAAGTATAGCCTACGACGTGTTTTAGCGAGTTGATCTACCAACTGATAATATCACATGATATGATAAGCAGTAAGAAGTAAAGTAGTGAATGTGAAACAGTAAGAAACGAACTTGTTAGTCACTTTCTCTGTCCCTCCCCATCGAAAAGTACAGCCTACGACGTGTTTTAGCGAGGTGATCTACCAACTGATAATATCACATGATATGATAAGCAGTAAGAAGTAAAGTAGTGAATGTGAAACAGTAAGAAACAAACTTGTTAGTCACTTTCTCTGTCCCTCCTCATCAAAAAGTAACGACGTGTTTTAGCGAGTTGATCTACCAACTGATAATATCACATGATATGATAAGCAGTAAGAAGTAAAGTAATTAATGTGAAACAGTAAGTAACAAACTTGTTAGTCACTTCCACTGTCTCTTCTCATCGAAACGTACAGCCTACGACGTGTTTAAGCGATTTGGTCTACCAACTGATAAAATCACTTGATATGATAAGCAGTAAGAAGTAAAGTAGTGAATGTGAAACAGTAAGAAACAAACTTGTTAGTCACTTTCTCTGTCCCTTCCCATCAAAAAGTACAGCCTACGACGTGTTTTAGCGAGTTGATCTACCAACTGATAATATCACATGATATGATAAGCAGCAAGAAGTAAAGTAATTAATGTGAAACAGTAAGTAACAAACTTGTTAGTCACTTCCACTGTCTCTTCCCATCGAAACGTACAGCCTACGACGTGTTTTAGCGAGTTGATCTACCAACTGATAATATCACATGATATGATAAGCAGTAAGAAGTAAAGTAATTAATGTGAAACAGTAAGTAACAAACTTGTTAGTCACTTCCACTGTCTCTTCCCATCGAAACGTACAGCCTACGACGTGTTTAATCGATTTGGTCTACCAACTGATAAAATCACTTGATATGATAAGTAGTAAAAGGTGAAGTAGTTAATGTTAAAGTAAGTGAGTAGGTAATCATATCTGTCCACATACCAACTTACCTACCTGCCCAACTGATCGCCTGCGACCACTGGCAGTGGCTAGTGGCAGGAACGAGGAACGAGGAACAGGACACAAGGGACGCGTTACAAGAAAAAACGCGAATTTTAGCTAAGCTTCCGCCGATCTACCTTTGTTAATTTTCAATCGATTTGGCTCAAATTTTGTAAGCGGGTGTCTTCTAGACTCTCTCACTTATATCCAGAAGGAAATCTCTAGAAAATTTGTTTTACAGGTTTTCTTAACTACTTTACCAAAATCTGAGTGATCACAAGTGCCAGGCAAAACCAAACCTCTCCAGCCGCTTCGCGGCTGGAGCGATTCTCCCCCGAAGGGAATATGTGAGCGAATACAGTCGAAAACTTAGGAAAATCGATAAATGAACCTCAGATTTGTGATCAGCACCCCCAAATAACTCCCCAAAGCGAATTTTCAGTCAAATCTGGAATTTTTCTTCTAAAACGCTTCGAGAACTCTCTAATTGGTATAAATAAACGCCCAACCGAAAATCCGTACAAGTCCAAAACGCTGTTAGCCTGCGCAAAGTTTGGAAAATGTTCCTTCAACCAAACTTTGCTTAGGGGGGCAGTTTTGGGCGCTGAACACGATTGTGAGGCCCGTTTCCGGATTTTCGTAAAAATAATGCGCTTTTTGGAGGGTACAATAGGTACGAAAATCTAAGAAAAAATGCCTATAACTTTTTTTTCAGAGTGGGTCTAGGCAGCTGCGATGGGCATATTCGGACTTTTCGTCCGAAAATGGTTCTAGAAAAGTAAATTTCATTTGGATTGGTCACTATGACTTATTGTGGATCCCTTGTGAGAAACAGAACGCATGTATGGAGTTCATCTTTGAGGGCCTCATAGCATATGTAGCCAGCGAGCGGTTGCGTCGCGTTCACCGCAGATCGCGCGCGACGCTGACGTCCTTCTCGGACGAGGATTCCTTCCTGTAGGAATCAGTTCCATAAGCTTCATGGCGATTATAAGTTCTGGTTGTTCTTGTTCCTTCACCGAAGCCGGCAATACGCCGCGGACCATCTCAAGCCTAGTTTTGACTGCAGGTGGTCGCTGCGACCATGCGAGGGACAAATGTTCCTTTTTCATCGCGCGTAATGGAAAGCCGCCGCTTCGTGGCATATGTCCTACATCGCTGGGTCGCGGCGACGAAATCCTATGCTTTACTGCATCGCTGCTTCTTCTTCTTCTGCAGCCACAGAGAGGGTCCTGTCATAGATTGAGGAGCTGAGCCACAAGCGTCGGATTCTAACACAGATATACTGGTGTTAACGATGTCGGTCTCATCGGGCAGTTGAAAAGGTGCGCAGTAGTATGCCTTTTCTTACCACAATCCGGGCACTCGTCAGGTCTGCTGCTATCGATCTTATGTAAATAAGACATAAGCATGGGGGAGTGCCCGCAGCGCAACGAGGCAAGGGTGCACCTGGCACGCCTACCAAGTTCCATCTCGGTTCCGTTGACCTCAGGCGGCACGACTCCGAGAATGGAGTTTACGGCGGTCTTGCATAAGTGATCCTTGACGAATTGGGTATGCTCAGCACGTAAGAGGCGGAGGCGTTCTTGTTGTGCGTTGGTCCATCTCTGTATATTGATTTTCGTGGGAGCATCAGCAAACGGCTTTCTTGTACTTCTCTCTCTGACGGGGTCTAATACTCTTCGCGACGGATGATTTGGCTGCTTCAGGATGTTTATGTACAGCTGTTGTGCGTGGAGTTGGCAATGGTCCTTAACTGGCAGGATGTGAGCTTCGGCTTGTAGGTGCTCTACCGGAGAGCTTTTGGAACAGCCTGTTGCGATTCGCAATGCTCCATTTTGAATGTGCTGCAGCCTGGACCAGGATGTGTCCGACACGATATGCTGCCAGACTGGTGCAGCATACTCCAGGGCGGGCTGTACGATGGCCTTGTACGTGGTCAGGATCGTTTCTTTACTGCACCCCAGGACGTTCCGCCGAGAGCACGTAGGACGTTAAGTCTTGTTTTCACTGCAGCTTGCTTCTGCTCCGTGTTCTTATGAAACCTCAGCGAAGGGTCCAACACGAGTCCGAGCAGCTTAGGGAATCGGGCGGCCGGCAGGCGAGTTTCGTCCCATTTCACCATGGGATGAGCACTGTGCTCCGCAGGATCAGTGGAAAAGACGGTGACGGATGATTTAGCGGCAGAGACTGTAAGCATCTTGCTATCGAGAAAACATTTCAACTCGATCAAGTAGTCATTGATCTTACTGGCAGCTACATTTATGTCGCGATCCCGGCATAGTATAGTAATATCATCCGCATATGCTACGACCTTGATGTCTTGGTATGGAACGGGTAGATCTTCAATATACAGACTGAAAAGAGCAGGCGATAGAACTCCTCCTTGAGGTACACCGGCGGCAATTGGGATGCTATTGGAGACGTGCCCTTGAAATAGCCCTTGAAAAAATTTGCCCGACGTCCTTTGGTGAATGCGGTTATCCACCGCTTCTGCCAGGGCGGAATGGTAGACCTTAATAGGCTCTCCGACAAAATGCCCAAATTTACAGTGTCAAAAGCCTTCGTTAGGTCGAGGGCTACACCTACGGTACGCTGAGGTTTCATGGCATTGAAGCCGTCCAAAACATAGCTCACAATTTCCAGCAGGGCCGTAGTGGTGGAATGTAAACCCTGGTACCGCCGTAGTGACCTGTTGATTTCGATCAATACCAGCAGCGGAGCGGTGGGCCTCGGTGAAATATAACTAGTGATAAGGAGGTTCCGACGAAAAAGCCACCGCTCCGCGCTGTGATAATCGAAATCGACAGGTCACTACGGCGGTACCAGAGTTTAGCTTACGGAAACCATGTTGATGCTGTTGTTTGCTATTATGTTCGGCAAGCTCCTCCACAGCTATTTTTTCTGCAACTTTGGCAATAGGTGAGAGAAGACTGATTGGCCTGTAACGTTTTGCCGTGGATGGTGATTTACCCGGCTTCGGCAATGGGATGACGCGTGCTACTTTCCAATCTTGAGGTAATGTACAGGTGCGAAACGATGTATTAGTGACGTCAGCGAGCAGGGGTAGTAGTTCATTTGGCAGTCTCTTTAGAACTGCTGGGCTCAAACCATCTGGCCCTACTGCCTTCGAGTTACTCATTTCCTTGATAACCTTCTCGACCTGAGCGGGCGTGACCGCATCATCTTCAGCCATGAGTGGCAATTTACAGAGTTCCCGAACAGTTATTCTATTCTGCTTCTCTCTTTTTGATTTAGTTATGAAAAAATGCTTCCCAAGAACATTTGCGGCCTCTTTCCCTGACTTGAAGACTCCGCCGTCGAATTCAATCGTGGAATTGTCGGCGGAGGTGAACTTTCCGGAGATCCTTTTCAAGGCCTTCCACGTTGCTGCTGCATCATTTCTGAAGTTCATCTTCTCAGTGAACTTTTCCCAAGATTCTTTCTTGTGCCTATCAAGGTCCATCCTGATCTCATTATCCAGCTCGGCAATGTCTGGGTCAAGATGATTAGCAGCTCTCTTTGCGTCCCTTGTCCTTATCTTCTGCAGTGTCTCCCTGGTGACATTGGGAAAGAAGGTCTTGACACGACCTTCAGGGATCGCAGCTTTCATCGCCTTCCTGATGGCATTAGAGAGGTGGCGCTCCTTCTGGTGTACATTGCCATTCCACGGATATTCGGCCGCTTGGCGGAGTGCAACCTCCCTGAACAGGCTCCAGTCTGCAAGGCCTAAATTGAGTTAAGAACGATGACGAACACCTGTATAGGGAGCAAGAGAGTTAGAGAGATCGATATTGACAAAGACCGGAATGTGATCATTGGAAAGAGTTGTGGATGTAGACCAAGAGCAGGCGTTAGAGAGATTAGAAGAGACAAGGGAGATGTCTGGGCTGGAGGATCGACCGTAGGCAGGGAGACGAGTGGGCTGGCCATCGTTAAGGATAACGAGGTCGCACTCATCCGCCCAGTCTTCGACGTCATTTCCTCTAGCATCAGAATCGAGCGACGAGCAGAACGTGTGAGCATTGAAGTCACCCGCAAAGACAACTGAGGGAGATAGAGAGCAGTCATACAGCTGCTTGAGTAGAGGGATAGGGTTGTAGGTCGGTGGACAGGATGTAGGAGGAGGAATGTATATATTGAAAAGAGAAAGTGGAGTTTTTAGAGGTAGATGGATGGGGATGTACTCGAGAGTGCCATCCACTGGAGTGTTTGGAATGATGTGAGAGGGAAGAGACGACAGAACAAAAGTAGAGACTCCGCCTCCCTGAGATGACCTAGGATTATGATATGCAGTATAGCCCGGGATGTTTGGATGTCGAGAGGTAGCAGAGGGAGAGAGTTTGGTTTCCTGAACCATGATAACATCCGGGTGATGAGTACGGGTGAAGAGAGATAATTCAGAAAGCTTGGCGCGAAGGCCGTTGAGATTGATATGTACAATAAAGAGGGGGCGGTTGGTAGATGAGGAATTGGAGTTACTGGAGGCGGAGCACACAATACAACGAAAGGATGAATCGTGGTGCCTCACAGAACTGAGACCCGAACAAGAGAAGTGCACACACCTTTGGCATCCAAAACATTGGACGCTGGTTCCATACCAATTGACATCTCTGTCACATTTGGCACATGGGTAGTTCTTCTTCTTCGCGGGTCCTGGGTTCCTCTCGACGCCGGCTCTTTGCAGTAGGATCTTCAGGAGAGCTGCGGCCAGCCAGCACCTCCCCCATGACAAAAACCCTCTCCGCGGAGGGATTGACGTTGGTTTGCACGGAGGTGGTCTTCTTTCCTCCACACTGCCACGGCACGAACGTACAACATCTCGGCAGCCTTAAGGACGGTACTCTCGAGTACATTCCTGTCCACCCCCCCCCCTCAAAACCCCTTTATCTCTATTTAACATCTATATTCCTCCTATATCATCTTGTCCCACCTCTTATAATCCTATTCCTCTCCTTAAGCAGTTGTACGACTGCTCCCTCTCCCCTTCAGCTGTCTTTGCGGGTGACTTAAATGCTCACACGTTCTGTTCTGCTCTTGATTCTGACGCCAGAGGGGAAGATGTCGAAGAATGGGCTGAGGAGTGTGACCTGGTTATCCTCAATGATGACCAGCCCACTCGTCTCCCTGCCAACAGCCGACCTTCTGGCCCATATATCTCTCTTGTGTCTTCCAATCTTTCTAATGCTTGCGTGTTGTACACACACACAACTCTCCAGTGATCACATTCCCGTCTTTGTCTATATTGATCTCTCTGACTCTTTTGCCCCTTACTCTGGTTTTCGTCATCGTACTTATCTTAATTTAGGCCTAGCAGACTGGACCCTTTTCAGAGATGTTGCACTCTGCCATGCGGTCGACTCAGAAAGAGCGCCATCTAATAAGTGCCATCCGCAAGGCCATGAAAGCAGCAATTCCTGAGGGTCGTGTCAAGACCTTTTTCTCGAATGTCAGCAGGGAAATACTGCAGAAGATAAGAACCAGAGATGAGAAGAGAGCCGCAGACCATCTAGACCCCGAGATTGCTGTGCTGGATAATGAGATCAAGCAGGATCTGGATAAGAACAAGAAGGAATGCTGGGAGAAGTTCACTGAAAAGCTGAATTTCAAGGTGGACGGAACTACGACGTGGAAAGTGTTGAGGAAAATTTCCGGCAAGTCCGCTCCCCTGATGAGCTCCGCTATTGAGTTCGAGGAGAACGTCTTCAAATCAGGGAAAGCGGCTGCTTACGCACTCGGCAATCATCACACGTACCAAGCGAGGCGTGCAAAACAGAGTCACGGCTAGAGAGCTGAGCCGGTTGCCGCTCATGAACGCTTCTGAGGCCTTTACTCTCACTCAAGTAGAGAAGGCTATCAAAGAAATGCGAAATTCGAAGGCTATCGAACCTGACGGTATCTCCCCAGCCATCCTGAAGAAGCTTCCCACGGAACTTCTACCGATGCTCGCAGATATCATTAACACTTCTTTCCGGACCTGAACTCTACCCCAAGCTTGGAAGACAGCCAATGTGATACCGTAGCCAAAGCCAGGCAAGTTCCAAAGCACGGCAAAAGGCTTTCGACCAATAAGCCTGTTATCGCCCGTCGCTAAATTAGCTGAAAAGCTGATTGTGACGGGCCTGGCTGATCAAAATGAGCGACAGCAGCATCAGCATGGGTTCAGGAAACTTCACTCTACTACTACTGCTCTATTGGAGATCGTGAGTTCTGCGGTCGATGGGTTCAAAATGAGAAAGCCCCTGAGAACGGTGGCCGTCGCCCTTGATCTGAGCAAAGCGTTTGACTCTGTTAACTTGGGACTTCTGTCCAAGAAACTGCTCAAGTCGTCGCTACCATCATGGCAGAAGCGATGGATTGCAGCGTTCACAAAAGGTCGCCGGGCTAAGGTTCTGTTCCAGGATCACGTATCCGATAGCATTCCAATAGCAGCCGGAGTTCCACAAGGCGGAGTGTTGTCCCCTGCCCTATTCAGCCTGTATCTTGAGGGCATTCCCGAGCCTCCCAATGATGTAAAGATTGTTATGTATGCCGACGACATCACCATCATGTGCCAGGACCGTGACCTGCAGGTAGCCGCTAACAAGATCAGCGCCTATCTCGTCGAGTTAAAGCTCTTCCTCGATAATATGATGCACACAGTCTCTGCTGCCAAATCCTCTGTTTCAGTGTTTACAACAAACACCAAGGAACAGAGTGCCCATCCAGATGTCAAATGGGATGGTGACCTGTTGCCAGCAGCAAAATTCCCCAAGCTGCTTGGCCTTATTATTGATCCGTCACTGAAGTTCCACAAAAACGCGGAACAGAAACAAACAGTCGTCAAGGCTAGGCTTAATATCTTGAGAGCTCTCGTAGGAACATCATGGGGAAGCAGCCGAGAGACTATATTGAGAACCTACAGAGCAATACTTCAGTCGGCTCTGGAATATGCGGCACCAGTGTGGCAGCACCTGGTGTCTGACAGCTCCTGGAATAAGCTGCAGCGTGTACAGAATGCTGCGCTTAGAATTGCTACCAGTTGTGCAAGGAGCTCCCCAATAGAACATCTTCACGCGGGGGCTTGCATATTGCCGGTCAGGGAGCATTGTGAACTCCAGGCACAGCAGATGTATAATAATGTTCTGAGACAACCGAATCATCCGACGAAGAGAATCATGAAGACCATTAGAGAGAGGTCGATTAGGACGCCGTTCGTCGATGCTCCTTGTAAAGTTGATGCACAGAGATGGGCCGACTCTAATATGGAAAGGCTTTGTCTTCTACGTGAGGAGCACACACAGTTTGTTCGAGAATATCTCACGAAGGCGGCTGTGAACCCTATCTTAGGAGCAGTGCCGCCTCGGGTTGGCGAGTCCGAGTCTAAACTCGGCAGACGAGCCAGATCTGCTCTTGTCTCGCTGCGCTGTGGTCATTCTATTCTGCTCATGTCTTACGTCAACAAGATCGACAGCAGCCGACCAGACGCATGCCCGGACTGTGGTGCTCCCGGACACGACACGGCGCACTTATTCATGTGCCCGAAGAGACCTACCTCCTTAACCACAATGGACCATTGGACGAATCCTGTGAAGGCCCCCCAGTTCCTCAACCTATGACAAAAACCACTTTGAGGCTGCAGAAGAAGAAGAAGGTCTTAGTTCTGTGAGGCATCACAATTCATCCTTCCGTTGTGTTCTGTGTTCCGCCCCCAGCAACTCTGATTCCTCATTCACCAACCGCCCCCTCTCTATTGTACATATAAATCTTAACGGTCTTCGTACCAAATTGTCTAAAATCTCACTCTTCGCACGTACTCATCATCCGGATCAGGGCTGTGCGTAACTGAATTTTTGAATTTCGTAAATCGTAAATCGTAATTTCTCAAGTTCCTCGTAATTCGTAAATCGTAATTCGTAATTCGTAACCGATAATGAGTAATAAGCCCACACACAGCCTAATCCTCATTCGGTGTTAAAGAACTTTAGCAATCCAGTGATGAAGTATTTCCATATCGAAGGAGGTTGGAGGTTGAGTTTCGAAATGACACCTTTTTTATCAGTACTTCGATGAATGTTCTGTACACATAGGTACGTGGGATGGACACGACTTTAGTGGACAAAATAAAACTCTGAGCTTAATCAAGTAGAGAATCATCGCTTTATCAAACAAAGTTCGATGGAAGCCAAGTTGGGCAACACTGGGATGAGAAAAAAATAACGGTTCAATAGTTTTAGACTCAATCTGTCAAAGCCATCGTGCTCGCTGCTAATCAATTTCAATTATTTTTGTGTACAATAGAACAAATTGGGCTAGCTGACAACCACCAGATTTGAGGCTCTGGAAATGCGCCCTGTTAAAGGCACTGTTCACGATAAACTTCATCCTCGAGTTTTCCATGACAAAAGCTTATCGTGGCTCTCAGAAGCAGAACAGCGCCAAAAAAAACCTGACGAAAAGCCACCCAGGAGCCGCACAACGGCTTCGAATAGTGGGCAAACCCCGCCGCTTTGGGCAAGTCCGGCCCCTTTCCGGCCCTCGACGTGAACAAATGAAAACTCGAGATCGTGAAATGAGCTAGGGTTTCCGATCAGAAGCCCCGTTCTTCCCTTCATTCTCAACTTCTCTCTTTACTGAGGTCAGCTCGCATACATTGGCTGCAAAAGACGGAAGTTACAAGCCTCGGACAACTCGTCCACCATGCTTCCACAGCTCAACTTTTGAGGGGCCATCACTCCGTTTCTAGAGGTCTTGTACAATTTTAGAGACATCTTTGAATTCAGAATGGAATCGTTCTAAACATAGGCAAAAAGCAGAGAAGGAATTTCTATTGTGAACACTGCCTTTGAAGTTATGGCCACCTGAAAACTGCTGTGGGGTCGATCATCTAGCACTTTTCGATAGAATGTTGATCCGACTGTCAAATAACGTGGAAAAAAATTATGGAACAAATTCCGCATGAAGGAGATTTCCAGAATGGCAATGATTAGACCCCTCTAAATGCAGAAAACTTCGAAAACGAATTTGGCGGGAAGTTCAGATTCATTCTTACAGAGTACTCAAACCCGTTTTTATTTGCAAATGGAAGCTTTTGAGGAGCTCCTTCGTTATTTTCGTTCACTGAGGAGGCCAAGCTATACAAAAACATGAAAAATAATATATTGTTTCCTGCGCGTAAGATGCCTTGAATGCTTGGACAAGGTGGCCACCCTAGAGGAGATATACATTCACAAACCTACTTTTTAAGACAGAAATCGAGTCTGCCCTCTATATTTGTGAAGCGTTTCCCTGAATGGAGCGTTCCCACCTATAAGCATAGGTTTGTTGGGATGGAGACAGTGGTCTGAGGGGTAAAGGTTGTTCAAAATTCTGGAATGCGAAAAGGTAAAGGTTTTCTCCAAATATCTCATTTAAAAATGAACAATTTTTTAATGCTCTTTTCTTTTGCCATTAGAATTTGCTGAATCTCTCAATTTGAAAAAAAAATTGTAAACTCTTTTTAAAAGGTACAACACCCGCGCTAAGTTTTGTAAAAACGGAGAGCATTTGCCAAACTTGGCAAAAAAACGTCTGATGCTTGTAACTTTTTTGAACAAAGACGTTTTTGAATTCTGGAAACGCCAACATATTCACAGCTGAAATTCCTACATAGTAATGTACATTGAAAACCGAAGCTCCCTAAGATCGCTTCGTTTTCGAGTAAAATTGTTTTTGTGGTCGTTTCACAGGAAAGTCGCGCGCGGCAAAGTGCGGCGAAACTTTGAGTAGTAATTGTACAGTTAATAGGAGAGCAATCTCCATGTTTTCTTCGTTAATTAGATGAAGGTGTGGCAATCTCGAGATCTGTGCGTATTGAATTTTCTAAATCCTTGATTAAACACAGTCGTGAGCTTTCTGAATAGTCGGATTTTGTTGCGAAAGCCCAAGACCGATAAATGGAGAATTTCGAAGATCTAATTTGCACAGATCTCTAAATAGCCCAACTTCCCTCTAATTCACGAAGGAAACATAGGGGTTGCTGCTCTATTACTGCTGCGATTACTACTCGAAATTTCGTCGCACTTTGCCGCGCGCGATGGTTTTGGGAAACGACCGCAAAAACAATTTTACTCGAAAACAAAGCGATTTTAGGGAGCTTCGCTCCACAATGAACATTATTATGTAGGAGTTTGAGCTGTGAACATGATAGCGCTTTGAGAATCAGAAAACGTCTCCGTTCAAAAAAGTTACATGCATCGGACGCTTTTTTGCGAAGTTTGGGAAATGCCCCCGTGTTTAAAAACTTAGCGGTATTGTACTGAGGTGACCCTGCTGTCATATTTTTATTTCAAATGGTTCAAACTGAGTTCTGAGATTACCATTTTCCCTCTAGTAGCTTCTGGAGACATCTATCAAAGGTAATTTTGGGAGTACCCGTAAAATTCTTTATCGATTACTGTTTTCTGGTCAGAAAAATATTCTCCCGATTCTTCAGCAGATTTGTATCCAAGAAACACCAGTTTCTTGCTTGTACGTTCACACCGCTGAAGACGGAGAAGGTGGTATTGGAAGCCACGCGAAATTCTGCAACGAAGTGTCTATTGGGTTCCAATCTTTGTTTGTTCCATGAGCCAGCCAGGTCTTTAGAGCTGAGTCCCATATTTACTGTCCATCTCGGGATGGAATCGCTACCCGCAGTTGCAGATGAGTGCTTTTGCACCTTGCAGAGAGCTTGAAGACAGTTGTGGTGGGACGAACATCAATCGGTTTAGAGCCTCGTAGTCGTGGTCCAAGAATGATTATGTTCGCACTACACGTTGCAACAGCGGCTGTTTGGAACTGCGGACCCGAATTTCGCTCTGATCTAAACTGTAGCTCCATCAAAGGTCTGCGTCTCTCGTGTTCATGTTCGGCTTTACAAACCTGGCTCACATTCGAAGCAATAAAAGGTTGGAACCTAATAATGTTTCGGCCGGTCAGTGTGTGATCATACCTAAATCTCGTTATCATCAATTATATTTCGCCATGACCGACCCCACTGCTGACTACGCCCGACTTGGAATGTCAGGCTAGGGAAACTGAATTTAAAAAGAAAATCAAATATCAAGAGTGTTAAATTTATCTATGAACAAGACCGCAAATTTGCATTGTTCCTTCTTCAACCACGTTTTCACGTTTTGTTACAATTTGTTACGATTCGTTACGATTTTGGGCCGAAATTTCGTAAATCGTAAACCGTAAAAAAATTGCCAAAAACGCCCGTAATTCGTAAATCGTAATTCGTAATTACGCACAGCCCTGATCCGGATGTCATTATGGTTCAAAAAACCAACCTCTCTCCCTTTACCACTTATCCCCAACCAAACATTCCAGGCTACACTGCCTATCACATCTCAAGGACAGCTCATGGAGGTGGAGTTTCTACGTTTGTGCTTTCTAACTTGCCTTCTCATCTTATTCCAAATGTTCCTAAGGACGGTACTCTCGAGTGCGTTCCCGTTCACCTCCCTCTTGAAACTCCATTATCTCTATTTAGTATTTACATCTCCATGTATTTACATCCCTCCCTCCACTTCTTGTCCCCCAACCTACAACCCCATACCTCTTCTTAAGCAGTTGCATGACTGCTCTCTCTCCCCATCAGCTGTCTTTGCAGGTGACTTCAATGCTCACACGTCCTGTTCTGCGCTTGAGTCCGACGCCAGAGGGGAAGACGTCGAGGAATGGGCTGAGGAGTGTGATCTGGTTATTCCAACGATGATCAGCCTACTCGTCTCCCCTCCTACGGCCGACCTTCTAGCCCTGACATCTCCCTCGTTTCATCCAATCTTCCTAATGCTTGCACATGGTCCACTTCCACAACTCTTTCCAGCGACCACATTCCCGCCTTTCTCCATGTTGATCTCTCAAACTCTCTTGCCCCTTATACTGGTATTCGTCAACGTTCTTATCTCAATTTAGGCCTTGCTGACTGGGTCCTGTTCAGAGAGGTTGCGCTCCGCCAGGCAGCTGAATATCCGTGGAATGGCGATGTGCACCAGAAAGAGCGTCGCATATCTGACGCCATCCGGAAGGCCACAAAAGCGGCCACACCTGAAGGACGTGTGAAAAGTTTTCTCCCCAATGTCATCATGGAGATTCTACAGAAGATCAGGACAAGAGATGAAAAGAGAGCTGAGAATCATTTCGACCCTGAGGTGGCCAAGCTGGATGAAGAGATAAAAAAGGATCTGGACAAGCACAAGAAAGACAGTTGGGAGAAGTTCACTGAAAGGTTGAATTTTGACAGCGACGGAACAACTGCGTGGAAAGTATTGAGGAAGATATCTGGCAAGTGCGCCCCTCCTCGAACTCTACCATAGAGTTCGATAACAGCGTCTTCAAATCAGGAAAGGCTGCCGCATATGCTCTTGGCAAAAATTTCTTCATCACACGTACCAAGCGAGGCGTACAAAACAGAGTCACGGTAAAAGAATTAAGCCGTCTGCCGCTGATGAACGCCACTGAGGCCTTTACTCCTGCTCAAGTGGAGAAGGCTATCAAGGAAATGCGGAACTCGAAGTTTTGGGACCTGATGGTATCTCAGCAGCCATCCTGAAGAAGCTTCCCACGGAACTTCTACCGATGATCGCAGATATCATAAACACTTCTTTCCGAACCTGCACTCTACCCAAAGCATGGAAGACCGCCAATGTGATACCCCTGCCTAAGCCAGGCAAATCGCAAAGCACGGCGAAGGGCTATCGCCCTATTAGCCTGTTATCGCCGATCGCGAAAGTAGCCGAAAAGCTAATCGTAACGGACCTGGCACAGCAGAATGAGGCACAGCAACATCAACATGGGTTTAGAAAGCTTCACTCCACCACCACTGCCCTTCTGGAGATTGTCAGCTATGCGGTCGATGGGTTCAATATCAGAAGGCCTCTTAGAACAGTGGTCGTTGCCCTCGATCTAACCAAAGCATTTGATTCTGTTAACCTAGGACTTTTGCCCGAGAAACTATTGAAGTCCTCGCTACAACCGTGGCAGAAGCGTTGGATCGCAGCGTTTACGAAAGGTCGTCGGGCCAAAGTGCTATTCCAGAATCACGTCTCCGATAGTATACCTGTAGCAGCCGGTGTGCCGCAGGGTGGAGTTTTGTCACCTACCCTCTTCAGCCTGTATATTGAAGACCTACCTGAGCCTCCTGAACATATAAAAATTGTTGCGTATGCCGATGATATCGCCATCATGTGACGTAATCGTGACATACAGGTAGCCGCAAACAAGATCAGCGACTATCTCGTCGAGCTTAAAAACTTTCTCGATAGTATGATGCTCACAGTTTCCGCGGCTAAGTCTTCTGTTTCGGTATTCACATCTGACCCAAAGGAACACAGCGCCCAACCTGTTGTGAGGTGGGATGGTGACCTCTTGCCTACAGCGCAATTTCCCAAACTGCTGGGCCTCGTTTTGGACCCATCGCTGAGGTTTCCCAAAAATGCTGAACAGGAGCACGCAATTATCAAGGCAAAGCTTAATGTGTTGAGAGCTCTAGGAGGAACGTCCTGGGGTGGCAGCAGAGAGACAATCTTGACGACATATCGAGCTATTCTGCAGCTTGCATTGGAGTATGCTGCACCTGTCTGGCAGCACATCGTGTCGGACAGTTCCTGGACTAAGATGCAACGAATTCAGAATGCTGCACTTCGAATAGCCATTGGATGTGCAAAAAGCTCACCGATTGAGCACCTTCACGCCGAGGCCCGTATCTTGTCAGTGAAAGAGCTATGTCAGCTCCAGGCTCAGCAGATGTTTATTAATGTCCTTAAGCAACCTAATCATCCGTCGAGAAGACTATTAAATCCCGTAAGAGAGAGAGAGAGCGATCAGAGTGCCGTTTGCCGATGCTCCGAACAAAGTGAATGTACAGAGATGGTACGATCGGACCACACCCGGTTCGTCAAGGATCATCTCGCCAAAGCGGCCGTCAACCCTATTCTCGGTGATGTGCCGCCCAGGGTTTGTGATACCGAGTCCGAGCTCGGTAGGCGCGCCAGGTGTATCCTCGCTTCGTTGCGCTGCGGACATTCTCCATTGCTTATGTCTTACCTGCACAGGATCGACAATAGCCAGCCTGACGTGTGCCCGGACTGTGGAAACGAAGGCCACGACACTAAGCACCTATTTGATTGTCCGAAGAAGGCAACAACGCTCAGTGCAATAGACTTGTGGACGAATCCAGTGCTGGTCGTCCAGTTTCTCAACTTGTGACGAAACCCCTCTCAGTGGCTGCAAAGAAGAAGAAGTTACATTGAAGGGAGTGTGCTGGGGGGCTTACTGACACAGCAAAAGATAGTATCAGGAAGACCGGAAAGTAATGTCGTTTTCTTACGCTAAATATAAACACAATTTTGACGAGCCTTTATTTTTAATCAGTGATGTACCCATCATTTTCAAAAACCTTTTCGACTATCTGACAATACCTCGATAGCCTGGCATGGATTTTCTTCCACTTACATCATTAACACGTCGTTGTCTAACGTTGATGGTCTTCCTGATAAATAGGAGTTGGAAAGATCAAAATTACCCGATTTGAACTTGGAAACCACCGTTGGAATTCAAGAATGTCCAATGTATTTAGATAAACATGGCAATTGGTTTTGGTAGCTATTGTTGCGTTACTTCCCTTGCGGAATTCAAAAAGCATGCAATGTCGGATGTGTACCTCTTCTGATATTTGGCTGGCCATTTTACCAAAAAAAAATATAATCTACTTGTCTATAAGTAAAGGAGTCACTATAACCTTACTATGTCTTTGGCATGCCTCTGAACCAAACAATGAGCTGATAAGTGACAGTCAAGTATTAACATGCGCAGAAACGACATTGTTTCCTCCCAAAAAAAATACATTGTTTTGATATGGGTTTCGTCGCTGCGGCGGTCTTTTCGCGTACTTTTTGCTTGCAAGAATTGACGGTCCAGAAAAATTGCAGGCACTTGAAACTTTCGCTTATTCAGTGCTTCCAACGACTTAGGAAAATATCACAAGTTGTTCCGCGCACGTGTCAAAGTTTTTAGGAATACTAGGTTTCCGATACATGGCCTAAATTCAGGGTTAGGCAGGTCGTTGCGCCAATTTTCGTTGGAGCTACGACCCCTTCTTGTTGACCGAGGTTTGAAAGTGAATTTTCAAAAATTTACGATCCCCTCTCTCGAGATGAAAAATTGCTTTAGCTCCCTCTGAGTGAAAAATTTAGGGAAATTTCAAACTTGTGGTTATAAAAGTCAATTTCCTTATTCCTACCTCATTTTACCTTTCCAAATGGTTTCGAGAAATTCCCAATTTTCTCCAAACATTTTACGAGCCCTACCCCCAATTTTTTAGTTTTTCCGACAATTCCCAAAATTTCTATGACCCTCATTTGCGCCATGTCGCAACCCTGCTCAACCCTACCTAAAGTTTTCGGGAGGCACCCTTTAATATTCCATTGTCGAGAAAAAATACTTTTCTCGTTAAGCCAATGCAGACAGGGAAAAAGTGTACAGTTGTTTAGACATAAGGGAGGGGGAGGGGCGATTTACTGAATGTCCCTTGTTATGGAAGACATTTGGAATCCGAAAACGTGGCCGGAATCATAGTGGTGTTTTTCAGAGTTGAGAGACTACTATGCCAAAACGAATCAGTCTCTTGTGCTGAAAATCCATCGACTTGAGGTAAAGAGCCATTTTGCGCTCTTGCATTTTTATGCACTAATGTCTTATTTCTCCGGACGTTTTTATTTGAAGGTTGAGCTTGCTAAGACTCGCAAGTTGAATGAAGAGCTGCGAAATGAAAATGCTTTGCTCAAAGAGAAGTTGTCTATGAAAGGAGACTCTGACATTCAAAACAGAATTGAAGCGTTAGTAGAAGAGCGAATTCAGGTGTGTGATTCACTGTTTGTTTCGTTTTAGAAAACTTCTCTGGTTCACAACTTAGTGTCTATTTAGCGCAGAATGGGTCGGCTGAGTCATCTCAGCAAGAGGATGATCTCTTATTTCCAAAAGACGGCTGTCGATTTCAAGGAAGCCTTCGACGAATTCGGGTGGGCAGTCCAATTTGATCCTTGTGAATCAGAGTTGCAGTTGCCTGCAGTTTTTCAGTGTAGAGCCTGCAGTTTTTCAGCGTAGAGCTTAGCTCAGACGATATTGCCGTCGACAGCCAGAATAGAGAGATGAGAATCCGTCGAGGTATCTTGGCCGCAAATGGGAGACCTGACCTAGACTCTGGTTGATTTCTTTTACAAATTCGATCTGTTCCGTTTTGTTTAGCTAAGAATCCACTTTTTTATACGTGTATTTCAGTGTCTGAGTCTCCTAAAAGTTCGTGTCACGCAGATTTGACCCCAACGAACTCATCACAAGAAAGCGTTAGGGTTTCGGAAAATCGCAGGATCGCGCTGGCAGATGAGACTCCAACCGTAAGTTTTTTGTGTTACGCGAGCCCCTTTTGCTTTTTTCTACTAGAGCTAATTTCTGCTAAGGCATCTTTCATTGTCCGCCATAAGCGCGGGATGAGCGGTAGGCTCGCATTTGCGTATGCGGTGGCGTAGGATTGTCCCAATTTTTATTATGTTGGAGTGGACTTAAACGGAGAAGGTAGTATTGATTGAAATGGTGAAACCGTCATAGCGGTTTAGGTGGTGCCGCTATGACGGTGTTGAACGGGCGGCGCAGCGAGAACTTTCATAAAGGGCTCTGCAGAGTTGCACCGCGGCGAGTCTCGCTGCGGCAGTGCAATGATGGAGAATGGGGGGGGGGCGCCACGCAGCGGGCGATGGCAGCGGCGTGTCGCGTGGCAACAGCGACGTGGTTACCTCGCAGTTTTTCCGCCGCCGCGACAACAGCGACTCCCGGAGCGACGCCGTCACCGAGCGGCGGCGGAGAATGGTCTCGACCATTTCCTTCGCTGGCGACGAGCGCCGCCGACGATCGATTCGAGCTTTTTTCTCTTATTTCTTTCATGAATTCAACCCTCTGAGGAACTTTCTTTCTATTTCAGCTTAAATTGAAGGGAAAATCATTGAATAAAATTTCATCTCGAATTGGTTTTGTTTCCAGTTTTATTTGGTATTTTTTTTGTTTCAATGTCGTCTGGTACGATTGTTGCCAAAGCGATTGCCACAAACCGTTCACTGATTTTATTATCTCGAGAACTATTCATCAAGGCATCACTCTACTGGTCGTAAACTTGAATTATTTTCTCAGCTTTTTTATCCCAATATTTTGTAGAAGTTGTTGGTAGACATTTACATAAGTTTAGAATCATATCAAACAAAAAAAACTGTGTATAGCGAGATGCGACGTCAAATGTATGAGATCGTACGCAATGGTAGAATGCTATGCTGACGACAACGTCGCTGCAACTCTGCGAGGTCTTTGTGCTCATCGCCTTTTGTTTCGACCATGCCTCAAAGCTCTCGCTCGGCGGCGTGCCGCTGGTCGCTGCAACTCTGCAAAGCCCTTAAGCTGTCTGCAGAGTTGTGCCGCGGCGAGTCTCGCTGCGTCGGGGCAATGATGGAGAGTTGAGGGCGCCACGCAGCCGCCAGGGCCAGCGACGTGCCGCGCGAGAGCAGCGACGCGGGTACCTCGTCGAGTGTTTTCGTAGCCGCGATAGCAGCGGCTCCCGCAGCGACTCCGCCAGCGGGCGGCGGCGAGGAATGTTGTGGACCATTTCTATCGTCGGCGAGGGGTGCCGCTATTGATCCTTTCAATGTTTTTGTTTCATTGTTTAGTCATCCATGCGATTTTTTCCTATTTCCATGACACCTTTCCATAAACGCTTGAACAGTTTTTCACTCGTTCGTGACTTTCTATGTGATCTATTCCCATTCACTGCCCGAGGTAATTGATTTCATTAGTTTTTTTTTTCTGAAATATTTGTGATTCTCACGAGAATTTCCGGATCAACGAAGCCACACGATTTTATGTTTTCCCTTTCTGAGAGCGTATCCCTCAATTTTTTTTTGAAATGACAAATTTTTTCAAAAAACGAGAAAGTTTAGCAATCTTCGAGATGCTTTTCAGTTCTGCCGCCTCTAAAATTCCAATTTCTGTTCATATTTGGCTTCATGGTGAATCCAATCGATTGCCAAGAATATGTTCACACACTTATATTTTTCAAAAGCTCGATTTAGCATAATGGGAAGTGATTACGAAATTTCGAAATCGAAAAAAAAATCAAAATTTGGCGTGAAATGAATGAGGTTGTACGTAATGGATGAAAACAAAGAACGAATGAGGCAACGCTGCCACTCTGCGAGGCGTAGAAATGCGCCGCCGCGTCAGGTTTTGGCCACGCCCCAATCCTCTCGCTCGGCGGCGTGCCGCCGGGCGGCGCAACTCTGCAGAGCCCTATAGTCTACCGCGTGTGCCGCGTTGGTGATGAGGACTATGAAAGATGCCTAAGTTTTTTTTCGGCTGTTAAGCGACCAGCATAGTTGTCAGAATTTTAGTGTGCGCAAGGTTCAAGAGTTGGGCGACGTAGCGAATTGTTCGGACGGATTCATAGACAGATAAGAGGTAATTTCGATTTCATGCAGCGATTGAAGACACTGTCCGGTCAAAAAGTGCGCTGTCCATAGTAGGAACCCGCAGCATGCTGAAACTTAGTCGAGTGGAGAACCGTGAGACGTCACTGCGAAGAGGACGTCTCACCGTTGTTCCCGCGGATGAATTACGACGAAGATCGTCTGAAACAGTTGATTGGGGAGGGGATAGCAAGGAAAGCCCCGCTCAAAGGCAGCATACACGCTCGCAAGCATAGTCGAGATAATAGCATAGATAGGTCCGCCCGGCCCGTACTATGTCGTCAACGACGTTTGAAGCGCTGAAAGCTGTCCAGGATGACAATATTTGACGATGTTTGAGCAATCTTGCCTTCCACGCCCGTATTTTCACACCCCTTCGAGTAACAGATTGAGAATCGATACTTGAGAAAGCATGTGATAACATAGAATGATAGCACTATAAAAAGGGAGTGCAGTAGAGAAAAAACACGATTTACCTTAATATAACATGTTTGTGCACTGATAAAATCCTCCATTTCAAGAGGTCAGCCAAAGTAGAGCGGCATTCTCGAAAGTGGACGAGAGTCAATAGGTATGCAGACATGTTATACTCAAGTAAACCAAGCTATTTCTCTCGTGCACTCCCATTTGATAGCGCTATCACTCTCAATTATCACACGTTTTCACAAGTATCGATTCTCATTCTGTTACTCGAAGGGGTGTGAAAATACGAGCGTGGAAGGCAAGATTGCTCAAACATTGTCAAATATTGCCATCCTGGACAGTTTTCAGCACTTCAAACGTCGTTGACGACATAGTACGGGCCGTGCGGACCTATCTATGCTGTTATCTCGACTATGCTTGCGAGCGTTTATGCTGCCTTTAAGTTAATTCCGTTGGCCTCCCCCGCCCTCCCAGGGTTGAAGAGGCCGTTGCGCCAATTTTCGGCGCAACTACGGCCCCCTCCCTGTTGTCCAGAATTTTGAAAAAATGTGAAATTTTTTACGACCCCCCTCCCGAAATGAAAAGTTGCAACACTTTCAAGGTGAGAAATCTGGAAAAAATCGAACTTGTGGGAATAAAAGGCAATCACTACCTCATTTTAGTTTAGTAAGTGGTTTAGAGAAAATTCCTTTTTTGCTGCGGAAATTTCACGACCCCCCTAAATCTTCATTTTTTCTCAGAAATTTTCCAAATTTTTTTTACGACCCCCCCCCGTTGCGCCGAGTCGCAACCCTGCCTAACCCTGCGCCCTCCTTCTTCCCCCAGGAGGATGAACGATAAAACAACGCCGCAACGCATACGGTGATTTCCAATTTCGAGGCGGTCTCTCACTTTGCGATTTGTGTAGGCAGATCTCCTTCTTAAGGGCTGTGTAAGGTGTCTCTGTCCGGATTTCGGAGAGGATATGAAGGTAAGTCAGAGGCCATGATTTTTGGCCTTAGTCCAGCTTTCTAAGGACAGGAAACTGCTGAACGCAGCGAGATTTGGCGAACTGAGCTCTGAAGTGGCATGCATGAATGCGGCGGACAACGTCACGTGCACGCATCGCGATTTGAATTCAAATCGTGGCGCGTGCGTGCGGCGTAGCGCACCCTGACCCTCGCTGCCGCATTCGTGCATGTCACCCCTGATCAGCTGGTGAACATTGGGTGTTTCGGGTGGCGATCCCATGTGGAAGGCGGGCACCCGGGGGAACAAGTTAAGAGCCGCTGTCGGGAGGTCCTCTTTACCTCTTCACAATTCGGAAAAAGCTCTTTATTTGTATCGAGGGAAAGTCCCTGTCAATGCGTGAGTACGAAGTTACTGAGTAGGGATCAGTTAGCTCAGACAGATCAATTTAACTGGAAGGGTTGTCAAAGCTTGGCCGGACGTAGCCTTAGGGTTTGCAAACGTTTAAGTTATTGACATATTGTAATTGGATTTCGTGTTGAGCTGCATGTTTCGTATACAATCCTTTTCAATAAGTACGGAAATCATGCTGAATTGCGGCGAATGCTAATAGCAAATGAAGGGCACTTCATGATCAAGGTCAAGTGCAGGGGTTAATCAGTGTGACTAATTGATTCATGCAATCTACTTCTCAATATTCACGCTATTCCAGTGTTTCAAGAGTTGTATTGAAATCTACATACCATTTTCTACAAAAAAAAACGCAGTTCAGGTGTTTCTTGGGAGAAGTAAGTGTTTGTGACCTAATTGCTTCTCTTTCATCTTTCATATATTAGGTTATAAGTGAAACAGAAGATTTTTTTTTATTTTTGGCGGGGGTGATTCTGCTAAGCGTGGTATACCGCTCGGGAAAGAATGTCTTTCTACATTCAATACTTCTTCCAGGCTTCAGCAAAAGCAGTAGCTTATCGAATTGTATTCTGAAATTTAGTGGTTTCCGGGCATCTCGTCCCCGCCGTGATTTCACACCTCAGTCACAGCTTGCCACAGGTAGGAGTCTCCTCCCCTTGCAAGGCTTAGGTTTAGTATACCTGATCTATCAAACACTAAGATTAACGAAGACCTATCATTTAAAGGTCCATTTTGTTAGAACTTGGAACAATTTGCCTGTAGGAATCGCTGAATCCGGAAACTTTTCGATCTTTCGAAGTAGACTATCCAAGTACGATCTCAGGTCACTACAAGAACGAGTGAGCGTCCACTCTGATCCAAAGGGTATTACCAATAATCCAATGTGACGGTTTTTTTCCAGCTTGTGGTGCTTTTCTTTGTCCCAGAAGCGGTGGCCTCAAGTCTTGAGACAAGAGGTCATTCGAATTGTAAAAAAAATTTCTCTGCAAAAAATTCATATTTTGTCCCCTTCTCACTTCTGCCATTGTTATGCATCTTTTTTTTACTTTAACAAAGAATCTCATTCACATACGTGTATATGTATGTTTCTTTATTTCCACAATAAAGTCGTTGAATGAATGAATTTTCGAATTTTGGGTCGAGGGTGAACGGCTATGGGGACGAGATGCCATAAAATCAAAATTTTTCACTATTGAGGTGAAAATATTCCGATATTCTCAAGAACTTCCTAGTAATAAACTAGATCTGCCAAAGTTGAAATGGGGGGGGGTGAGACTTCGAGAATTAGAACGATAGAGTTCGCTGAATATCCTGGTGCTGCGTAATTACCAATTTCCCGAATTCGCTGAAAAAAAAGCTCCCTGGATCTTTTCCCTAACAAATGGCTGCGAAATTTAAAAGCAGTATTTTTTGGGCAAGTCCCTTGAGTAGCGTTTATTTTGTCAACAGTCGATCATTTTTCCGAAAATTCGATCTTGCCATTTTATCAATTTTCGAAAAAAAAAAGATTTATAATTAGCATACTGTGTAATATTTGAAAGGGGACTTGCCAATGGTACTTATCAAAGGTCGTTTGATAAGCCGCCTGCTTCTCACCCTATATAGTGGAGTCCACCAAGAGTGTCTCATTTACTTATCAATAAGAAGCGGTTGGCTGGGAATCAATGTGCATGAATCCCATACCAGCACGCTCGATACCGATTGAGCGAGAGCGGTTGTGCTGCAACGAGTTTCATGTTCATTGATCTCCAATCGACCGCTTCTCATTGATAAGTAAATGAGACACTCTTGGTGGACTGCACTATACACTATAAGAGTAAAAAAGCTCCAGAACCATGGCCTGGTGTTATATTGGACCATGTCTATCCGCGTTTCGTGATGTATTTTTTCGGGTTTCGCCCAATGCATTTTTGTTTTATAGGCGACGAAAATGATCCATCTGAAGATTCAGTCGGAACATGCCCTCCTTTTGAAAAAACTACTCCATCGTTAACAACGTCGTCCGTCTCATTGAGACGCCCCGTACTGGATACTCCGGCGCTGCCGTGGATGGAAACTGACACGGTAACATCCTGTTTTTTTTTCTGAATGACGATTTTTCCAGCTCGAATGTCGTTTTTAATTTCTTACTAGAAAGCAGGCGTTATTTTAACAGTGGGCAGATTTAGCTGCAGCAGTACTTGGGTTGCGTAATTGTAATTGGGTTTTTGTTTACCCCATATGGAGGTCATTGCGTAGACTATTAAATTTATGAGAATATCGGTGCGACGTCTTTCCTTGCTGAACGGAACAATGGTTTGATGATTTTCCTAGACAACTTGTTGGTTCGCTTTTTGTTATCCATTCGTAATGGTTGTATAGTTCGAGCCTTGTATAGTTAGGCCCGTGGCTTGCCTACTGTAGAAAAAACATTTAAATATCTTTCGCGGCTGGCTCGGGCGGTTTAAATCTCACCTGCCGCTGGCGGTATGGTAGGCTGATTAGCTGCGCTTTTCTCTCGGCCTAAATCGATTAGTGGGCCTGCGCACGCGACCTCCGCGGCAGCCGCGCGCGATATTAATTTTTTTTCTTGAGGAGGCAAGCCATGGACCTAACTGTACTGTTTTAAAATCTCGTCGTTTTTATTTGATATTCGATAGGTGCGTCGAAAACGTACGGCTACTCTGAAAATCAAGACCTTCAAGGAACCAAAACTGAATCAGAAAATGCGGAGGCCTGGACCAAAGGACGAGCCTTATCCTTTCATCTCATCAATGCAGTAGCTGAATGTGCTGTTCCACCACTGTTTCTGTAAGTGACAAATGTGCTCTATCATTATTCGCATGATGATGCTTCACAGCGTCTAGCAGTTATCATTATCGACTAGAACACTATCATCACCAGAGCGCAGCTATTGCGTTAACATTCTGAAGGCATTCAGCCACAGTAGGTCATTTTCTGCTCTACCGATAGTCATGTATGTATAGTAGCTCCATTCCTGCAGTTCTCACGTCATGAAATTCCTAGCGAAATAAGTCGGTTTTGTAAAAGAGGTGTTTTTTTACAAATAGTAGCATCATTTTTCGATTTGTTCGCCTTTCAAGTTGCTATGCTACCTCTTCTGTGACCGTTTTGTATATCTTTTAATGGTTATGTATCCCATTTCCATGACATACGATGTGTGAAAGTATTATAGTTTTTCTAATCAGGATCACGAAACAGCACTGAATACTGTATCTCACATTTTTGTTAGCTGGATGAATAATAAGTTTTAGGTTTTGTATGTATCCTTTAAGGCATTAGTACTGTCTCACAGGTTTCCATCGAATATTTTTCAAATAAATCGCATGATCTGTATAAAGCATTCCTTTAATCGCGCTAAGGTATGACAAGAATATGCAATTTCTATGTAATATCTACATATTTTTGCGTTATAGTTTCGGGATTGAATTTAGTGTTTCATGTCTCGTTGGTCTGGCCCAGTATGGGCAATTGCTTCAGTCTGAAGCACAAGAAAAAAGAGGCGGATCGAGGTAGGTCGCTTTTCCCTGTGATTGACTTAGTTTTTAGAGTGGCTGCTTATCTGCAGAGCACCCGGCTGTCCACAAATGGTTGGCAAGTTGCGATTTCTCCTCAGTTCCCGATATTGACGATGATTTCGTCGATGAGGACCGATCGCCGAACTGCATCATATATGAGAGCGTTTTAGGAGAAAATCATCTGGTATGTCTATTTGTATCATTATAGGGGGATATTAGGTATCCTCTGGTTCGGAGTCAAATTCGCTCTGTTCCTTCACGCGCTTGTGCGAAGCGAGGGTAGAGACAGCGAGAAAGTGGGGAGAAGGAGACGCAGCACACGCGCGCAGACGCACACGATAAACGGAAATAAATTTCCCACCGAAATGGAAGATATGTGCTGGACAACGATGGCTGCGGACTTCAGACTTGTAGCTCGAAATGGGGGAATTTTGAAGGTGTTCGGCAAGTACGAAAATTCGCAGACGTAGTCTGTAGGATAAGTGCGCTCTTTAGAGACGCATATTGGAGAAAATTCCTCGAATTGAACGTATTCGTACTTATAAATGTTCTCCAGTGTTGGATCTCTAAACTGATTCGTCGAAATTTCCATTTAGTACGTGTCGCAATATTCTTCCCTGGGTTTCGGCGTTGGGGTAGGTGAAAGCTCGGCAGAAAACAGACAACGGCCAGCTTGACCTTTATCCAGTGGAAGGGGCTCGCAGTCGAAAGAACGAGAATTCGGAGGTGTGGCGTGTTGAGCGTTCACATTGGTGTGTGGCATCTTTCGAGACCATATCACGGATGATTTTCGTCGCTAGTGAGCAGTCCTAGAATGGTTATTTGAGCCAAAAATAGTTGCGTCTGCGCTCACAGCTTTCGAAAAGCTATGATTTTGATTGAACTTAATTATTGATCTCAATTTGGACCGGAAGCACTTAAATAAAAAGCAAGTCCATCAAGGAGGCATATGTCCCCAAGGTGGCGCGAAGGCCATTGACGCTAAGGTTGCTCCCATCATTGTGTTGTCCAATGACGCCTTTGGGTCATTAGCCCTTGTTCCAGGATGAATTAGAGTTTTTGGAAAATTTCCAAGGCGTCGATGTAATACTGGAATTAAGGAGTGACTGATTTCAGGAAGCTGATTGTGACGGATACATCACGGCTGTAGAGAACCTAGAGAGTGAGGAAGATAACGCTAGTGCCGAAATCGTTGAGCAGGTGGCCGCATCGTCGTGCACCGACGACCAACAGCCGGTATTTACCTTCTCAGTATTATCTCTTATAGAGTTCATCATTCTGAAAGTTAAACTTCTGCCGGCCCCTTCGGGCTGGGATGGATATTTCTTTTCAATTTCATGAATCAGGTGCGAAATATTTGAAAAATTCGCGAAAATCGGATATTGGGTCGGCCTTTCTAAGTCATTTTTGATGGGGTTGTGCTGATTGAATCTGATGTAAATAATCCCCATATGATCACTTCTACAACTAAAAATGCTGCCGAGATGTCGTACGTTTATGCCGTGGCAGTGCGGAGGAAAGAAGATCACCTTTGTGATAACCGACGTCATCCCCTCCACGAATAGGGTTTTTGCTATGGGAGAGATGCTGGCTGGCCTCAGCTCTCCAAAGGATTCTCCTTCAAAGGGCTGGCGTGGAGAGGAATCCCGGACCCGCTCAGAAGTATCCATGCGCCATCTGCAGCAAGAAGGTCACCTGGAACGGCAAAAGTGTCCAATGCTTTGGATGTCAGAGGGGGCTGCATCTCTCGTGTTCGGGTCTCAGTTCTGTGAGGCATCACGACTCTTCCTTCCGTTGTGTTCTGTGCTCTGCCCCGGCAACTGATTTCTATTTTACCAACCGCCCCCTTTCCATCGTACATACATATTAATCTCAACGGCCTTCGTGCCAAACTTTCTGAGCTCTCTCCCTCCGCTACCCGTCCTCATCCTAATGTCCCGGGCTACACTGCCTTCCATGCTCCAAGGTCAACTCTTGGCGGAGTTTCAACCTTTGTTTTATCTTCTCTCCCCTTCCACCTCATACTCAACACCGCCACGGATGGTACTTTCGAGTACCTTTCAATTCATTTACCTCTAAAAACACCACTTTCTCTTTTCAACATATATATATATATATATATATATATATATATATATATATATATATATATATATATATATATATATATATATATATATATATATATATATATATATATATATATATATATATATATATATATATATATATATATATATATATATATATATATATATATATATATATATATATATATATATATATATCCCAACTACTACCTCATGCCACCCATATTACAATCCTATTCCTCTTCTTAAGCAGCTCTTCGACTGCTCCCTCTAATCCTCGGCTGTTTTCGCGGGCGATTTCAACGCTCACACTTTTTGCTCGTCTCTTGGCTCTGGTTCTAGAGGAAATGACGTCGAAGAATGGGCAGAGGAGTGTGACCTGGTCAAAGGATGATCAGCCCACTCGTCTCCCTGCCAACGGCCGATCTTTCAGCCCAGGCATATCGCTAGTCTCGTCCAACCTCTCTAACTCTTGCCCATGGTCCACCTCAACAACTCTTTCAAGTGGCCATGTCCCCGTTTTTATTCACATCGATCTCCAATTCTCTCGCTCCCTATTCTGGTGTTCGTCAACATTCTTATCTTAATTTAGGCCGAGCAGACTGGCGCCTGTTCAGTGAGGTTGCGCTTCACCTAGCGGCCGATTACCCGTGGAATAGCGACGTGCACCAGAAAGAGTGCTATTTATCTGACGCCATCCGCAGAGCCATGAAAGCGGCTATTCCTGTCGGCCGCGTCAGGACGTTCTATCCAAATGTCACTGGACAGTTGGATTTTAAGACGGACAGTGCAGCGACCTGGAAGGTTTTACGGAAGCTCTCGGGTAAGGGCTCGCCTGCTACTGTCTCCACAATCGGATTCGACAACGGTGTATTCAAATCAGGAAAGGTAGCCGCTTATGCGCTCGCGAAAAGTTTTTTCATCACCAGTGCAAAGCGTGGTCCGCAGAATAGAGTGACTGTACGAGAGCTTTGCCGCCTCCCGCTTATGAGCACGGCCGAAGCGCTCACTACGACTCAAATTGAGAGGGTTATAAAGGACATGCGGAACTCTAAAGCTGTTGGTCTTGAAGGAATATGCCCTGCTATCCTGAAGAAGTTACCAACTGAAATCCTTCCGCTTCTCACTGACTTGATGAATACCTCGTTCAGTCCGTGCACTATCCCACAGAATTGGAAAACAGCTAGCGTCGTGCCGCTGCCCAAGCCTGGCAAGCCCCAAGCTTCAGTGAAGGGATATCGCCCCATTCGTTTGCTGTCCTCATTTGCGAAAGTACCCGAAAAGTTGATTGTGAAGGACATTGCAGAGCACAATGATGAACAGGTGTTTCAGCACGGATTCAGAAAGCTGCATTCCACCACGACAGCTCTGCTGGAAATTACTAGCTTTGCCATTGACGGGTTCAATGCCGAGAAGCCACAGAGAACTGTGGCTGTTGCCTTAGATCTCACCAAGGCATTTGACACAGTAAACCATGGAGTTCTTTCAAGCAACTTACTGGAGTCATCAATACTGCCGTGGCAGAAACGCTGGATGTCGGCATTCATCAAGGGCAGACGAGCCAGAGTTATGTTCCAGAACCATGTCTCCAATAGTATTCCTATAGCAGCTGGAGTTCCGCAGGGCGGTGTTCTATCGCCAGCCCTCTTCAGTCTCTACCTCGAGGATATGCCTGAGCCGCCACAGGATATCAGGGTTGTCGCGTATGCAGATGACATTACTATCATGTGTCGAGATTGAAACATACAGGTGGCCGCCAATAAGATCAATGAGTACCTGATTGCACTGAAGAGCTTTTTCGACGAGAAGATGCTAAAGTGCTCCGCATCCAAGTCAACGGTATCTGTCCTCACAACGGACCTTTCCGAGCACAACGCTCATCCGGACGTAGAGTGGGATGGAGACCGTCTACCTGCTGCGCGATTTCCAAAACTGCTCGGTCTTGTGCTCGATCAGTCGCTCAAGTTTCATAAAAATACCGAGCAGAAGCAGGTGGTCGTGAAAGCCAAGCTCAATGTTCTCTGGGCCCTGGGCGGTATCTCATGGGAAAGCAGCAAGGACACTATACAAACTACGTATAAGGCTATTCTCCAGCCCGCACTGGAGTACGCCGCACCGGTTTGGCAGCATCTAGTCTAGGATTCCTCTTATATTTTCTTATTTGTTACATGCGCCTAGACACATGTGAAGAAAAACAAATGAAAAAATTAACGACTTAAAAACAACAAATTCAAACACTGAAACGAAACACAACTACCAATGAGGCTATAACGAAGTTGGCTCCTGTTGTAGATACTGGCCGACCACAGTTTTGAAACCAGGGTAGGTGGGAGGAATTAGCCATTTCTTGCTCAAGCTCAGATAATCCAGTCCCGCACGGATCGTGAAGAAATGCCGCCTAGACTGTGAACGAGGCCTAAGGAAGCTAGGTTTGTACCTTTGTCCTCTTGTATTGGAACGTATGAGGGTAAAAAACTCGGATAGGTTCAATCCTACCGTACCATTCAACATTTTAAAAATCAAATACAAATCACTTCTCCTCCTCCTAACAGCAAGCGAGTCCAAATGCAACCTCTTATTCCTTATGTATCCCCTAGGAATTGTGCTGCACGAAAATCCCATTGCGCGTATGAAGACCTTCTTGGACTAAGATGCAACGCGTACAGAATGCCGCTCTTCGCATCGCCGCTGGATGTGCTAGGAGTTCCCCAGTCGAGCACCTGCATGCCGAAACACGTGTACTATCAGTGAAGGAGCACTGTCAGTTGCAAGCCCAACAATTCCGTATCAACATCAATAAACAACCAAACCACCCGTCTTGTAGAGTGCTCAACCCCGTTAGAGAGAGAAAAAAAAAGTCATTCGCCGATGCTCCACATAAAGTTAGCTCGCAAAGATGGCACGACTCACAGAAAGAACGACTCCGTCTTCTGCGCGAGGAGCACACCAAGTTCGTACGGTGTCATCTTGAGAAGGCGGCCGTAAGTCCTGTACTAGAAGAAGTACCGCCACCAGTCTGCACATCCGAGTCTCAACTCGGAAGAAGGGCTAGATGCACACTCGCATCGCTGCGCTGCGGTCATTCTGCAATGCTTATGTCTTACGTTAGCAAGATTTACAGCATCAAATCTGATAATTGTCCGGACTGCGGTTCCATCGTCCATACATTTATTTAACTATCCGAAGAGACCTACCACGCTGACCACAATGGATCTATGGACGAATCCACTACTGGCCGCCCAGTTTCTCCGCCTATGACAAAACCTTAGATGTGGCTGCAAAGAAGACGAAGAAGACAACTAAAAATGGATATTTTGGAATATATTGCGAAATTTAGACCTACAGCCTCTTTTCTTCACAAGAGACTGGGGGTCGTATTCGCCAACAACCCCCCCCCCCGAGGGAAGTCGAAGGGAAGCGGAAGGGATGATACCGCGCGCGGCGGAGGAACAGATCAACCCATCTTACACTATGTAAGATGGAAATGCAAACTGTGTTATATATCAATGTCACTGCGAAAATATAAGAATTCCATCGCAAAGCGGCCATTTTGAGCGGAGCGATGCGAAAATTTTTGGCGGTCGCGAGGGAAGCCAAAGGGGGCGAGAGGTGGCCGTGGAGCGCGCCTTTTGTACTGAATTTCCACCTCATCTTCCCTTCGACTTCCCGGTGGGTTGATGACGAATACTACCCCGAGAGGTTTAAGGAGCGGAGTTGTCGATCATGCCGAAATTTTCTTATCACTCGTATATCGCCATGATCAACATCTTCTTATCACTCGTATATCGCCATTTGCTGCTGATTCAGCGCGGTCTCAAATGAGCGGCAGAGCAAACTCAAATTTTACTTGCCAGTAGCAGAACCACAGTCATTTACGTGAAACAATAATCGGCGACTTACGGTAGCGGATTCCCGAGTGGGAAGAAACGCCAGCTTCGCCACTTATCCTTCCATTCGATAAAGGTCGTTTATCCATGTGACATAGTAATGTTTTAGCGCGACCTTTATACACTCCCTGACGAAGAAAGTGTTTACGAAACGTCTGATGAGCAAGGACTATGCGAGATGAATCCTTTTGAGACTCCGGTAAGATTATGTACTTGAGAAAAATATTTATTTACACTGCTCTATAATTGGGAGAGTATTACTGAAGAGCAGTTTACATGAGGAAAAAAATGCAAAAAGGTGATAGGCGGTTGATTGAAGGACTGAAATGAGCGGTAGGATGGAATAGCACAGGCTGGAATCACTTTGCTTGCTTATAGGGAAGAAAGACGCATCCCTGAAAGGAGAATTTTCTTTAATGCTACTTCCTGGTATTCTGTCTATTGGTGATCCATTTGATCGAAGTTAGGAGGTTTCTACAGTGAAAAACCAGCGCCTTCTTCACCATTTTCAGACAATTTTATAATATTGCCTAAGAACTCTGATAAGATTTTTAATTATGATTTCCTCTTTGAAGAGGATGCGGCTTTCATCCCATGGCAGCGGAGGAGGTGCTGGTGACGAAGAGGAGGACGATATTGTAGAAGATCTGCCAGAGGTTTGTATTCAACGACGGTTGTCTCTGTTTTTCAACAGTAAGTGGAGAATTATTGTTCAGTGGAGAACCAACTACGATGCGAGACCGATTTGTCCTATGCCTACTCCCTTAAGAAAGGTAAATACCGTCCTGTATGCCTTTTCAACCGTTTTGCATATAATAAATTCAGTACAAACACGGCTTTCTTAAAGAATCTTGTATCGCCTGGGGTCAATCTGGAGACATTAGTTGATCGGAGAGGAAGGGTTCGACGATCAGAACGGGTTCAGCTTTACTTAGACGAAAAACGACAACTGGTACAACGACTATGACACCGATCGTCTCAATTTTCATGTTATTTTCCCCCTTTTTGTCGATTCATGCTTGGCCTGCCTTGACAAAGCAGCTTCCCATCGTTCGTGGAAGTAGGCATTGCAATTATTTTTCAAGATGTTTTGAAACATTTCTTCTGATGCGGAAGAATCCCGGTTCAATGTTTTATCTCATAAAGTTACGAGATCTTGTTTGCATGATATGTTTTCCATCTGACATCATTTACGTGTCGAGTTTGCAGTTTTAAACTGTGTACATATTCATCCTTTTGCTCAGAGTATTGTACTGTTTTTTGTCTTTCTCGCGCTCACTGCTTTCCAGCTTACCCTGTTACTGTTTGCCAATTTTGCATGAAGATTATACACACTTCCTGTTGCCATTCTATATGTACGTATCAGATTGATGATAATTACGTTACGAAGTTATGGGGAGTGTTTAAAAGCTTGTAAGGTCCTAACTTCTTTTTTCCCACCCAAGAGATCGAAGGTTTTTGCACTCAAACTTCACCTAGGGGTATACTTCGGCAACTTGTGAAATTTTTTTCGAATAAACACACTAACTCGAAATTTGGGAAGTTCGAGTAATAGAGTTGTTGACTAACTAGATTTTTCCTGATCTTCGAATAATCGAGGGGTCGAATAGCTGTTTTTTTTAAATTCCATAATCGAGTTTTCGTCTAACTCGATTTTCCGGATTTTTCAATAATCGTGTAGTCGATTGACTCAAGTTTTCGAATAATCGAGTGATGAAGTTTCCGACCAGTGTTTCGAAATTGCGATCAATCGAGTATTTAAAACATCTGAGCTTGAGTGTTTTACCCGAAATATTTTTTCTAGTCTTTCAAATTTCGATTGAAAGTTTATGTAGCAGTGAAAAACGCCTTCGCAACTTAGCAGGCCGAGCGAAACCATATTTACACAAAGTGGTTATCCTAAATGAGTATGTGCGTTTCCAAGGCCAAGTTCTGACGAAGAGTGCGAATTTTCCCTTCACAGCTGCGGAACATTACGCTAAACGGAGTTATAAGCGTTTTTAGCTTTTTAACCGTAGGTGCATCATAGCGCGAAATCCCTGAATCTCCTGCGCCTGCTGAGATGCATCGATGCGACTTCTACACCAGGAATCATTCTGTAGTCTGTTTCTAAAGCCGGAATATCTTGCTAAGATGAACGAAACGGCACGCCCTCGTACACTAAGTCGGTGGCGCCACCGTGGCCGGTTGACGCAGCGACAGTGGGCGCTTCAGTTAGAAGCCGTTCTCGCTTTTTATGCTTTTCTGTAGAACATTCATATCCATCACCTGAAGTGTTGAGGAGGAGCAATTTATTCTGCTAGAGATTTTTGTGGAAAAAGTGAAGCGTTCCAGTCGTTAATGTTTGGGTGTCTTTGTAGTTGTCGCAGTTGTCTTCGTTTTGCTTGACGACGAGGCCATCGTAGGTGTCCTCACGCAGGATTCGAGTAAAACCGTCGGCGACCTTTCCCTTGTCCCTCAAATGAGTGCGCAGGCCTTCCTGGACGACGTTAGGGCCAAAAAAATTTTTCCGACTTTCGCAGTCTTATTGGTTAAGTATGCGAGCTCAATCTCATTTCGCGGGAGAACCAATAGTCGCAAATTTTTTCAAAGCCTACCTTCGTCCATGATTTCTTGAGTGCCAACACGAATATGAGGTCCATTTTCACTTTTATGGAAGATTTCTGTAGGTCACGGTTGGTTTAATGTCATTAAGCTAAAAAAATATTAAAAACGCTCATAACTCCGTTCAAGGAAACCCGCAGATGTAAAGCAAAAATTCGAATTTTACGTCAAAACCGGCTCTGGAAATATATTCATTTTTTTTCAATTAAAATGGCCGCGTTCAGCATCCATGCCGATGTTAAGTATCCTTTCCTTGTCAGCGAAGTCATAGAATCGATGGTACGGTGACTCAGTCTCGGTCATTTTATGAAATTTATTGGCGATGAATTATCGTAAATCGAAAGAGTGCACTATCGAGTTCATTCGACAATTAAGGTCTCTCGAATAATCGAGTTTTCGTTTCACTCGGTATCGAGTAGTCGACTGACCTATTTCTGGAGTTGATATCAAGACTCGATGATCTTGATATCTAGACATAAGTACTAGACATAAGTCTACTAGGGGGCTGAACACGAATCTGACATCCGATCCCGGTTTCATGGAAGACTGCGGTAGATGTAGTGTTCAAGGTAAAAACGGTCTTCGAGATTGCCGGAAATCGAATGTAGCGCGGTCCATTGCAACAAAAATAGCGAAGAGACGGCTTAAAACAAGGCATAGATCGCCCTACACGGCCGCAAGCTTGTTTGTGCTATGCCCGCCTCGCCCACTCCCTCAACAGCCAACCACGAAATGGGCGGGAAGGGCATAGCGACTTATACCGTAGGTCAATATTTCAGATTTAGTTTAAAATTAGCCTCAGGGATTCTTTGAGGTGCTGGTCGCGAAACCCATTATCCCTTTCTTCGATTGTGGTAGGTCACGGTACATTTAGATTCGCTGGGCTACCGTATTCTGCCTTATTCTTTCGAAAACGGGAAGCGGGCAACAAATTCGCGATAAGCACCTCAACCCCCCCCCATATAGAGGCTTCGGTTAGATCGGAGATTTTGACCTAACTACAGTATACCTATCGTGATCTTCCGAAGATTTGAAAATGGACCTTATATTCGGGTTCGGTAGAGAGCTGCATCGAATAATATAGATGTTTTGGAATGATTTCAATTTTCTCTCCATTAATGGAATGATTTTAGCTATGATTCATCTCAAGCATTACACTAGGTGGAAGGTTTCATAGTCGGTAAAAGAGTAGAGTTATTCCGTCTTCTGATTTTTCGCAAAAATATTTAATTGAGTTTTATGCGAATATTCGAATAATTTCCAATATTCTACGAATGGGCATACATCTACTTCAATCATGGGAGTTTACCACCTAGCGCAAAACCATTTTTCCATATGAAAATTCGAATTTTTCGAAAGATAGAATGTTTTCGATGAATTAAAACGGTAAGCCACGGGCCTAACTACTCTTTCGACCTCTGAATTCGGAAAAGCAGACTATTGCTTTTGTAGGTATATAAACCTGTCTGCTCTGCGGTAAACTTTGACAATCTTTATTTCTCTTAAATATCTTAGAGGTACATCATATAGGCAAGAAATTCGATGTGGAAGGCAATCGATGATGATAAATCTATATAGAGCAGAGGTATCATTATATGATACACTTGGAATGAGATTTAATGCGCGGAAGAGAAGGGAGGAATGCGAGAGATGATTTCAGGCATCAAAATGGCTTCGTTATGCCTCTCGAAAGCTGATCGGCGCGTATCTAGGAAGATAGAAACGGATTGCACAAGGAACATGAAGCAGGCGCAACGTGACCCCTCCACCGCGATTTCGGCCTGTGGCAAAGGTGTCACGGGACTAATATCCTCTGGAAAGCGGTGGGAAGCGGCTACAATCCATTCTGCTGGTCAACTAGTCGGAACGCTTCCAGCAACTCATTGAGATCGATGAAGCCGTCTTTGTTGAAGTCGATACTTTCAGCGATTTGCGTGACGTAGTCAGATGACAGCGATCGCTTCGTGTATTTCCCCAACACCTGAAAATGCTAGATTTATTGAACTTCATGAAATGGCGCTTTTGTGAGATTTTCCGATTTGATGATTCGGATGCGGGTGGTGGCCATCGTGTATCAACACTCCTGGGGCGGCGGGAGAAACAAAGGAGGAGCGAGCTTTCTGATTGGACGCAATACGGGCTAGCCCCGGCCCCCGGCTGTTGCGTCCAATCAGGAACCTCGCTCCTCCCCCGTTTCTCCCGCCTGCACAAGGGTGTTGATACACGATGGCCACCACCCTTCGGATGCGGGAACATTATTAGGCCTATCTCGGAAGAAAGGTGACTTCAAAAGCAGTTAAATGAATGATATTGTGTTGGGCTGGCTGAAGACTACCGGCCGATAGATACCCGTTGTGGCTGGACTGAGCACGCCTGAGCCGTCCGTGGTCGTCTCGTTCGATGCGCATGTAATGCACTGCTCTTTCATATTGAAAAATCCCCCGATGTGGCCGGCTTAAGACCGCCTGCTGCGGCCTGATCCAGCTGTGAGCCGACTGCTAGGGACGGCGGAAGATAACGAGAGACGGCTTAGTTCGGTCTTCGGCCGACTATAGGCTCATTCATAGCAGGCCGCTTCGACTAGTCGCGGCACTGCCAACAGTTACAAAACCCATCGCGCCAACAGATCTTGCACTGAATCGCGACGGTTTGGAACAGTTTGCAGTTTCAGTCGCGATCGCCGAGCGACTGGGGTATTTTATAGCTGGTCGAAGCGACCTGCTTGCTTTTGTTAGGTCGCTTCGATTAATCGCGTCGCTTCCATGATGGAAGCGAGTCGTCTAGTCGAAGCGACTAGTCCGCAATCTTTCGTCTTAATCTTGCGTATGTGGCGCGCAATTGCAGACGTCACAGTTCAATAACGTAAAAGACGGCATATGAAAGGGAAAAACGTGTATTTATGACACATTGACGATGATAGAGATGAGAAAATACAATAAGGATACCGAGAAATCACATGCAGAGCTTCTAGCATTTAGTAACTTTAGTCGTAGTTTTAAGTTTTTGCTCAAGCAAATTTAAGCCCCATCGTTTTTTGGAACCATTATTTGTTTGAAAACTATGCAAAACTCTTTTGTTTGGAAGGTAAGGGCAACAATGTCACAAAAAATTAGTTGAAATGCCGAGGAAAAATGCTTTTTCTTTATTCCTGCGGCGTGGTCCGCAGTTGTCCGTCTATTTCAAGCGAAATTACGTCCGCCCGAGCGATTTGAAATCGCTGGACGGAGCGATTTCAAATCGCTTCGTCCAGCGATGTCAGATCGCGGCAGTATTGTTGATCGCTTCGACTTGAAGTCGAAGCGACCAGCTATGAACGGGGGTTATGACTGGGCCTCACACTCACAGCTCGCTTTTTTTGGACAGATAGTTTACATTTATGGGTAATTTTTTTTTCCTGCTGTGGAGTGCTCACATAAAGTGCATAGAGTGTTGCAGACTGGCAGCTCGTTTCAGTTTGTTCCCGAGATCTGGCGACTTTTCCTAATCTTCGCTATTGTTTGGGTCAAACCTATATGCCGTCATGCTAGGAGTCAGAAACCGTTTAAATGCTTTCAATACCGGAAGGAGAAAACGTAAAAAAAGAGGATTTGGAGCAGGGATGAGCGGAATTCCGCGTTTCGCGTTCCGAAACCCGCAGTATCGCGCGTTTTTGACCTTCCGCGTTCCGCCTTCCGAAAACCGCAGAAAGTGCTGCGGAACGCGGAAAATTCGGAACACAATATCGCGACTTCGTCTTTATTGAAAATTTTCCGGTTGATTTTTCTACATTGATTTGAATATTTTGACATTACATCAAATCTTCTATTTATTCTTCTCCTGCCTCACCGTGAGAGAATATTATTCTGACAATTATTATTAGGTCCTGATGACCGGTCGAAACTACCAAATAACAGCTGGTCTGGGTGTCACAACCCAGAAATTTTCCTTTTGCTTTACTAGTTTATTGATTTCTTTCTACGTTCCATGTATGTGAATTGTGTTGCGCGCTAAGCGTGTACCAGATTTGGCTACGACTCGCACTTGCGCAACTCTGCGATTCCGGAAACAAGGAGTAACTGTGGCAAAGCGGTTTTCCTTCCATTGATGAGAGCGCAAAAGTTGGTATTACCACCAAGAAGTGGTCTGGAACGGTTAACTGAGAATCGAAAACATGAGAAAAAAAAACCGCTCGATTTTAGTGTTAATTTCCTTGTATTCTCAGATGGCGTTCACGATTTTGTGAGAACACATCTCGATGAGCCAGGAAGCTAATTCTCCGACAGTGGGCTGGAAATGGGTGCGGCTATATACTCAGACAAAAATGCGGACTTATCGCGAGCAAAAAGTGGAGTATAGAACTGACCGCGCGCTGGAACCGCGACAATAAATCAATTACGACTGACCGCGAACAGTTTTGCGAACTAGGCGGAATCCGGTTGATCGCGCGAAGCCTTCTCACGGCTCTCATCTCTTTCCGTTCGGACCGCGCGCAACTTTGCAAAGCGGGCAGATACCGCGCAACTTTAGGACCGACCGCGCGCAGACGTGAAGGAAAATGTTTGGTGTGCACGGGCCGAAAACCCATTAACTCCACGCCTGATTTCGAAATATTTTTTTGCTGCTGTGCTTGGCTTTTTTTGTTTTACTAATGTTTTTGCTTGTTTTTCTTCCTCTCCGCGTCATCCTTCTGTGTTCCCGTGGTATTTCCTTTGGTTCTACTTGTATTTTTAATTGACTGCATTGTTTTAGTAGTATTACCGCCTGGCCTTTTAGCCCCAACCGCGCACAAATTGCGGTTTGATCGCCGTTTATCACGCGATCGGCCCTAGCCTTCTTCGCGGTAAGTCCGCTTTTTTGTCGGAGCACATATTTTCTATTCCAATTTGGAGTTGATAGCTCAAATTTAGCGGCACATCAAAATTGAGGTGGAAAACATTCAGAAACTTATAAACATGTTATTATGAGCCACCTCATGTTCCCTCGTCCGTAAAAATGGAAACTAATGAAAACCAGCACCGTTACTGATAGGATTTCGCCCAGAATTGTGCTTTTTTGAGACAGTACTACGCTCCAAGACTCACCGAAGGCAAAGGCTGTCAGAGGTTTCGCCTCTTTCTAATTTGAATCTCTCAGCAAAAGTCAAGCCAGAAAGGGACTCTTCGAGAAAAATACGTAGAGTTTATAGAGTTCTGATCCTCTGGCTAAAGTATTGATTTGGCAATGTCATGAAATATTTTACAAAATGTTTCGGCGCACGATAACCTGAAGTAACAAGCCAACTGGGGAATGTAGTGAAATGATAAAAACACAATTCGATGGTCAATCATAGATCAGTTGTCGATAGTAAAAGACGAAAGATAGGATTTTACACGCTTTTCCGTTGCACTCAATAAAACGAAAACAAAGGTGCTATGAAACTACAATACCCGCGCTAAGTTTTGTAAAAACGGGGGGCATTTGCGAAACATGGCAAAAAAAAAGGCAAAAAAACGTCCGATGCTTATAACTTTTTTGAATAAAGACGTTTTTGTATTCTGAAAACGCTATCGTAATCACAGCTCAAATTCCTACATAATACTGTGAATTGTGGACCGAAGTTCCCTGAAATCGTTTTGTTTTCGAGCGAAATCGTTTTTGCAATCGATTCTCAAAAGCGCCGCGCGCGGCAAAGTGCGGCGAAACTTTGAGTAGTAATTGTACTAGTATTAGAGGAGGAATCTCTATGTATTCTTTGCGAGTTATATGAAAGGGCGGTAATCTCGAGATTTGTGCAGGTTTAGTTTTCGAAATCCTTCATTAAACACGCTCGGAAGCTTCCTGAAAAATCGGACTTCTGTTGCGAAAGCCGCAGACCGCTAAATGGAGGATTTCGAAAATTCAACCTGCACAGATCTTGAGATTGCTCCACCTTCATATTACTCGCGAAAAAAACATAGAGATTGCTCTTCTATTATGTACTTTTACAATCACTACTCAAAGTTACGCCGCGTTTTGCCTCACGCGACGTTTTCCAGAAACGACCGCAAAAACAGTTTTCAGATTAGATTTTCGGATTTCCCTCAACAACAAAGCGATTCCAGGGAACCTCGGTACACAAAGCAATTCATTGGGTGGAAATTTGAGCTGTGAATATGATTGCGTTTTCTTAAACGTCTTCGTTTAAAAAGTTACGTGCATCGGACTTTTTTTCTGCAATGCTTGGCAAATGCTCCCCGTTTGTACAAAACTTAGCGCGGGTACTGTACTGTGCTTCTTTGGGCCGAATTCCGGTCCGCAATTGCGTCTCGACACGCTTTGCGGCCGCACGCTCCCAAGTCGGAAGAGTTTCCAGCGTCGCAGTCGCCGATCTGCTGACTCTAGGTGGGTTTTAGAAACTCGAAACTAAAGAAAATTGGAGAAAAGTGTATAAAAAACCACATCGAGTCGGCTTTGGCGCTGGAAACTCGACCGACTCAAGCGCGTGCGGCCGCAAAACGTGTCGAGACGCAATTGCGGACCGGAATTTGGCCCAGATAAGCACAGTCTGTAGTGAAACATTCTCCAGATTATTGTTCGGCAGTCAACACTAGTGAAGCTGGGGAACAGTAGCGCTGCAATCCATATCGTGCTTGATTTTGCTTTGATGAGTTCAATGGAGAAGCTTGTATGGTTACGTCCGTGTATTTTTGCCTCAAGAAAAAACATTTGAATTCAAACCGCGGCTGGCGCGGCGGTTTAAATTTTCACCAGCGGCTGGCTGAGATTTAAACCGCCGCGCCAGCCGCGGTCTGAATTTAAATGTTTTTCCTTGAGGAAAGAAGCCACGGACCTAAATATAGAATCGGGTTTCTCATCTGTCTTTGCTTAGCGATAATTGGTCTATGTTTGACCACCAAAACGCATTTGTAATCATCTCACTACATTTCCCCAGTTTCTTCTTTACGCTAGACTATTGTGAGCCAAATATTTTTCACAAATGTTCCAGGACATTTTTTGACTCGTTTGGCCTCTAATTTCTCGTAAATATGGCATTACCAAACCATTAGTTTTGCAAGAGAGCTAAACTATCGAAAAACTCTACTGTTCAGTCTGATACGTTGGTTCTGACAATTCTTGGACGTTTCCTTTCTCCAATGGATAATATAAAATGTAGTACATATATATCTTCTGGTCCCGAGCCAAATTTACTGTTTCCTCGCGCGCTTGTACGGAGCGAGGGTGGAGACAGCGAGAAAGTGTGGGGAGAAAGAGACGCAGACGCACGCGATGGACGGAAATAAGTTTCACTCGGAAACAGAGGATATATCTGTGCATATTTCGAGATCGATTTCTATATGTATGCAAATGTTCTACTGAAGTTGCATGGTATGTAACTTTTTAAGACAGGATCTCTTTAAAAATGATTCCCCGGAACCAAGTGTGCTTCTCAGACTTTATGGAAGTATAAGGAGGTTTTTTTGAAAATTTCCGCGTTTCGCGTTCCGAAAACCGAAGTTCCGCGCATTTTTGGGCGTTTCGCACCCAATTTCCGAAAACCGAGAAAAAAAAACTGTTCCGAAAGAATTTTATTCCGATCATCCCTGATTTGGGGTCATCAAGCATTTAGAGGCAGTTCAAGCGCATTTTTTCCTCTTCGTGGAAGGCGTCATAGCGAGAGACGGTGCTCAGATTTTGGCTGAAGACCGTGGCAAATGAATGCGTTTCATTATAAGAATGGTACACATAGGTAAAAGTGTCAACCAATCCCGTCAGAAGCAAGCCAGCCCATAAGGTCAAATCAATGAAGTCGTACCTGTCCAAAATGAAGAACATAGTGATTGATGCTTCCCACAAAAAAAGTATACGCTTTTTTGATAGGGAAATTCGCGCTTGGACCGGCCTAGGCGCTACGCGTGTAGAAGATCACTTACAAGGTGAATCCTTTTGTCAGCCTGGCTATTTCATATGAATTCTACTTTTCTAGACCTATTTTAGAATTCAGAATCCGAATATGCTCATCGGAGCTGCCTAAGATAGTGTTGAACGAAGTTATAGAAGTTTTTCCCCTATTTAAAGTTGTTGTTTAATTAATTCCTCATATCAATTATCTTATGTGGAAGTGTTTGAAAGAATGTTTCTGATCCACTTTGAAACTTCGCCATTGTGGCTATCTGGTGGTGCTGATCACTCATCCGGTTTGTCAATTCTCGAAAGTCTTCAACATATTTTTTCAAGGCTTCCCATCGAAGGACAATTTTGTCGATTTCTGTGGCCGTATTCATAAAACCACGGGTGCATCCCGGGAAGGTTTTTTGAAACCAGCCGATGTATGCGGCGGGCTGACTGGACCCTCCCTGTTGGCTCCCATAGTTCCGGGAATACGACCACTGGAGTGCTTCTATAGCTTTGGTTCCGTGGTGGTGATATGAAATACTTAACACGAATCGGAGGTCCGTTAATAGACTTACGCTAAATTACGGTAAGTTACGGCACAGTCGGCATGGATCCCAGTGATACTTTGCCATCGCTATTGAAGGTTGACGCAAACTCGGTGTCGGGATCCAGGCCAGCTGTATGTATACGGCAATTCTATCAGTCTCATAATTGCCTCTAGACATCTTTATAGGGGTTATTTGGGGGTAGTGAACACGAATTTGACGGTAGTGTGTCGATTTTCGAAGTATCAGAGTAGTTTTCGCCAGCTTAATGACATCTTAGAGGCACTGTTCACGATAAAAGTCGTTTTTCTGTTTTCCGCCTATCTTGAAAACGGTCCCATGCTGATTTCAATGATGTCCCTGGAATCGTACAAGACCCCCTGGAAACGGAGTTATTGCACCTCAAAATTCAGCTAGGGAAGCATTGTGGACGGGTTGTCCGAGGCTTGTAACCTCCCTCTGTTGCAGCCAATGTATGCGAGCTGACCTGAGTAAAGAGAGACGTTGAGAATGAAGGGAAGAACGGGGCTTTTGATCGGAAACCATCGCTCATCTAACCACGAATTCAGGGCAACTTTTATAGGACAAGGGCGGAGTGGCCCAGTGGGTTGGCTGGCCCACGAGGTTTTCACCCACTTACCGGCTGTTTTTCGTCGCACTTCCGTTCTTAATCTTCTTGGAGGGACCCAAAGCTTACGTTTTAGCCGAGAAAACGTGAAACTTTTTCTTCGTGAACACTGCCTTTAACTACCGTGATCTACGGGAGCCTGAGAATTCTGACAAATGAAATCTAGATTAGTGCTCAGCACCCTAGGTTACCCCTACATACAAGCTTCGAGCGAAGTCCGAGAACTTTGTTTTTGGAACACACAAAATTGCCAGATACACCCTTACCTTGCCGCAAAACTAGGAGAAGTCCATAACATCTTTCAGAGTGATTATAGGCAACTTTGAAGGGTATATTTGAATTCTAGGTTCAAGAACAGTTCTAGAAAAGTACATTTCATTTGGAATCGCCCGGCTGATCAAAAGGAGCTACCTTGTTGGGAGCAAAGGTTCTCACAAAATCTATTCACTAAAGAGTGCATACCTTGTTGTCAGGTGAGTTCGCGCTCGGGGCGCTTGAGCTGGGAATACCTCTACAGATAGAAGAGTTCTTACGTGAAAGTAACCTAGATGTGTCACCGACAATTGACCTCAATTGTTATGGATAAAGCAGGAAAGGTGCTGGCAGTGGGGGTCGGCTAGGCAGTCGAACCAGTTGAGAAGATTAATGAATCATAATACTAAATTAGGACAATATTTGATGAGTGAGTGGATCACAGGAACGCTGGCAATCTAAGGAGGTTTCAGTTGAACGTTTAATGTGTTGCCAGATTTTCTTTGAACACCACAGTAGAAGTTCGCAAGCTTTTTTGGTGTTTTCAAAAAAGGGTCAAGTGTACTTTGCAGAGTCGAAGTGGTTCGGTTCGGAGAGGATGTGAAATGATGAACGCGAGAATATGGAACGAGGTACCTTCCCCATCAGAAAACAGGAAAACGTCTGGTTTTCCATATTAGTAAAGATCAATTTAGTCCCAATTGAATTGCCGAATGTTCTCACCATTTCTTGAAAACAGGATAGAACCTAGATTGTTGGAAATTGAAGCAAGTAGCTCCCTACCTGAATAGCGTCCACGAATTCTTGCATGGAAACTTGGCCAGAGTTGTCCTTGTCCATGAATCGGAACAGAGTTTCCAGCGTGCTCTTGTGTCTGTACAGGGCTTCAACCACGTCTCGATCCTGGAAACAAATACAAGGAACTACGTGAATAATCTGCTCATTGAGTCCTTGAAATGTTCCTTCTTTGTGTGAGACCTCGTAGAATCACACCTGTTGTTGTACTTTTCCCACTTGCACCAAGGGAACATTCTCTTTGTAGAGCACATGCTTTCCGTCTTCATGAAGTGTCGCCAGTTTTGGTGCCAAAGCTCTCCATGGAAGATGTAATCCGGTCACCTTCTGCACGCATTCACACCATTGATGCACTGATATCAATCCTGAATGGTAATTCACTTATCAACATGACCCGCGTTCACCGGTCAACAAATACTGAAGCAGGAGATTGAACTATTACCATAAAATCAGTAATGCTGGGGACATCAATAAATGTGAAGGTAATCGAGCAATGCGCTACAAAACCATAATCTGTGGTTTAGTGGAAAGTGAAAAAAGTAGCGGAGGCTGATTCTGATAAAATATAGGGCTTTTTAGCGCATTTGTCGACATTTTTTCGTGATTTCAATGAAAAGCAGTGGCCAACGTATTGTCTCATTCGGAAAACTCGTGAACAAAAATCACGTGAACTTACTTGGGACAGAATGGAATACTTTTTCGACCTCGTGGATTCGATTTTCGATTCAGATTCAAGTGGGAACATGAGATTTTAAACTGTTTTTCCGAATAGTTGATTTTCGTAACTTTGAAGTATTCAGCTTTTCAATCTACTGATGCATTTGAGGAGGTAAATCAATTAAGTGTAATCGTGGAAACAAATCTCTCGATTTTTTCGAGCGTTTGGCTAATTTTGGCTATGGTTATCGGAATTCCGATCACAAGAAAAATGTTGTTCTGGTAATCCCAGTTTTTTTTTCCAAAAATCGGATAAATGTTGGTTACACTACTCATAATTGCATTGAATACGGATTTTTTGCATACTCACAAAAAACAATCTGACATTAGAATAGGGAAACATTTATTTAGTCGGCTATTCTGAAATGAGTCCTTGATGGAAACAAACGACACATGGGAGAAAACAGCGCACAGAAGTTTATAATGGGCAGATATGTATGCCAGAGTCCTGCGGATGCGGCGAAAAAATCGGAAAACTTTATGCAAAAACTAGGGTTACCAGTAAACGGCAATTCTAATCTGCAGCAAGAGGGACTATTCATACTTCGCAACGCCAGCTCGGGCGTGGCGTTAGAGTATGAATGACCTGACGCCACTTCGCGTGCCACGCCCGCTCCGCCATGGCAGTAACGCCCGTGCTAGCTTTTCCATAATTTGTTTCATTACTATCACATCAATTTCAATCCGGTTCATCACAACTATGTATATTTTATAAAATTCTATGTGATCACAAGGCCTAGGCAAAACCAAAACCGCTGCAGCCGCGAAGCAGCTGGAGCGATTTCCAGTACTATCCTCTGCTACTACATTGGGAAACGCAGCATAGAGCTTGCCTTGACGGTACAATTTATTCCAACTCTACCTCTCTACGCCATTGCGTTGCCGCTGGAGTATTCATAGTCCCTCTCTCATATTGCGTTGCGGTATGAATACCTTGTACGCGCGGCACGCGCGTGACGCGCTGGCGTGAGAAGTATTAATAGCGTCTCAATGAAATAAATAAGGTCAAACGCATTATACAAAATTACACTGAACTGAGCTCCACCCACACGGAGTTTCACAGCTGTTTAATCGGCTAAGTTGGCTAGGGTGGACTCTACGTCAACCGTGCGCGGCAAGAACGGCGCCTCTTGTCACTGCGCCACACCTAACCTCTGGTTCGGGATTAAATTCAGTGTGTGCTATTACGGACCTGCGACGCACCGGTTTCGTTCGAGCTCCTGCGTCCTCCCCTCATCAGCTGATCATGTGTGTTTCTCTTACTTTTTCATGGTTTTTCTAATATCTCACGTTTTTTATACAGTTTTTGGTCATTGAATGTAATGTTTGTTATATTAGTCTTGATCGCGGAAGTTTTAATTTCAGGAACAATTCTAGGATCCGCCAATATTTGTGGGATAGGGGCTCTCTACACACCGAGGAAGAGTTGTCTAGCCATTTTCGGCTCTAATTCCACTCGGGACCTATTGACTTGAATTGAGTGGCGTGGCGTTCCGAACTGCAAAAACGGGACAACTCCTCCCTCTCTGTGTAGAGAGAGCCTGTCCCAATATTTGGTGGGTTTTTTTATTTCGTGGTGTTACTCGACTAGAACCCGTATTTAGTGTTTGTGACTGATTTTTATGTGTGTTTATAAAAGAAACGTCAACCAAAAAAAGATTAAACAAACACATCTAGGAGATTTTTTTTGTTGGAGAATCGAGCCGGCCTAGACAATAAAAAATTATGACAAGGTTCATGATTAATGAAAAGCCTGCTATTGGCTGCCATGAATAAACCCCTGTATCTAGATATTTAAAATCATCTGACGTCACTTTTTCGAGGACAGACACAGTCGGCAACCTTATTTTATCCACAAGTTCGACTAACCTTTATGCAAGGGATCAAACTGCTCAAACTCCTTTTGTAGTCGATTGTTGAACGAACCCAGCTTTTCCTTGAGTTCACGCACAGCCGACTCCTCGACAACGCTCAGCCTAAAAGGATCTATTCGCTCTTATTCTTTCCACTCCTATAATTTTTTTCTCATTATGATAGCTTTTTCTAAACCAGAATTGCTGGGTTTCTGTGACTCCTAAGCGCATACCACAAAATGCTCGTTCTCTACGATTTCGAGCTTGTAACTTGATTCATTTAGGCCTGAGAACTCTAACCTGTTATAACTCCGCACTAGGAAATATTCAGTTCATAAAAAAATTGTTTGTAAGAGAAGACTTTCTATTAGACATCCCTCTCTCCATCTCGATAGTGCATACAGTGACAGCGAAACTGAGCAGTCTCTGCTTGGTTGACTCATAACCTGATAAAACGTTTTTGCTGGCACTTACCTCTCTCGCACTGTACTTTTACGATGCGTTTTCGATGCCATATACTGGACGAAGTGAGCCTGTTTGTTTCGTCCGATGAATTTCACATAAGCACCACGATTGCTGCCGAGCTCGTAGTAGTTCGAGGCGGAAAATATTGTTAAAACCCTGCAATATAAACATATTGTATGAGGGTTTGTATGAAATACATTTCTCTGTAAGGGTTTGACGTTTCGAAGCAGAAAACTAAGTAAGTTGCATCATCAACGGTATTAAAGTAGTCGAGAAAACTTGTACAATTATGAACACTGGTCAAACTGCAACTTTTTTGCTTGAAGGCACAGTCCAACCTCAGATACGAAATGTGAGAGTCTCATATAATTGTGAAGAAGACCCCCCCTTTATAGCACCTGCCTAGAGCGAGCTCTCAAATACTCCGAACGGGAGGAAGCCACCCTGGGGCGCCCACATCAGGAAGCCACTTTGACACGCCCCTTTAGACGACCTATAGAGCGCAACAGTGGTAAAATGAGCGAGTGTTTCAATTAATAACCCCGTTCTTCCCTTCAATCTCAGCCTCTCTCTTTATTCAGGTCGGCTCGCATACATCGCTTGAAATTGACGGAAGTTACAAGCCTCGGACAACTCGTCCACCATGCTTTCCTAGCTCAATATTTGAGGGGCCATAACTCCGTTCCCAGGAGGTCTTCTGCGATTCCAGATATAGCATTGGAATTAGCAAGGGACTGTTTTCAAGATAGGCAGAAAAACAGGAAACGATTCCGTGGTAGGCCTGTGCCTTTATAGGCGCAGTCCAAGCTCAGGGACGAAATCTGATATCTCCTTATGATTGTGAAGTAGACCCACCCTATATAGCACCTGCCAAGTGCGAGCTCTCAATTGCTCCAAATAAGCGAGATATAGGAGGAAGCCACTTTGGCACGCTCCTTTTACGATCTTTCGAGCTCAATAGTGGTTACATGAGCGATGGTTTTTGATGAATATCCCCGTTCTTCCCTTCATTTTTAGCTTCTCTCTTTGTTCAAGTCGGCTCGCATACTATGGTTGCAAATGAAGGAAGTTACAAGCCTCGGACAACTCGTCCACCATGCTTCCATAGCTCAGTTTTCGAGAGGCCATTGCTTCGTTCCTAGGGGGTATTGTACGATTCCAGAGACATCGGTTCAATCAGCGCGGGACCGTTTCCAAGATAGGCAGGAAAACAGAAAAAAAACGATTCTGAGGTTGGACTGTGCCTTTAAGGCAACGAATCAAATACAAGGCAGTGTTCACATAATGGTAAATTTTCCATGATGGGTGAATTTTTTTTCTATAGTTTATGAAAGGTCATCTGCCTGTTGTGATAGTTGCGCCGGAAAAAATGTGAAAGATAAGCTGGGGCTTTTCCTCTGTAAGTGATAACTTCTCCCTCCTGACGAAACCAGGTCTGCCAGGTGTGAGGCATTGAAGCCTTTCCATGCAATTCATGAGCCACTCGAGCTGTCACTTATCAATGTTATTTCATGCAATTCGCATTTACCCAGATACAGTCCTTTCGAAAATTTTAGACCAGCGAATGAACGAGAGGCGACCATTTGTGTCGAACCGTGCGGCGCTCCCAGCACTGCTCGTCATTGGGGGTTCCATCGCGTATCCTGATCGACCGCCGCGGACCCGTCCTTCCACTAGACTAATTTTGCCGGAACGACCATACCTGTCGGGGGTTCCCCTAAGAAATGCCAATTTAAGTAATGGGATGAACGATCAGGGGCGGCATGCATGAACGCAGCGAGCGGTGTCAGGGAGCCGCGCCGCGTGCCATGCGCGCAGCGTCGAGCAACGGGGCGGCCCCGAATTTCGTGGCGTGTATTGATGTGCCTGATTTTCGGGGCCGCCCCGTTGCTCGACACTGCGCGCATGGCACGCGGAGCGGCTCCCTGACACCGTTCGCTGCGTTCATGCATGCCGCCCCAGCACACGCAATCCAACCCCTGTTTTATGTCCGTTTAAAGTATACTTAGTATCCGAATTACTTCTTTTCGGATATCCGAACGGATATCCGAGATTCGGATAATCCGAAAATTCGAAAAAACGCATTATCTGAATCGAACCAATATCCGGGAGATTCAAAATCGGCGTTATCTGAATCGAACCATTATCCGAAGGGTCGAAAATTCGGATAAAATCGGATAAAATTCGGGTAAAATTTCGGATAAAATCGGATAATTTTTGGATAAAATCAGATAAAATTGCACTACGCCACGCCCATTTTTCCGTACCGCCTTCTTTTTAGTACATGAACCCAGGATTTTCGTCCTCCTTCCGAAATCGGAAGAGTAGTTGCGGCGCCAAAAAAAAATACGCGTGGTCAAGTGAGATGACCAAGTGGCTAGTTATTTTGCGTGGAAGTTTCTTTTCTAAAGTTGCTTTGCATACTTTTTACATGCTAGTTTTCCTGAAAAAATTACGTATGGATAATAATGTGCCTTTTATTAATATGCATATATGAAGATTGAAGTTTGTATGTGAACATGCTGCAAATGCAATGAAGTACTACTGTTTGCTCAATTATGGATGTTTTCAAAGGCTTGCCTTGAGTACCTGGTTTATTTTTCACCGTTTTGCCTCAACTTTGTTCCGAAAATATCCGAATTTATCCGAAATTATCCGACCGGATATCCGTATCCGAATCATTGGAAAAATGCCATTATCTGAATTGGTCCATTATCCGAAAATTTGAATAAGCGCATTATCTGAATCGAACCAGTATCCGGAAAATTTGAAATCGGCATTATCCGAATCGATACATTATCCGAAAAATTATCTTTGGATAACGTATAGTTTAAAGGCAGTGTTCACGAAGAATTTCGTCCCCGAGTTTCCGTTTTGAAATTTTTAAGTTTTCAATTCCTTCCTATATCCTGACTCGTTATTAAAACATCAAGTTTTTCTTTCATTTATAAATTCGGTGAAGAATTTCTTATTTTCGTTGATTTGTTGTTCGGAAGAAATTTCGATTTCCGATCCTTTCCATGACCTTTTTGAATTTTTAGAGTTTCCGAATCTTGCCTTATACTGACTCTAATTCGAAACGAAAAGTTTTTTTTCATTTCTTGATTCGAAGTCTGAAATTTAATTTTGGTTGATTTTTTGATGGAAAATTTCCGATTTCCGATTTTTTGCACGTCCTCTTTGAATTTTGGAGTTTCCGATTCTTTCCATATCCCGACTCGATATCGGAACGGGAATTTTTTTCATTTCTTGATTCGTCTTTCCAATCTTCACATTTTGGTTGATTTCTTGAGAGTAAAGGAAAATTTCCGATTCCTTCCGCGTCCTTTTTGAAATTTTCAAATTTTCGATTGCTTTCTGTATCCTGACTCGTTATTAAAACATGACGTTTTTCTCCATTTCTTGATTCAGCGTTGAATTTCTCATTTTTGTTGATTTGTTGTTTTTGGAAAAAATTTCAGATGTCCGATTCTTTTTTATGATCATTTAAAGTTCGGAGTTTCCCATTCTTTCCTTATACTGCCTCGAAATCGCAACGGAAAGTTGCGATTTTCTTGATTCGTCTTTCCAATCATAACAGTTTGGTCGATTTCTTGCTCATGAAGAAGAATTTCCGATACCTTCCATATCCTTTTTGAATTTCTGAGTTTCAGATTCTTTCCATATCCCGACTCGATATCGAAACAAGAACTTTTTTCGTTTCTTGATTTGGCGTCGAAATTCTAATTTTGGTTGATTTCTGGATCTTGAAATAAACTTTCCGATTTCTTCCATGTCCTCTCTGATTGCTGGGATTTTCTATTTCTTTACCACATCCTGACTCGATACGAAAGCAGAAAATTTTTCCTTTTTTTATTCGGCGTCAGATTCTTCTTTTTGGTTGATTTCCTGAAGAAAAGAATCGATTTTTTTGTCTTTTTACAATTCTGGAGTTTTTGTTTTATTGCGTGGAAAAATGAGTAGTTACATGGCTTTTGTTTCTGATTTTTCATTTTGCGTTGCATTCTCATTTTTCCTGGATGCTTTTGATTACAAGTGAGACCCATTTGGAAAAACAACAGCAAATAAAATAAACTGATTGAAAACTATTCAAAACATAAGGGATCTAATTCAGACCTCTTGCTGGGAAGGGTCTTGTGCGCCCGCCTTCTCGCCGTTTGCCAATCATGGCAGCCTCGGCATACGGTGTGCCGCGCACGCCGTGGCGGCGACCACGCAACATCGATAACGAGCAGGCTGATTGGGTGATCGGCGGAGATCATGCAGAACAACTCACTATTGGCACACACACATTAACTCCCACCAAGGGGATTCAACCCCTTGGAAAAAAATCAAAGATTTTCTCACACCCGTGTCAGAAATGGTCTTCAAAATCATCGGTTTATCCTTGTTGAAAATGGGCGGAGGCGCTTCAGACCTGATCGAATAGAGAGATTCAAAAGATGGTTGGAACGGATTACATCGTGAATAAGCTCGAACAACGATAAATATCCATGTCAAGATCATTTCTAACATCGGTATGGATAAAGCTTAGCTTTGGGTCTGGATTGCCCTGCACAAATAACAAAGCGCCTAAATTTCGATATGTGTGAAGGCATTACAAAGATTCCCTAGTGTTTTTGCTCAAAACGGAGTTTAGATGTATGTGTCGGAAGCAGGCATGTGCAAAAAACTTTGAAACCGAAAAAAAAACCGAAAAACGTAAAATTTTCGGTTTTGAATTCGAAAAATTCCGAAAAAACCGAAAAAATTGACTTTTGAAGCGCCTTATTTTCGTAATTTTATGTCTTTGATTGAAAAAACGAGGCAACGTTATCGAAAAGCTTCGAATAATGGCAGAATCATGTTTTCTTAGTAAAGCAAAAGCATACGCAATCAACGTATCAATGTGGGCAATTTTACCCTTGTTGCAGTGTTGAATCCTGACAAAATTGCAGCGTTGAACACCCTCTAGAAGTCTTATTGTGAACTTTTTGCTCAAAACTGCGGTAGTTCTCTGAACAATCATGTCCACGTTTTTTCGAGTTTTTCATCAAAACCCTGGGCTCAAATGTCGTCCTTAACTTTATGGAAAAAACCTAATTCGTAGAAGTTGAAAATTGTGGGCAAGTCACAGATCAAAACGGAACAAACGTTGCACAGAGACGAACATCAAGTGATCTCGTCGAGGTCAGCACTGACCAGTAGCTCAGTCTCTCGGCGCTATTGGACGTCAATGGCCGCGACGCAACCACACGCATTGAGTCGTGATGTCTACACAGGGGTAGGTTCAACCAATTTTGCTGGACGGAACTATACATGATGCCGCTCGCCCAAGAATGTTTTCATTCGCAGTTTTTTTTGGTATGGATCGATAGAGGGAGCAGAAAAATTTAGCTTGGCTCCCGCTTAAAAACTATGGGCCTCCAAAGAGCAATTCTCGACGTCTTTTTCATGAAAATCTTAAACGAAAACGAAATTTCTGACCTTGAAGCAGTGTTCGCATTACATTTCACTTTTGATGTCTCCACCGTTTACGGAAGGTCTGGTGCCCTATACAGCAAGGCTTGCTTGAAGAGAACGTGAAAACCTTGTTTTCGTGCTAAAAGAGGGCCACTTTAGCTTGCGTTGACTTTTGAGCGTGGAGGAATCGACCGCTTTCAAGGATGTTACCTAAGGGGACATTAGGCGTTTCGGTGACCTCAGAACGCCTGTTTGCATCCGTTATTTTGCCGCACCTGGCTTTCTACGGTTCTTTCCACACTGGGAGCCTAGGATCCTTCTCGCCTATCATTTCACTGTGGAAAGTCAACGAGGATGATCATCGTGAACGCTGCCTTTAAGGGGGTCATTTTCAAGCAGGAGGTGTCGGCTTGAAAACGTCTTTTACCCAGGCCTTGAGACCCTCTACCAAAAGAACGTGAGGGCAAGTTGCTGAGTTCCATATATGGGCTCTATCAACTTCAGCGCACCCACATTATCGTCATTTTTGCATTGCCTGAAGACATACAGGCGGCTTACTTTGTGGTCGTGTGCGGAAGAAATTTCTTAATCGAATTCTCTACTTTTCATTAATTTTGAAGAAAATCAATAATCGATCGATTCTTGAGAAACGTTGGTAAAATGTGCACATATCGATGGTAAACCCTCAGACGCATTTATGCTCCAAGTTTTACGCCTGTGCGTTATCAGGTAAACGAAAAAAGTGGCGCCAATTCAGCTATTTTGGACTTCGACCAGAGCAAAAAATGGATTTCGGCAATTTGTCTTCGCGTTTTTTTTTTCAATAATGGGCCAAAGGACTTCAGCCATGACACGTTTTATAAGCAGACACCCTTCAAAATGACCCCATTGGCGCAGTTCTTAACGGTCACATGGGGGAACGAGAAACATTCACCGAAGCCGACTCAATGACGAGCTCTACTGTGAAAAATCGCAGACCCTTTATGCTCCCGCTCACCATTTCTTGCAAAAACCATTCTGCTCTCCAAAACTTGGTGCAGTACGAACGAGAGGTCTTGTGAGAACAGACCACTCAGGAAGATTAGCGACGGGCATATTTGGGCTTGGTAAGGCTAGAAATTTTGTCACCATATCTAAAGCGCACCCTGTAGTAGTAAGTGAATGAAGTGTATGTGAATAAAGGGGTGTATTTGCTTCTCCCTTTCTTTGTTTGATTGTTTTTCATTCATATTTTTCTCGTTAGTGGTCACAGTATGTGACAGTCAACTTGTAACGTCAAATAATCAGAAGAAATATTCAAAAATTTGAAAAATCGTTTTGAAAATTTGAAAATTTTGCTCTTTGGTTATATTCGAAAAAGCGAAGTTCGAGAATTTAGGCCGTTTTGATCAAGTACCCTTTATCTGCCACAGGTTTCCGGGATATTTAGATGATCAACGAATTCATGAGTCTCCGGCCATTTTTACACGTTTGGCGATTGTGTATTCTCCGCTTGCCCCAGTCTTTCATATCATTACCATGGAAGTGGTGCGCTTATTGAAGCTAAATCATGAATTTCAAGAGTGGTATGTACTTTACAGAAAACAGTCGCTACGCGTCTATGATTGGTTTCTATGGTATGTACAAAAATCAGGCACTGGGCGACCAACAGGACAAGCTAGTCTACTAGACATCGCTGCTGAAAAGAGCAATCGGGTGAGCCTTGTAAGCCAAATGCATTTCATTCAGTCTAGACTGACATTGCAATAATTTCTGAAATTTGCAGGAAAGACGTTTCCGGATACAGTTTCGAAGACGACTACGCTTCTCTGATGGCTTCATACGAACGCTCTTCTAAGATCTCGTCTTCCTTGAGGCTTGTATATTTTCACTCACGAAATATATCTCGAAAGCGGCGTTTTTCCCTCGAAATTTCTCCCGGTTGGGAAGCTTTGAACGAAATTAACCGAAAATTTTGAAAAATCGACTAATAAACCACAGATTCGTGATCAACGCCCCCCAAAAAAACCTTGGGAGAATTTTAAGTCAAATCTGGAACATTTTCTAAAACGCTTCCAGAGCCCTCTAATCGGTATAAATATTCGCTTAACCGAAAGTCCTAAACGCTGTAAGCCTGGACAAAGTATGGAAAATGCGCCTTCACCTAAATTTTGCTCAGGGGGTAGCTTTGGACGCTGAACACATTTATGAGGCCCGTTTCCAAACTTTCGAAAGAATAATTCCTTTTTTGGAAGGTACAAAAAGCACAAAAAAACGACCTTTTTAGGCTTATAACTTCTTGGAACCGGCAGCTCGGGCTGAATACTGCGCAGTTTTACTATTGACCCACTAGAGATACTAACGATACTAGTCGTTTTGGCAGATGTGCTTACCACTCTAAACACTTCCCTTGTTAGCAAATTTTAAAATGTGTGCTGCGTGTGGGTGTGGGTGTGGGTGGTGTGGGTGTGGGTGTGGGTGCGATTGTCAAGACATCATTATGATCAGCGTGGAATTTTCCCCAAGATGAGCAGAAAAACGAAAAATCGATGTCGGGGTTAGAGTGTGCCCTCAAGGTCCAATCAATAGATATTTGCATATATGTGAATAAACATGTAGCATTTCTGATGAAGTAAGTCAGTCGATCAAAAAATAACCTGGAAAAAGTTTTCGAAGTTTTTGGCTCATTTCATTATAGCACCACAAATGGACTGAACTGAGGCTTTGATAAAGCAGTAACATATTTTTGCCGGTACAATGTGCACGTTAGGTCTTACTTCTTGTTATTTCGTTTTTTGGAAACTATTCGGTAATATCGTTCATCATCCGTCATATTGTTGTCTTGTTATCTCATATTTGGGTATTAACAGTCGTTATTTGAGATCAGGAGTTCTTATCCTACCCTCATTCTAAATTGTTAAAATGTTGATCAATGATTAGGATAAAATTTCGTTACTGTACGTGTTTTACCAGCATTTGAAAGATTTTCGCCGCAACGCGGCGGATTTGAAGAGCCAGCGGCATTCATCTTCGAGGTCTACAGGTGTCCAACTGCCGGTCGACAGGTATCCATCTACCGGTGGACAAGCATCTAAGAAACGGTTGATGGGTGTCCAATAAACGGTCGACAGGTATCCAACTAGCGGTGAACAGGTATCCATCTACCGGTCGACAGGTATGCCATAAACGGTCGACAGGCATCCAACTACCGGTCGACAGGTATCCAACTAACGGTCGACTAGAGTTCAACTACCGGTCGTCGGGTGGTCGACGGACGACTCTAGGGGAGTGATGGACAACTCGAGGGGGGGGGGGTGACAGGCAACTCTAGGGGAGCAGTCCCGCCCCTTTTTAGCGGTCGTGGGGAAGCACGCTGTGAGGTGATTGCTTGTCGACCACCCGTTGGACGTCACGAGTGTCTGAGAGATTCCTCCAAGCGTGCGTGTGAGCCTACGCCGCTTGCTCCGAGTCCCCAATCCCTCCCGCCGTATCTTCCCCACTCTTTGCCCAGATCCGCAGTATACCATGTGAGTCTTGCTCCCACATGCAGGGCATATATTGATGTATCCTCTGTTCCGGAAACAAATTTAGTGTGTTCCTTCACGTGCTTGTGCTGAAGGAGGGTAAGACAGCGACGTGTGGGGGAAAAGGAGAGGCAGCACACGCACGCCATCAACGGCAGTTAATTTCACTCCGGACTAGAGGACAGATCTTCAAAATTCAATTCATAGGCTTGTATGGAACCTCGAGAGTGAAGCGATTAATGGCAACCCGAATATCTGCGTTTTTTCGTTTTATTTCTGAAAATAGTCGCTGTATGTTGGAATTGTTTCAAAGCCCTTGCGAAACGGTACCCTTTTCTCGCGCCTACAACGAATAGAACCTACGTTTTGTTGTGTGTGTACTCGTAACCTTCAAATTTGCACTCGTGTGATCGAACGACAAGGCTGAACCCGTGTCTGAAAAAAATGCTTCTTTCGTTATGCAAGCAATCCAAACTTTTCAGAATTTCTGGACTAACTTTTCTAAAAACTGCGCTGTAATGTCAGCACCAAAATACGATCCTCCTCCTCGAAATACATTCGGCCAGCAGCCTGAACAGCATGACGATATTGAGGGTTGGAATGGTGCGGTAGTATACGCCTACCCTTGTTCTGCTTGGGATCACTCCATAGTATATCCAGCATCTGTTTCCACTCATTCACATTCACCGAATTTCGTCCTTCACCTTTCCGCACTGGAGGGCGCAGTACTGATTGGTACTATAATTGCGGAATGCGTTTAAATACTTGAACGCTTGCAGCGACAACCCATTCTGGTCGAAAATTGACCTTATTTCTGTGAATTTTCTCAAGATGAGGCACTTCCGTTTTATCTGAAATTCCACCGTGGACGACGAAGATGTCTCTATCAATGATAGTAGCTATTGGCAACCACGAGAACAAGTCTTCCAGCGTCTTTGTGATGTTTGCTGCTTGGTCCTGAATCTGATCTGAGTTGGTAAAACTTAAATTAACCAACATGTATTCATAAAGTGCGCCATCGTCTTCCAACTGAATGCTCTCTGCTATTCTTTGCGAATCAAAATTTGATCTGATAGAAGCTAACCTTGTACTTTGTCATGAGCTCTTTACTGAATCCATATCGAAGGTTCATGATGTGGTCTTCATGATTACCTCGATTCAAGGTGATCGAGTTAGGATCCAGTATGAACAGGGACAACAATACACACAGCACCTGCAACGACAACAATTAAGGAGATTAAATCTTGCCTAGTGAGTACTTCTTCTTCAAAAATAATTTTCGGTAAAGGAAAGACGAGAAATTCAGCCACCCAATAAGTTTAAAGCGAAAAAAACACTTCCGATGTTTGAGAAAAAAACTTCCGACGTATTGCTCCTCACACATGGAAGCTGACCCACGGGATGGGAAGGGAATGATGTGAGACGTTTTGAAATGATTTTTTTCCCTAAAGTTGAGAGTTTTGTGGGGCCTTCTCACAATTGTGCTGTATCTCATGGATTGCCTGCACAAGAATATGAAAAAATAAGACACGATTTTCGCACTGGTCAGACCAACATCACGGACTGGGAGATGCCGTGATGTTGGTCTGACATCGTGTAACTTCGATGCAGCTTCCTAGATGGAAATAAATGTTGTCCATTCAGTTATGAGTAATCGCTGAAAGTTCCATAGGAATATTGCAACGTTTGCTTTGAATGGAAATTGTGTATGTTTGTGTAAAAAACAACCTCAATCGATTGTCCTCCGCGATCAACGAAATCGCCGTTGAAGATGTACGGATTGTCCAATGATGGATAGCCGTTCTGAAAATCGAAATTTGTGAATACCCAGACTTACCCATCTTATCCTGTTCAAAGAACATAGTATTAACGACTGTTTTATTACAATGACTGATACTAAAGCCATAGCTTGATCATAAAGTTTTACTTTCTAGCGATTTTTATGAATTTTCAGCACCGGTCGTCTTTCCCTGTAGTATGAGTTTCGGAACCGAAATTTCAAAGTTGAGTATAATGAAAAGGCCCTAATCCACCTGTAATGATTTTGTCGCGCATCTATATTTTTTCAGAAATCTATAAAAGCGGCCAAAGATAGTAATTTAAAACAATCGATAAATGGAAAAATAGTTATTGATGCATAGTTACTTGCTAAAAACACTACACTTTGAAGTTCTTTGAAATCCGAAACTCATTTACGAGACCATTGTTGCAAATCGCAAGGGAACGCTAGTCTCGCTCTTTTGTGAATTCCCGCGAAGGGAATACTCTAAACTTTGAAAGCTTGCCGTGGTCCCCGGGGTCCCACAAAACTACCAAACACACTCAGAAGTACTCAGTACTGGACGTAGGACCGAATTCAATAATTATTCTATCAGTATTTCAGATACGGCGAGTGTGGGGCTGTGACCTAAGGCGCCACTGTCACGCACACTGTCGAGTGATCGATCCTCGTCTGATTCCAACCAATCCATCTATCCCTTTGGAGTCGGTAAATTGGTACCCGACTTGTCTGAAAGGATAAGAGTACTGACCTGTGGCCGTATTCAAAAAAGAACGGGAACCTCCCGGGAACGTTTTTGATACCAGCCAGTGTATGCGGCAGGCTGACTTTTAACCCTAGGGCTCTTGAGAGGCTCTCGTAGTTTCATGAATACTAGCCAATTGAACATCGGCCGGCCCTCACAAGTCATTGTATAGGTCCAATACACATTTGAATGCCTCTATGATTCTGAATGGAAGTCGAATGTGTGGCGCTTCCCCAGGGGGATTGATTATACGCCGAGAACATTATCCTTTTCTATTTAATATTCGAATAATTGAAGTTTCTGGTATTGAAATACTCGATTCATTCTGGAATTCCATTTCACCATTTTTTTTGAATATCCTATTCATTCGTGAAAGTAAATTATTTGCAGCTCGAATATTCAATTCTTTCGGGCAATCGATTGCTAGTTTTATTTTCAAACACTCGACTTGTTCGATTTTTCGAATACTTGATTCATTCAAGGATTCGAATCATTTGGTATTTTAGATTGCGTCCGATTCTAGCGTGAGACATTCGAATATTTGGTCACCAATAAAAATTTTGATAAGGATTCGTGATTTACTCGTAATTTATTGCAGAATTCAAATCCTTGAACGAATAAAGAGATAAATTTTACGAAAATTCGTTAGAATCGAATAGAGGACAGATTTTCGAATCTATTCAATCATTTAAAAAAAAGTTTTCAGGGGTTTAAGTCAAATTCATTTAGTCATTCGAAAATTATCGAAAGGAATTCTTTATTTAAAAAAAAATCAATCAGTCAGCAGTTTTAAAAATGCATTATTCAAAATCATTATTTATTCCAAATTTTTGAAAAAGGTCATATGTATTAGGAATTTTTTTTAAACGGGAAGTTTAAAAAATGTATTTTCAAGTGGTTCATTCACTCAATCGATGTTTAGCTATACTCAGCACCGAAGATTTTAATTCCTAAAATAAGAGCGCATGAATTGAAGTTTACATGGAATCCGGAAATCACCGTCTTTCGCCGGAATTCAAAAGAAGCTTTAAATAGAAGTAGATTTGCGCTCTCGGAACATACAATCCACTTGACTAAGAAGCTAACGCTAAATTTTCAGAAAATATACAGAATATTATGTGCAATTTGTTCTGTCATAATTAAATAAATCCTCTCCCTATTTCTAGGTGACTCACCTTGTACAAGATAATGCAAAGATCATCGAACTTTCCGTGCAGGTCACCGCAAACCGTAATCTGAACTCGCATTCTCAAATTGGTACCGCCTGACTCAGGGCAACATATTGATGTCAGCGGGGTGTTACCTGATTAGATATTGAGGTAGAAAGGCGAACAATTGTCGGCTGCTGCTTCAGAAGTCGTCTTGCCTCGAACATTATCATCAACAGGTATCGGGGATGGATAATCTGGAAGCTGAACAATGATAGTTGAAGTTTCCAGCGTCTTACTGAGCCGTTCTCACTTTATTCACTTTGAACGCCTCAATCATTGCGGCAATTTGAGGCTTATCGAGTGGAAGGTTCACAACCGGTCCCTTGTAGTTCTTCTCGACGACCATTTTGCTCGGATTCGTCTTCTCCATCAGCAATCGAAAATCCGCGTCCTTATCATCTTCAGCAAAAATCACTTGTCCGTTTTATTCAACTAAGTCCCCAAGCACATCACTCACCCTCCTTTGGCATGGCATAGGAGCTGATTGCTGAAAAGAATTGGAATTAGGCCACGCCGTGTTTACTACTTTGAGACGAACTTTGCTATGATTGGAACTAGTAAATTCCATATTGGATTGGTTGAAAAGCTCGAATTTCGTAACACATGTTTTCTTTAACTGGGCCACATTACAAAACCCACGCTAAGTTTTGGTAAAAAGGCGAAAAAAAAACGTAGTAAAAATCGCTTCTTTCGTCTTTTGGTCATAACTCGCCAATCAGTGGAAGTTCTTCAAACTTGAAGGACATTTTAGAATCAGCATTGAGGCCTCTTTCCTTTTGATCCTTACTCTCGAACAAGGCATATATGGTAGATACAATCAATCAACTGGGTGAAAAAAGGAACAATTTGAGGTACTTATGAGACGCTGGAATGTGTGACTGGGTGCACTCTAGTTTGATTAATCTTTTATTTAATTCTTTTTATGTTATAATTGAAAAAAATCAACTCTTTAAAAGTTAATTTCACTTATTCAGTTTCAGTAGGAATTCCTATATAAAATTGCTTAAAGTAAATGAAAAATGACTGTTAAAAGCAAGTGGAAGAAAAACAAAATAAATAAGAACCGAAAAATATCAAACAATTTAACTTAATGAACCCCTGATAAACAATATCCAGAGGTGAAATCAAATTAAGTTTTAAAAAACTAAAATTAAAAAAATGTAACATAAATGAACTAATTAAAAAATATCGTCTCATAAGCACCTCATACTGTCCCACTTTTCACTCTCTTGATTGGTTGTGTCAACCCTATATGCCTCGGTTGATAGTAAGCCATGTGTCGATCCTAAGCAAAGATGGCTCGATGCTAATTTCAAAATGCCTTCAAGTTTTGAAAACGTCCACTTAGAAGCGAGTTATGATCAAAGACGAAAAAAGCGATTTCCCGTGTTTTTTTTTCGCCTTTTTACCAAGACTTAGGGTGGGTATTGTATATTCATTCAGGAGCTGCTTACGGCAATGAGGCAATCAAAAAAAAATTGCCTTCACGTCGCTCACCCCAGGTTTCCTTAGCCAAAATAAGGGGGCGTTGTAATCTTAGGCCGGATACGGAAGGGCTACGTTCTTTAGTTTCCCCTTTCAGAAATAGCGCCCTAAATTAGTGTAGACATCCCCACAGAGGACTGAAATTCAAAAAATCGCCGACTGACCTGAGGCGAACGGTGAGTTTCCCTCCTGCTCGCCATCGCTGTTCACCATTGCGGTGATGACGTCGCTGAAAAAGTCGTACAACTACAGGAGAGATATTTCAGTGTTCTCGCAACGCACATCACCTACCTTCAGCTGATCCTGTTCACCGGCATACTCCAACGTGGTGAATATACTCCATGTGGCCCGCCGTCGGGCCTCCAAACGAGCCTGACATCGCCGATACCATTTTTGGATCAGAATTGCAGACTTGATTGCTAAATATGGTGAGAGCATCGGGAATTAATTGAGAAAACTGTGAGGCTGTATAGGGTTGAACGGAAATTTGATTTCGGGGTGAAATGATTTGAAAGAAAAGAACTTCAGAGGGAATTCATGAAAAACATTGGGTATACGGAACAACTTCACTGAGAGTCCTGCCCTTCACTTTTCAGGTTATTTCCAGAAAAAATCATTTAAGTAACATGGAATCATATTTTCAGCAGCCGAAATAGTAGCTGTTCCTTTTATTTAAAAGTTGAGTCGCTTTCAGAGAAGTATTCGATTCATCGGAGAATTGCATGTATTTCGTAGGAACTTTCCCAAGAGACTTCAAACATTTATGAAACCATTTCAAGGTGCCTTTCAAGGATTTCCTTGAAGCATCACAACAAGCTCGAGTGCTCGCATCCCGCTACCATTTTTTTTGAAACGAGACCACTCAAGCACTCGCGATTCTAAATGATTTTTTTGTAATCATTCAAAATTAGTTTCACATGGGAAGTATACGAAGCGTAAGTCGTATCTAGGAAAACGAACTGTATTGTCGGTATCTCTTTGGTATACCTAGTAAAACTGTGAAATATCCCGTCCTGAGCCGCTGTTTCCAAAATTTTAGAGCGTATTTGAAGCTTCGCGAAAAAGCAAGGGACATTTTTTGGGATGTTTAAAGAAATCGGACTCTGATGAAAACCTGTACGTAGGGGTAGTCTAGGGTGCTGCGAAAGAATCTGGGATCCATTTGTAGGAATTCTGAGGTTTACTTTAGGTTACTGTAGGCACCATTCTATTTAGAGGGAAAAACTCACCTTAATATTTCGCAAACCGACAATTGGAAATGAAATTCGTATCACCACCCCGAATGACCCCCGCATACAAATTTGAGTTAAATCTGAGACTTTGACCAAACTTCCGTATACCCACCGTATTCTACTGAAATCTGTCAAAATCGACAAACCAAACTCAGATTTGTGTTAAGCACTCCGAATAACCCCCATAACAACATTTTGAGCCCTATCTATTATAGCATTCCGGAAATCTCGAATGTCCTGTTTTGTCCTCAAAATTGTGCCCCGTCTGGAGACTTTGAACGAGTTAAGTCAAAAATTTTGAAAAATCGACAAATAAACCGAAGATTCGGGATCAGCGCAACAAATAACCTCGTTGCAGGAGTTTAGGTCAAACGTGAAGCAGTTTTCTTAAGTGGTTTTAGAACCCCCTCATTGATATAAGTGAACACCCCACGCTATCTGTCTGCGCAAGGGTAGGGAAATGTGATTTCACCCAAACTTTGCTCAGGGTGGTTTTGGGTACTGAACACGATTATGAGGTCCGTTTCTGGATATTGGAAAGATTACTGCCCATTTTGGAAGGTACAAAAAGTACAAAAAACGACAGTGTTCAGCTTATAACTTCTCGGAACCAGCCTCTCGGGACGGGATACTGCACATTTTTACTATAGATGACCAAGAGATACTAATAGTACAACGTTTTTGCAGATGCGACCTACGCCTTGTATACTTTCCTTGTTGGGAAGAACTCAAGCCAGAATTTAGTGGCTCCAGGGGACATACTCCTGAAATGTCAGAAAACCAGTTTTTGATCGCTTACATCGCTGGTGAGTAGAACTCAAAGTTTTTCTGTTTATTTTTGAAATATAACGGAGTTTTGTGGAATATATTCGGTCTTACTGTATTATCTGGCTCTTCACTTCCCTTTTCAAGAATAAACTTTCCAATAGGTTAAACGCTACGAGGCGTCTTTTCATCCCGCTTCATAGGGCGAGTTTCAAATTTAGTGCTTCTTGTGAGCAGGTCGGCAGCTATTGTGAGCCACCTGTTGTCCCAAAAAACTCCGCGTCTAGTCTGAATGCTCACCCCCAGTAGACGTAAAGTATCATATTTCCGCTCATCCCTGATGTTTGATGATGCCACGTGCAGTTCTGCAGTATCTGTGCGAAACCGGTTACTAATGATTCTTCCTCAACCTTTTTTTGCACATATCATAGTGTCTCCGACTATTTGCAAATCCACTTAGCAACCTTGTGCAGTGCACTGGACGAATGTGAGCAAAGTGAATAAAGTGAAGGAAGATGTGCAGTGAGCGGATGTGTCCTGTGAAGGGTTCTACTTCAGTTGAGTGACAGAAGGAGAAGCTAATCAAGTACGAGGTGCTGAGGTCATGCTAAGCTCACGCAGTTGAGCGCGAGGTGATGGTGATTTCGCTCGAGGTGTACGTGGAGTCCTTTGCGACTTCACCGCCAGCACGTTCTCTTTCTTCACAGGAGCGTTCACTGAAGCTGTTACTTTTCATACGTAATTATAGCATTGAATTGACAATTATGAGGAGAGGATAATTATTGTTGTTGACTATAATAAAGGCAAAGATAACGTGGATAACTATAATAACCCATGTGGATATTTGAAGATCATTACCTGTCTCCAACTGATCCTGCACTTCAATTAATCGTACAATTGCTATTACTCGCAGTCAGTGCTTCGCATCTACGATACCCGGTACTAGGTTTGGTAAAAACAGAGAGCATTTGGCGAACTTGGTAAGAAAACGTACAATGCTTGTAAATTCAATCCACTTGAGTCTGTTCGCCCTGTGTGTGGAGTGGCTGTCGCGAAGGCAACTTTCGCATTTGTAAATCGATTAGCAGGAACACTAGACCCCACAGTGAATAATATCTCGGTCAGCCGCTTGCAGCGGTGGTAGCGCTCGTCCGAAAAATGCTAGCTGCGACGGGCACTCGACACGCACGCCGACCGCGTGGGCGAACAGTATCATTCGGACAGACTTAGACTCTTTGCATGGAGACTTTTTTGGATTCTACAAACGCAGTCATATTCACACCTCAAATTGCCATGTATTTATGCGCTTTGTTGGCCGAAATTTCCTAAATTTGTTTCGTTTTCCAGGAAAATTGTTTCTGCAATTATTTCTTGGAAGCGTGGGGGGCGGCGAAACGCGACGGAACTTTTAGTAATAATTGCACAAGTTATAAAAGAGCCATTCACATTGTTTTCTCACAAAATAGGTGCAGGCGGGACAGTCTTGAGATTTCTGCAGGACGAATTTTCGAAATCCTTTATAAAAGACGCATGAAAGCTACCTGAAAAGTCGGACTTGTGTCACGGAAACCCCAGACCGTTTAATGAAGGATTCCGAAACCTCAAACTGCACAACTTTCGAGATTGCCCCACCTGCACTTAATTTGAATTTTCATGATTAGCCCCAAACCAAATGTCTTTGCCTTCCACAATGTTTGGTTGCGTTTCGAACCGAGTCGAATTGCAGCTATCATGATCTGACAGTTTCCTTCCGCATTCGATTACAACTTTCTATGTGGTCATTGATGGACCGGAGAGAACTTAGGAGAGAAATGCGATCGCGATCGGTGGCATCTTTGCAATCACTGATTTCGGTTGCGACAGAAACGGTTCTCCGCGCTAAAAAGGTTGTGGCTAAAGACGATCAACTTTCCGCAAAAAAATTAGCGAAGTGTGTTTACGCCGAAAGGAGGACAATTCAGAGTCTTGAGCAGATTTTAAAATCGACTTGAAGCTCCATAAATCTACATACATATAGAAAGACAGTATTTGATATAATTTCTACCTATAGGTTTTCCAAGGGGAAGATGGGGTTTGCTACAGTGTAGAAAAAGAATTATGAAGCAGCGGAAAACATTGTATCATTAACAGCATCGAGTAATATGGCTCAAAATATTCACTGGCGATTTTTACACCCCAAGCCGCACAGAACAGAAGGCGAAGACGCCTGACAGTTCGGTGCGCTCTCCCGATCTTCGTGTCACTGCTGCTGTGGTCACGGCTACTGATTTTGCTGTTCGGACAAGTCAGAGTAGCCCGGACAGCAACAGCAGTGGCCCGAAGATGGGGAGAACCAGCCGGACTGCAGGGCGGCTCCGATTCTTGTTTGGTGGGGCTCGGTGCCGAAAATCGCCGTAAGGATCACTTTTTTGGGACGATCGAAGAGTCGTCGCGGCTTGCCACAACTACAAATTAGGGAAGATATATTGAAAAAGATCAATATTCGATGTATGCGATTCCATTCAAGCGATACAGTTCTATAATATATTATTATCAAAAAAGACAAATATCAGAGAAAAGGAGAAAATGCAGAGAAAAATGGGCAGGATTAATGAAAACGAGGAAAAAGCATTGCGAGAAAATAGTAATGTTAATGTTTCAAAACGACGTTCAGAAATAGGTACTAGTTGAAAGTCTAGCTGGAAAGTTATAGATGAAATAGAAAAAAAAACGTACCCAATTCGGCGCTGGGCGGTGGTGGCCGGCTGGACTGCCCGCACCCCATTCAGAAAAGGACCAGCAATGGGTTGTCGAGGTATTCTGAATAAGTGATCAATAATTCATAGAAAAATCGGGTTGATGTTGAGCGGTTGGAATGGAATGATATGCAGTAAATCACGACCAAAACGATAGAACGGGGTTTCCAAGGACGAACAGTTTCGCATGGAGCACGACGGATTTGTGACCAAAAAATCACTAAAAAGAAGTGTGAGACGGTCAGTAACGGAAAGAAGCATTTTCCAGAGGGAACTTTGATCGGAGAAATTATAAATGAATGAATAAAATACATAGAAATTCACAATTGACTATTGAAGCTGCATTTTTTTTTCGAAAGGCGATTCCCCCCCCCCTAGGTTGCTGAAACTAGAACTTGCCTTGGATTCCCCGTGATATTTCACACAATCGTTTTCTGTAAGTGTACCCTCTATTTAGAAGCGGAATTCACTCGAGTCCATGGCGTGCTTGTGCGCGCGTATGTTTACCACCGCCCTGCCCCGCTCACTCTCTCTACCCTCGCTCCGCACATTAACGCGAAGAAGCAAAGCAAATTTTGCTCCCAAGTATGGTACACATCGTCATTGTTCATGAGGGTACCCAACAGGTAATTTTTAAGATCTTTTGAATTGTTTTTAGGATTCGGCTTAAGACTTGTATGTAGGGGTTTTCTAGAGTGCTGAACACGAATCTAGGGTCCATTTGTCGAAATTATGAGGTTTTTTATAGGTTACTGTAGGTACCACGCCATTTAAGGGACAACATCTACCTTAGTAATTCGAAAATTGACAAATGGACATCAAATTCAGATTCAGCACAACGAATAACCCCCTCATAGAAATTCTGAGGTTAAGGGCGATAGCCACTTAGATGTTAAGAGTGATAGCCTCTTCGATAACGTTTCTCAAAGCTCTGGATTCCGAAAGTCTATGAAAGCGAGCGGTTGTGCCGTATGCTTTCCATCGTTAGATAGGAAACCTTTGTCAGAAATCAAATGTTGAAAAAGCATGTACCACAGCCGCTCGCTAGTGGTAAATCTCAAATGCAGAATTCTTGACAAATGCACCAGAATTTTGTTGCCGCCCTTGTGATTCTGTGCCGTATCGCAATCGCGCGAGCTGCAGCTTCACTTTGACGCACAGTTTTTTAAATTATCGACTCTGCCTGGGAACGACCTGACAAGTTCAACTACAAAATTACTGTGGCAAAGACCGCATCCAAAATAAAAGTGGCAGATGCTAGATTATACGATAGAAACGGGCCAGGATTCACAAACGATATGCCAATGGGTAGAGGGCAAGTTTTGATCTGATTGTCTGCCCTATCTTTTGCTCAACACCTCAACCCGTCAATTCCTCAGACAATTGCCAAATTCAATGTCGAATATGCATTCAACTCGCGCGACCACTCCCGTCGAAAGGTTCTATCTCAGAGGCACGTGCTCCAAACTGCTGCACGTGCTGCAAAATTGCATCGCAGGAGCACATGCTGAGCACGTGATCAAGGTAGACCAGCGCTGTCGTAGCAGCACACCGACACACGGCGCGGCCGGCATACCGACTGCGACGCGAGCAGCTCACCGAGAACTATCTGGGACCGCCAGCGATCAAATGGGGCATCAAGCGGCTAGCGGTGGGTATACACCGCAATCTTGGGTGATCAAACCGACGACGCTGCCGACATATCAGTATCAGTCCTGTCACAAGAGCGCGTCGTATGCTTTCCTTGGAAATGGCTTCTTGAAAAATACGGCTGATCTCGGTTGACATGCGAAGCACTGAGGAGCAAGACAGACGACTGACTGACATATCTTTTATAAGTATCTTACACGATTTTTGGAATTCTTTTTGCCGTATTTGCTGTTTAAAGGCGGTGTTCACGATGATTTTCGTCCCCGAGTTTTCCACTTAAAACAATGCGTTGGCCATCAAGTGTTACTAAAATTACGAAGAAACGGCGAGAAACGCATTAAAACGTCGTTTCTCAGTGACATTATTCTATAACATGGACTAGTTGTCCGGTTGGATGAACATGTTCATGGTGGATGTCACCGGTGTAAAATTGCGTCAATCGAAAATAGAGGAATATTTCATGCGAAGCAGGATTAGTTAGGGCCCTAAGAAAGGAATAGAGAGTACAGAATTGCAAAGGACTGGTCCACAAAATATTTCATGGTCACAACAAACACTTCCTGTGATACTTAAAGGCAGTGGTCGCGATAAAATATGATTGTCTTCTTTTCCTCTCTAAACCCTTTTCTGGGTTTAGAGTAGTAGGACCTATGAGAAAAAATCGCGAAAAACCCGCTGTTTTGGTCCCAATTTGAAGCCTGAACTTTCTTGTCTTTTGATGGTGGACGAGCCCACTCCACATCATCGGCATCGATTTCTAATATCAAGAACATCCGCTGGCTTGAAACTGAATTTCAATCAAGAAACATTGACTCATCTAGTCAAAAACATTGACTGAAGTGCTTGCTTTCATTGGTCAACTCTTTTCATTACGTAAATTTTGATTTCTTTCTTCCTCTGTATGTCGATGATTTTTGACTGCTCAGCATGATACCGCGATCTTTTTTTGCTGCGCTGTGCACGTGTGCACGAACTGGCTTCTTTGGGCCCTAGAAACTCTAATTCTAGTCCGTTTTTCACCGTGCTACATTCATACTTTTTCAGCTGTTTTCTATCTAAGCTGATTTTTATAGTTTTTTAGATAACGTTTTTCATCGTGACCACTGCCTTTAAGAGGCGGGGTTATACTTAAGGATTTCGTGTACTTCTGATGCGTTTTTCTTAATTTCTACGTCATTTTACTTCTACCCGAGGGCCACTTAAACAATATAGCGAATAATCTCACAAATGAAGATTATCGTGAACACTACCTTTAACGTCGCAGTGCACGTTATGGTATGTTTATATATGAAATAGAGTTTCAGCCGAATTTGGAAAATGGATTTGTCGTCGAGTTGAATGTGTATCGTGCACGAATTGAACGTTTCTTCTCTTGAGGCACGTGCTGGGATTTTAAACACAATAGGGCCACATGCCTACCTAGCAGCACTTACCCTGACTTTGCTGGAAACCGCGTTGTCTTCTAGTTGATGGCATATTCGTCACGTATTGAAAGCGCGATTGTACAATCTGGTCACCCTCAACGGTTTTGGTTATCGTAGAGGAATCTGGCTGCCCAACCTGCTGGTTTGACTATGTAGAATCTGGCTTAAGCTATTCTGGAAACTCTGACAGAAAAGGAAAAGACGAGCTAAAAGCAGGGTGACGTACTCTTGCCCCCTCTTTCTCAAGAAAACAATTCTTGAAAAGAAACACACATCACAATCACCCGTAATTGGGCAGCGTCCACGATGGCTAGCTTCCTTGGTCGGTGCTCAGGGGATGGCATGACATCAGATAGGAGGAAGGTGGCATTGCAAGACATACAGGAAGCGCTCTAATCAAGTAACGCTTGGCTCAAATTTAGCCCGTGCGGTTAAGACTCAAACAGATTTACTGGCAAAAGAATGCAAAGTTGTGGTGTGTTATTTAGAATAACCAATTAATGGGATGCAAGATTTTGGAATGTCAATCTCAATGGGAGTAGGGAAGCAGGGACTCCATAAACTATTAGTAACCAGCAGTTGCTATAATTTTTCAAATCACACTTCTGGCACAATTGAGCTTAGTGGAAAAAAGTTTTGGGAAAATGAGTTTGGGAAGAAGATTATTTCGTTGGGAAGTGTAGAAAGAATTCTGGCGAGTGGTTAGCATCAGTCAGTAAATGGAAACATCGGGTTACGCGATCGCTGTCAGATTATGCCGGATTAATGTACAAAACGTTGAAACTTTACGAAACTGTCAGTAGGTCCTGGGATTCTAGCACAGTAAAGGACTATTCACAGACAAGACAGAATGGTCGAAGAAAACACTTATGTTTTGCTTCTCTTTAATTTATTTCTTGATCGTTCTCGCTGTGTTTGAATAGAGAAAAGCAAGCAGGAAAGATAAAAAATGTAGCCCTCATATACCGTAGCAATTTTTCGAAATAATCACAACGAAAAAGCAAGATTGACCACAGAATTGACTGTTTCACGCAACAGAAATAATGATTATTAAAAAAACGAGTGGTTGACCGGCCTCTAACGATCTCCGCGAACTGGTTTGTGTTCATCATAAAGTGCGGGGGACATCACCTAAAGTGGAAACTGTGGTTATGGGAAATGCGCATGTTTCCATGAAATGCCTGAACTGCTGAACGACACATTTTTCTTAATGCTTTGCAAGGGTCACTCTACGATAAAAGTTTGTTCAAAAAACGATCGAAAAACATGTGAGTAAACGAAAAATGAACGAAATATGAGTCGTTCCAAGCTGGAATATCTTCGTGTTCGTTGATGCGAATAATTGCGATCCTCTGCAACCCCTAGATAACTCGAGAGGATGCTACAAGTTAGAGGACAAGCCAGCGTTTATAGAATTCAATGTATGAATTTCAAAGCAGAGCCAATAGCTATATGCATCAATTCGGTTACCGGGAGAAAATTCTTGCACGAAAACATTTGTTGGAGTCACCAAAGTTGGATACCAAGCAAAATGTGATAATCGTAGCGAATGAAGAACAATACTTTAGTCCCAAACAAAAGAAAGTTCCAACCCGCGATGCCTCATTTGTTACGACGAGCTTTCTGTTTTGAGTGAAGTATTTTGAGCGGTTTTGAGGTTACAAGGAAATAGTCAAGCCGGTCAATAAGTTGTATCCATGCAGCTATGTTTAACTGACCTGCTGTCGTTCGGACTCTCGTAAAATTCCATTGTTTGCTGCTCAAGCAATTACAAAAGAAGTTTATGAGCTAAAAGGTGCGAGCGCATTGAAAATGGTTGCTGCAACCTAGAAGCAAACTATGCTAGAGGTGCCTAGAAATAGTGGCAGTCGCTCATTTGGGATGGGATATGAGTGTATAGTCCTTACGCAGAATCTAGCCTAGCGAGTGAAAGGGACGCGATCATTTGCGTCGGCCCGCGCTGTGGTCGCGACACTGCCGGTCAGTGGGCCTTTGATCGTGAAAACGATTAACTGCTGTAGCCTCGTAAGGCCTCTCTAGACTAGAATTTCTGACTTAAAGGCAGGGTTCGCGATAAAAAACGACTTTTGAGCTCTTTTAATGAGAATGTAGATTTAGTCATCACAAAAGTAAAAATAAGTGAAAAAACCCGGAAATTCGCGGGAAAAACGCTCAAAAACAAAGTGTAACGGCTAATTACCGGTGTCGGCCGGCCCCCTAATTAACGCGATTTTCATTAGTGCTTGCTTATCCGCCTTTAATTTTGCTGTTAAAGTAATAAGTAGTCTCCAGTAATGTTCAGAAATTACTTCAGAAGCAAAATAAAAGTTGACAAAACAGGCTTTTACACAAATCTCGATAAATGGGGGCGGGAGGACACCAAGCCATAATTTGTTCCCAAGCCTTTTTTTCTCCAATTTCTTACCTATTTTCACTTTTGTGATGGCCAGATCTACCATTCCATGGGGATAGCACAACAACAGATTTTATCGAGAACCCTGCCTTTAACCATGGACAAGATTGGCAGGAAGAGCATGTTGAGCACAAAACTGCAATTACAGTTTTCGCGACGAGATGACGCATATAATTCTAACACGAAACTCGCCTAGCGCAGAAATTTAGTTGTGAACGCTGCGCAAAATCTGGGCGGTACACCTGATTATTTATGTACTCAACTTCGCGTAAGCGAGCAACAGGACTTTTCAGTAACAGTCGCATCAGCTTTTTTGTGTTCGTTCATGCGCAAACCGTCCGATTATGTTTATTTTATTGCGTTGAGTATCAGATCCAGCTGTGTTTATGGGAGAACTATTTTTTAAAAATTATCAAAGAGCTGCCCTCGCGAGACGTTCATCGCGTCATGCTGCATTGCAAGGCGACTCGACTGACGACTTGCGGAGGCGAATTTGCGTAAGGTGTCTTTGAGGCGTCGTTTATACTTCTGCCGCCAAGCGGTGCGGCGAGGCGTAGTCCTTAAATATCGATGGTGCAGCGCCGCGTGATGAATACCATAGGATTGCACTGCGCCGCGCCGCTTGACGGCGGAAGTATAAACACCGCCTTATACTTCCGCCACCGAGCGGCACGGCACAGAGCAGTCCTATAATATTGATTGTACTCCGCCGCTTGATCAATATTATAGTACTGTACGTGCCGCGCCGTTCGGCGGCGTTAAGAGTTTTGGTGGCACATGCCAGTGCGACCGAAAATCGCGCCGCGCAGGAATCCAAGTGTGAACGCTGCGCGAACGCTGGGCGACTACGCGCAATCGCGTGCGTACGCAATTTTTCGTAAATAAGCAATGGCGGCAATTTTTCGTAGCAGGATCAACAGTTTTTTTTCATGTTTGCTCGGGTGCAAGTGATTCCAAATAAGCTTATTTTATTGTTCTCATTGCTAGGTTTAATGTGTTCACGAAAAAAAAAACTGAAAAAAGCAGCAAAGGGCTTTTTTGCAAGGCGACGCGAATGACATCGCCCGATTCGAAAATGAGCGTGATTTGGAGCGTATCGCGCCCCTTCAGTGCGAACACCTAGCGACGGCGCGACGTCATTTGGTCCACACATAGGCTAGTTCTAGCGCCGCGTCGTCCCGCGAATGAACTCTGAACGTCGCCTAATTTCAAATATATCGGGTCTCTTCACTGTGAGCACCTAGCGACGACGCTACGCGACGTCGTTTAGTCAATACATAGGTTCACTATAACGTCGCGATGCCCGGCGAACGAACTCTGATCGCCGCCTAACGCTTCTCATATAATCTTATAATATCCTCAAACAATCCTTTAATATCCTGCGTAATCATGTAAAAAATCGACTGGGAAAATTACACTGAATAAATGGTGATGTGCCTTCAGTGTGTCTCCTGCGCAAGATGACTTTGGTCTAGCTCATGATAGCTTAAGAACAAGGTCATAATCAGACCAAAAGTGCATATAGAGGGACGTCATAAAAACGGTCCTCGTAAAAGAAGTCGTAGAGGGTCTGAATTAGAAGCGCTTGACGTCAGAAGTCCTTCTCAGTAGCTCAAAATCTTGCCGCACGGAAAATCACAAGGTGAAGGGAAGACAAATGGACGTGGTTTGTTACTGGCATCACGCAGAGAAAAAAAAACTGGCCAGATGCAAGTTGCAAGGCTGCTAAAACTGAAGGAGGGCGAAAAGTCTCGAGTCAGGAGTAGAACATTTTCAGAAGAAAGCATCTAACAACAATCAAACAGAAGTACAAGCAATGACATCAGGTAATATCGATGTTTCTGGAAGACACACGTTTATCCTGAAGCCACACAAATCTCTTGTTCTAAATAATGAAGTGTGGCCGATCCTGTCAAAAAACCTCTACTGCGCTTTCCCCGAGAATGTGATCACGCTGAAGCCTGTGATTTCCGGGATATCCTTCTCGAATTAAGCTTGTAAGGGTGCTGTACTAGAAAATATGAAGAAATCCACCACACGTAAGCCGTTTTAGCCTGCACTTCAATCAAAGGCAAGAGGAAACCAAAAAAGATTGCTACGGTCGGTTGGGAAACCATCGCATCACTGCTTCGTGTGTTCGGGTTGCATACCGTACAGAAAATCCAGGAGATCCAATGTTAGGCATTCCACAAGGAAAAAGGTGGGCCCTTCACGAGTCGTCTTTCACGAAATGTTTCTCGCGAAACTATCGGGAAAGTATTCATTGTGATTCAGTGCACAGTGAAAAAACGGGTTTGACAAGAGCTTAAAGGCAGCATACACGCTAGCAAAAGTTGTTGAGTTATCTACATTAGGGGGGTCGTACGGGCGCTAGAAGAGCCCTCACGAAGTTGGAAGAGTTGAAAACGAGTTAAAATTACCGTATTTGAGCCGTTTTGAGTCACAAAATCATACTTTCTCCGCCCACCGATACGGGCTCCGCCCCTCAATACAAATCTTCAATGCTCGATTACGGTCATTTTGGCTCATTTGTTACGCTTCTAACGTCGTAAGCGTTTCAGAAAAGGCCGTACGATTACATTAGCGTCGTTATCACAACAAGTTTGTCGCTAGCTCAGCTGTTTCAGCCAAAGCGGAACAACTCGTCCGCTTCTGGGCCAATATAGAACGAACCGTTATATCTTCATTTCAGTTGATTTTTTTTCCGGTTTTTTCGTTATCTCTGAATATTAACAGCTTCAGACCTTCGATTCATTCCATAAAATTGATATCATTTTTGAGCGTGTATGCTGCCTTTAAAGGCAGTGTTCACGATGATCTTCAATTTTGAGATTATTCGCGAAATCGATTAATTGACCCCCGGGTAGAACTAAACTGACGGAGTAACTGAGAAAAACGGACCAGAAGGGCACAAAATCCTTCACTCTCACCCCGCCTCTTTACTCTCACAGGAAGTGTTCGTTGTGACGAAATATTTTGTGGACTCGTCCTTTGCCATTTTCTGCTTTCTGTTCTCCGGCCCTTCCTTCGGACCCTAACTTATACTGTTTTGCATAAAATATTTTTCCGTTTTCGACTGACCCCATTTTTCACCGTTGACAAGCACCATAAACATGTTCATCAAACCGGACAACTAGTCCATGTTGTTGAATAATCTCACTGAAATACGACGTTTTAATGCTTTTCTCGTCGTTTCTTCGTAATTTTGATAAGACTTGGAGGCCAACGCTTTGTTTTATGTGAAAAAATCGGAAATGAAAATCATCGTGAACACTGCCTTTAAAGGCATAGTACACTCTCAGGTATGAATTTTGAGATTTTCGTGTAATTGTGTAGAAGACCCTTCCTGTATAACACGTGCCAAATGCGAGATCTCAATTCCTCCAAATAAGCGAGATATAAGCGACCACCACGGGCCCGACCTCCTCCAGCCACCACCACAGGCCCGGCCCCCTTCCTGAATTTTGATCTCAGTGGCGGATAGATGGATGGATGATTTTCAACCGAGTCGTAGTTCTTAATTCCATCTCCGGACTTTCTCCTTATCCTGTTCTGCTCTCGTGCCGCGAGTGCGAATCACGAGAAATACAGGCCTGTGACAACTCGTCCACCAAACTGTTGCCCTCAAAATACAGGCATTTTCAAGGAGCCATATCTCCGTTGGTAGGGGGTCTTGGACGATTTCAGAAATACCACTGTGATCAGAATGTGACCCTCTCCAAGATAAGGATGAAATCTGGAAAATAGTTTCGATGATGCCTATCAATGCAATCAAGCAATTAGCTCACTTATCCTCTTTTCCTTGACTTGATTATTCTCTTTTATCTGGATGTTGATTTGTTCACGTCGAGGGGGTGGAAATGGGGCACGGGGTCAAAAGCCCGTGCGCTGTCAAAAGCCCGTAGTGAGCAAAACTGGCTGCCGGACTGGCCACGGAAGTTTCGATGAGTCTAAATGAGTATATGACTTCAAAGAAAAGTGAAATCCTGAGTTTGACTTAATTCCGCACAGTTTTGAGTAGAATGTGAGTAAAAGCTTCCATGACCATCGGGTTGGGGGCAGTGTCGTCTTCGCAATGCAAACGGAGGATTTTGCTAGGGTAACTACATAGCCGTAGACGATTTCTGTTCGATCAATGCACCTTGGGGACACACCAAAAGCTCAAGCTCTACTCTACGACCATTTGTGTTGGATGTCGGTGATATTTGGTCCCTTGACAAATACTACTGTCTGAAATTATCATGCGAGAATTATTAAATGCAGTGTTCCCACTAACCTTCAATTTCAGGGTTTTTAAAATGAGTACTTAGTCTCCGTGTAGTGCTGAAATGTTGAAAAATTGGGAAAAGCTTGCGAGAAGTGCATGAAAAGCTGTATTCCCACCCCGCCTGTTTACTCTTGAAGGAACTGTTTGTTGTGACAACAAAATCTTTTGTAAATCCGTCCTTTGAAACTCTCTAATTTCTGTTGCTCTGTTTTTTTTTTTGGACACGAACTAATACTGTTTTGCACAAAATATTCTTCTATTCTCAATTATTTACTGGGCGCAAAAACTCATTAATTGTACCGGACAACACACGGCAGCCAACGAATTGTTTCGAGTGAGAAACTCGGGAAAAAATCGTCGTGAACACTTCCTTTAAAGGCAGCAGACTCTTTCATAAAAGTTGTTGGGATAACCTCGTTGCTGGGGTCGTGTGGCCCCTAGTCCGTTATAGGCGTCAAAAACATGTCAAAAAATACTAAATTTGAGCAATGCAAGTCGGAAAATTTCGACAATCCAGCCGATGAGCTTCGACAACTCCGCCCAAAAAATCGTGTTCTGCGATGCAACAGCCGTAGTCCGCAACTGCAGACCGGGATTTTGCTCCGAGAACGACAGTATGTCACAAAATCGATACCATTTCCGAGAGTGCCTGCTGAATGCTCACCTTGACATGAGGTTGGTTCAGGCACTCTGTGTAAGGCCAGAAAAGTCGGTTTGTCGACCCAGTAAAAAAAGAGGCATCACGGACAAGTCAAGCTGCCATCTCTTCGTTGCTCTTGAGCGTTTTCCTTGGGCCTCTTAAGGCACCAGCGGCGTGCACGCAGTGGATTTCCGCAGCGTGCGATGCATCAAAATTCGTCCCGTCCGCTGCTCCACCTTTTTCGTGCAGTGGGTCCACATGCAGAAAAAGCATATGATTTAGGAGAAATCAGTTTAGACGTCCATGCAACCACGACATTGGGAATTTTTTTGACTGTGAGCAATTTTCTTAAGCGAAAAAAATGTGAGGTAATGGGGCAACATGAGAGATTTTCTTATGAGCCAAGAAGTAATATTCATTTATATTACGAACATATGATCAAGAGGCAACATCTGGCGAGCATAAGTGTGAGAATTACTGCATTCACTTACAGGATCCCTCTCGCAGAAAATTACATCCAGCTTTTTTGTCCTCGTTTGTCTTCTCCACAAAGATTGCCTCGTCACATTCGGCATTCATACTTTCGAAATTTCGGAGGTCGAACGAACGAAATTCGAAACTAATCGAAATTTCGTATTTTTTTCGAAATTTGTTCGAAAAAATTCCGAACGAACGAATTTCGAAAAAAATCGAAAAATTGGATTTCGAACGAAGGAAATTTGAAAAAATTTCGTTCGACGAAATTTCGAACGAACGAAATTTGAAAAAATTTCGTTCCACGAAGTTTTGAACGAAAGGAATCTGAAAAAATTTCGTTCGACGAATTTCCGAACGAACGAAAAAAATGTTGAAAAATCTTTGAAAATTTTTCCGAAAATTTCGTTCGTCTACAACTATAGAGCATACGCACGCGATCGACAGCAGTAAATTTCACGTCTAAATAGAGGATACTCGGTCCATACAGAAAAACTGAAGTATTCAAGTACATGAATATTGGAGGGAATACAGGTGATGATGCTCGAGTAGACGATCACTAAAAATTTCAATGGTTCCCGAGCTATCGGAGTTTTTTTTTTGAAAAAAAACCCAATGATCTCGCTGCTCAAATAAACACTCGCATATTGATTGGGAAGGAATATAAAAGAGTTCAACGATTATGTCCATTCACATCAAAAATTAGGTTTATAAATTTCCGAAAATTCGATTGTTATGTTTCCCTCAACAGCCGTATTCGTATTATTGATCCATTCAAAAGTAGGGGTTCAAGGCTAAAGTGAAAGTGGCACCATTGACACGAACACGTACTATAAAATCAGTATTTCATCATTATTATTTAAAGTAAGCTGAAAATTATTGGGTTTATTTATAACAGTTCTAACCGAATTGACTGTGCTGCTCTATGACGCTATTCATACTCACCAACGCCAGCGGAAGCGAGGGCGTAACGATGAAATATGAATATTTTCTACGCGCGTCACGCGCTCACGTAAAGTATGACCCCTTCAGCGACAACGCTATTGAAGTGGCCCTTAACTTAGCCAAGCAAGCACAATCTGTACACGCGTTCACTACCATGGTAGCAGAGCACAACACTGGCAATATTTATCATGGAAGGGAATGACGTTGATCATGGGTTAGTAATGAAAACGATGAAAAAGTCGTCATGGCCGTCGCCTACATTGCGGAGCGGATGGAATGTCAGGCCATTCATACGGCGCGTGACGCGCCTGCGTTGAAGAGTATGAACGGCGCCTATGCTTTGCATTACAGAACATCAATATCTCGTACGTAATTTGACTCCACTCACACCCGCCGGCTTATCGTTGATGAGTCCGATTCTGAGAGGTTATACTGCTTTTTGACACCTTCGCTGCAGGGCAGCTGCCGCGTTGCTTGTTCACCTCAAGCGGCGCGGCAGCACCTGGGCGGCGGCTACGTGCTGCGCTTCTTACAAAGTTTGTGCTGATGAAGTCCAAACGTTCTACGGTGCTGTGTCTGACTGCTATATGAGGAGAGTATTAAACAATCACAAAGTTTAAAATCGCGTTAGGCCGGGATCATACTTCCAGCGACGAGCGACGCGACGCAATGTTTACCATCCATTTCGACCTAAAATTGATACGCCTGACATGCAATGTTGCCGCGGCTAGCACCTGCCTAAGCTTTCCTGTAGAGGCCTTACGAGTCTATTAGCGGTGTTACCTCTCCCACCTTGTCGCTAGCTTCGCTATTTCAGCCAGTGCGGTACAACTCCTTTACCCACATTTTCATTACTTTTATCACTTCCTAAAGGTGTTTGGGGATCAAAGTTTGTGACCACTTGACGATGAAGAATCTTCTCCGATTTTCGTATTCTCCATACATTAGTAGGAAATTTGATACTTGATTGAATTTATGGATTTTTGAGAAAACTAAAAGCTTTTCTCAACTTTACGTATCCATGATGTTATTGTATTCGATCAATTTCACGGACCGCTCAGCGGGTAGAGGTGAAAGCTCAGAGTTCCAGAAATGAAATGAGTTCGGATTTGTCATTCATTAATCGAGAGGAACTTCTTCGATTTGCTGGAACATTCTAGTTGTAAAGGCAGCCACTGGACTGAATAATGAAGAAACGTGGCACGCTCGGTCACGAGAAAAAAGGGGTTTCGATTTGTGTTTTTGAAGACCACGAAATGCATCTCGGAACAAGAGCCCTGAAAGCATTTCTGGCAAGTGAAACGAGTGGAGCAGAAGCAAAAACAAATTGTGGTGCATACAAATACCACCACAATGATCAGCTGAACTTCTCGTAAACAGGAACGAACTGCGACTCTACTACTCATCAATATTCAATATTTGCACAGTACATAATAGCACAGCATCGACACCACCGAGGTGAAAAGTACGAAATTTTTGACCAAATTCTGAAAAGAAAGATTTTCCAGAAATTCAAATGTACAAACGCAAAAAAAAAACTCCGAGAAAAAAAGAAGAAGAGAGAGCAAAAAATCGACTCACTCGAAAAAATTATCATTAAAAAATGGAATTACTTTAGTTCAATACCCTCTGCAACGTACTGTAGCCGTTACATAGCGAAAATGGCTGAAAGCACCTCAGGCTCATTCAGCAATTCTAAGCAGCCCCGCGGAAAATCTCAGAACATATTCTGCCCAAAATCCACAAATTTCGGGTTCATTTCGAGAAGGAAACCGAATTTTGAGTGAAAATGCGTGAAACTTTTTTTGGATGAATAGTGGGCAATTATCTCAGATATTCGTGGGGGAAGTTCCCGAGAACGACAGCAGAACTTACCTCAAAACAACTGGGGAACTTCCTCCGAATTGGGGGGACGCGAAGGGGACGTCTCGATAGCAGAGTAATGGGGGAAGTTCCCACAGCAGGAGTTCTCTTGTTCTCCCGACTGCAAGTCTTCCCGCGACCTTCCGACTGCAGATCTTCCCTTTGTTCAATGATTGATCAAAAATTAGCTTGCTAGAACTCGCTGTTTTCGACAGTCTCCTGTTCCTGAAAAACTGCAGTCGGTCCAAAAATATTCACCTCTGACTAAAGGTTATAGAGCAGTTTATTAGCTCCTCTGAAATCCAGACAAAGATGCCTTACGTAGTCCTTGAGTGGCAGATCTACCCCCTCAATTTGCGAAGTGCGAGACCACCTCGCGACTAGCCCGTCTGCATCCTCGTATACGCTGCGGCCTTGTTTTCGCGTTCATCATGTTCGGGGGAGGCCATGGGAACAACCGTGAAGCGAACTTCCCTTGTTCTCCCCCCGAGTTGACTGTTTCGAACGCCTTATTGTTGTGTATAATTCGAGGGGAGAGGGGCGAGACGTCCCCTTCCGGGGGGACGTCTCGCTCCTCTCCCCTCGACCGAGTGATAGCGACCAAATCAGGTCTATTGTCCTCGGGAACTTCCCCACGAATATCTGAGGTGGAAGGCATATTTGGATCCTTCGGCCGAACATGGCTCTCGAAATGTAGATTCCTATTGAAGCAAGAAGATTTCTTGAACAACCATTTTCTCAAGATAAGAAATGAGGTTTAGGTATCATCCAATTAAGCTCATCAATACCGAGTGAAGAAGATCCGGAAAAATTCATAGCTGTGTTGCTCCTCGAGGAAGGCAGCGGAGAACGTTTCTCTACCCTTTCACATTCGCTGCACCCTACGTCTGGGCCATTGAGTAATCCTTCCGTAGAAACTTCTCCTTTTTGGAGTCTCATCCGAAGTGCGTGGGAAAATTTCTCATATACTGCATATAAAAAGTTATAATTTCCCAGTGCTTTGAAACTTTAACATTTCTGGACTCTAGCTTTCTCTTGGCGAATCACCACCTTTCTTGAAGTATGATCATCATTCATGCCTCCTAGGCCTCTCTTATTGCGTAAATTGTAGCTGCTCAGACCTTATAACTTCTAAGATCTAATCTTATTAAAGAGTTTAAGAAAATAGCAGCGGCTCCCCACAGTCTTCCACAACTGCCCTTTCATTTGTTATATGTTCAGGAGTAATCTGCTACACATAATAGACCATGCATTTAAAGGCAGTGTTCACGATAAAAACCCGTATTCTAGTTATCGATGTTTTTGTGTAGGTAAGGCCACGAAGAAGAGGTCAAAATGGGAAAGTCCTCAAATTCCGGAGAAGAACTGCTTGAAGAAATCTCTGAAATACTTAGGTATGCCTTTTGGTGTGCTTCGGAAGACTGCAGCCAAAGCGTCGAACCCAACGTCGGAAATGGTATTGCGCTTAAAAAATATGATGGGCCAATGTACATGATGGAATGTTAGAACCTTTCGCGATGAGGAATATTCGAAAATTCGTTGCCTGTTCTTCTGGTGAAACGAATGCAGGACAACTGTTATATGACGTGGGCGGGGTGAGTTAATGGGTTGGCTGGCCCACGAGATTTTCACCAAATTCCAGGCCCGTTTTTCGTCGTACTTCCATTCTTACTCCCTGACGTTTCATTATGTTCACAGTAGACCGCACTGACCCATTCATATCACAATTCGAAAAAAATGTGGCAGCATGAATGCGACGCCGTTTCACGATTTGCTATGGAGCTACAAGTGTGACAAAACGTGTGCGCCTAGTAAAGGTGATGAAACGCCACTACTTCACCTCGGTTTTACTCTGCTATTTGCTTAAATTGTTACTAGCTTTTATGCTATCATCTGTGAGACCGGGATTATAGGTCCAGCGACGCGACGCAATGGTTACCAACCATATCGATCGAAAATCAATATACATGCTATGCATTGTCACTGTCGCTGGTCGCGGTAAGTATGATCCCGGCCTAATGGGCCTGACAGTAACTAAGAGCGCTCAAGTTACAGAGTGTGCTGCAGAGTTCCTCCAAAAAATCGAAAATGTCAAAAGTTGGTCAGAAATTGAAACCATACAGAAGTCATGAGGCCGAATTCATCACTAAATTTCACCGCTGGCAAGCTGGTAAGGCCCTCATCAGCAACAAGTGAGTTTCCACGCAGAGGCCCGCCCTTACCCAGCTTACCAGCGATAATTTTTAATGATGAATCAGGCTCCTGGAGGAGAAGAAGCTGAAATTCTAGAATTTTCCATAACTAGCAACTGTGAGCAAAAAAATCTTTATGAAGATTTACATGTGGCCAAAACTTGTTTGAATGCACTAGCTCATTTGTCTACTCGACACAGCACGGCTTACAAGAAAATTTTGACTTTGCTAGAGGGATTTTCCAGCATTTGCTAGTGAATATCAAATTTAGCTAAGAACTCCGATCTGGATAAAGATATTCAATTCGCTTTAATTTCTGAACGTGCTCCTCAAAGCGACATGATATTTTTGAAAAATAAAAAAATAATGATCGTAAAAATATTCTCGTGATGTTCTTATGCTGATCGTCATTCCCGATTACTGCCTTCTGGTCATGTTTCGGTGGTACAAAAAAAGAATCGACTGCGCATTTTCTCCTCTATCTGAACTGCTACTCGAAAAGCTCCTACTGCTACTCAATAAACCTGGTCACGCTTGATTCTCATTCGGAGGCAATAGTATGTGTTTCAGTAGTGTTAGGCTTCTTTATCTTTCTAGGGAAGCTTTCCAGGGGAAAAAATGTCGCAAGAAAATTCAAACGATAGTGTGCCCTGAAAACATTGGGAACCTGACACTATGAACGTTCTTTGAGAATCCTCTCCTGCAAACCATTGTTGTTGCCAATCCTGCCGCGTCCTTCCGAGAGGAAAGAAAAACCTCAAGAGTGTTGTAATACTGAGTATTCATCAGAGAAGAAATATTGAGTGTTTGCGAAAGATGGCTGGTGCTAAAAAGCTGAGATACTACGTTTTGGAAAAGTATATTTTGGTATTCAGAGATTTTTTCGAATGGAGTAACATCGAGTTTTTGAAAATAGGGATGTATCCATCAATCGTATTCTTTTTTTTTTTTCAGAAATATTGACCGAATTAATTTCTCGAGTATTGCGCTTTTAAAAGTCCTGATTTGATAATTGTTTCGAATACAGTAATTTTTGAAACCCAGAATAAATTAATCATTCCAAAGATGCGTTTTCGAAGAAAAATTCAAATAAACGAAAAACTCGAAAAATACACTCCCTATCTGACTTGACTCAATTTTCGACTATTTACAGAAATATTCGTATTTTCCGAGTACTGATGCGATCGGCACCCAAAGCAAATGTTCCCTTGAAATCCTCCATGGTCCACCACAGCTCAGATTCTCATGCAATGCAATGAACGTTAACGAAAGTGCGGTTTTGTTAGCGAGCTAACAAATTACTGCACACGAGTTGACGTCGCTTATCCTTCAGATTTGACGTCAACGTGATGATGAGCACCACATGTTCCTCGTAACGCAAGTGTGTAACTACTTGAAAGCCAGAAAGTATAATAAAGGTATTTTCGGAGAACTTTACATATACTCAGAGTTATAGTGCTCTAACCAGCTATTGCAACGAGCGCTATGTTCATTGATCGGAGAAATGACCAACAAGAGAAGTGTTTTTGACTTTGAACGCATCTGCAAAGACGACAAGTACTGTTAGCATCTCTTGGGTCTCAATAGTAAAACGGCGCCGTGTCCCGCCTCGAGCTGCAGACTCCAAGAACTTACAAGCTCAAAAAGGTCGTTTTTTGTACTTTTTGTACTTCCCAGAAGAGGCAGTAATCTTTCGAAAATCTGGAAACAGACCTCATATTCGTGTATAGCGCATAAAATAGGCCCCCCGTGAACGAAGTTTGGCTCAAGGCACATTCTTCCAGCTTTCTACAGAGTGGCGGCGCTTTGGACTTGCATGTTCGAGAAATTTGGAGGTTCTAGAAGCGTTGAATTTTTCTTCAGATTTGACTTAAAACTTTCTCTTGGGATTTATTAGGCAAGCTTATCACGGATTTGAGGTTTATCTGTCGAATTTTCGAAAAGGGAGGAAAATCTGGGAGCAAATAGCGACCTTTGACGATTTCTGGAACGCTCAAATTAGAAGTGGCTCAAAATGTTTCTCTAGGAGGTATTCGTAGCGCTTAAAGGCACTGTTCGCGATAAACTTCATCCCCGAATTTTTCATGGCAAACGCTTCTCGTGGCTCTAAGAAGCAGAACAGCGTCGAAGAAATAGGACGAAAAGCTACCCAGGAGCCGCAAAACGGCTTAGAAAAGTGGGCAAACCCCGCCGCTGTGGGCAAGTCCCGCCTCTTTCCGCCCCTCGACGTGAACAAAGGAACACTTGAAATCGTGAGTTGAGCGATGGTTTCCGATCAAAAGCCCCGTTCTTCCCTTTATCCTCAACTTCTCTCCTTACTCAGGTCAGCTCGCATACATTGACTGCAAAAGACGAAAGTTACGAGCCTCGGACAAATCGTCCACCATTTTCCCTTGCTCGATTTTTGAGGGACCATAACTCCATTCCCAGAAGGTCTTGTACGATTCCAGAAGCATCATCGGAATCAGAATGAGACCGGTTTCAAGATAGGCAAAAAAACAGAAAAGCCATTTTTATCGCGAACAGTGCCTTTAACCCATTCACGACCACGTGTCCCACCGGTGGGACACGCGTTGACTACCACTTCGGACCGCGTGTCCCACCGGTGGGCCACCATTTTCAAAAATCGATTTCTCCCTCACAAGAAACTACCCTCGAACCTACATATGATCAATGTATTGACCTACCCAATACTTGAATAAAAACCTCGTGGTCCATCAGTAGGTCAAGTGCAACAACATATCTAGACTTTCATAAAATCAGGTGCACTGAAGTAGAGGAAAACACGGCTGTAAAATGACTTCAAAAGCACCTTATAATTTCTTTTGTCGTCTATTGCTAGTTTTTAGGTTGCTTTGTAGGAACCTATCGTTTGAAACACGTTTCCTTTTCTAAAACCGTCGCAGCTCAGTTGACCCCGTTTTGGTTTTGAATAATTGTTTCTTGATAACGAAAGCGTCTCGGAAGCTCAAACTCTGAAACTGTCCGACCCTCGTTGATAGCTACAATATAGACACAAAAAAGGGAAAGCAATCACCCGTGGGACGCTATTCAAGCCAGCGTGTCCCACCGGTGGGACACGTTATACGATGACGCAATATTGTACGCGGTCCGAACGTGCAGCCACCCAAAATTAGGCGTGGTCGTGAATGGGTTAACACGAATCTGAAGTCCGTTTATCGATTTTAGGCAGCTCACTGTAGATCACGGTGGGTGTACGGTAGTTTTGTCAAAGTCTCAGATTTGACTCAAAGTTTGAATGCGGGGACTATTCGGGGTGCTGAATACGAATTTAATGTCCATTTTTCAATTTTCAAAATGCTAAGGTAGGTTTCGCCCTAAATAGCGTTGTACACATCAACCTAACCTACGATGCACCTGAAGATTTTGGAAACTGGACCCGAATCCGTTCTCAGAACTTTAATCTAATCCCATATACCAGTTTTGAGCAAAATTCGAGATAATTTATTAAATCACTCGAAAAAATTCCTGCTAGGGTACCCTTGTCTTTACGCGAAGTTTGGAAGGTGCTTAGACCTTCTCGGAACCTGCAGCTCGGAGCGGCATACTGCGCAGTTTGACTAATGAGGCCCAACAGATACAATACTAGTCGCTTTCGCAGATGGGTTTACCACTAAAACACTTACCTTGTAAGAAGAAATAAGAACTCTGAAATACTTAGTCATAAGAGAAGCACTGAGAGAGGAGGACTATCGAGTGGACTTGTTGCACTTTGTGGTTGCTCCAGCAGTCGTTTGAGATGCTACTCGTGGGCAGAAAACCGGTCGCGTTCATAATCCGCGGCAATGCCTCTTTTGCCATTATCCGCCGTCCATCACCAAATTCTGCCAGGGTTGGAACACTATTTACTACAGAAACCTGCCGATTCCAAGAATAGACGAGAACGCTTTATGTCTTTGAGGTTCGACGTGACCAGGAAATCCGACGGGGGGGGGGATCCTCGTAACTTACGTATATTCGACTAAGGATCAAGATGGCGGGTTGGTGGTTTGTGCCGACGACATGGGGACTCCGAGCTCTATAAATACAGGGTGCTTTATTGAATATGATGACATAAGTCCTTAATCATACCGCTCCTACATTTATGCGCTTTGTTGATCACTTTGCACAGTCTGTTCTTTTCATCGAAGCTTTCTCTCAAACACAGAAAGTTTTGCAGCGCAAAGTGACTTTTGAAAGAATTGGTGAGCGAAAACCTGGAGGGTCCTCGATTTTTGTTAGTAGATCTCGTCACTTAGCCGGTTTCGGTAATCATACCTCTTTCTGACACGTCAACATAGAGGACTGCTCCAATGGGTCTTGCCTGAAGCAGACGTCGCCGGCTTGAAATGTGTTACCGCTGAAGACCCTGGGCGTTCTATTTCGAAAAGAGTTCTTGGAGAGCTCCAAAATACTCCATTGAGGGGTGAGAAACCCTGAAAATTGTGAAAAATCAAATTGAGGATAAAAAACTACTTCAGCTCGAAGTAGGGGTTCTGAAGTTGAAAACTAGCGGAAATATTTAGCTGCGATTGGATTCTGGGAGCAACCGTTTTTTCAGCTTCATTTCGCGTGTCTGAATTTCCTTTCCAATGTATGCTCTGAGGGTGGCCCAAGTCGTGCTCGGAACCGTTTTTTTGTGCACTCTAGAATATTCCTAACAGAGCTCGACAGGTTGTCTACAAGAGACAGGAGGGCCCTTAGAGTAGCATCTCTCGTAAAGGCACTGTTCGCGATGAAATTCATCCTCGAATTTTTCATGACAAACGCTTCTCGTGGCTCTCAGAAGCAGAACAGCGTCGAAAAAACGGGACGAAAAGCTACCCAGGGGCCGGGAACGGCTTAGAAAAGTGGGCAAACCCCACCGTTGTGGGAAAGTCCGACCCCTTTCCGCCCCTCAACGTGAGCAAAGGAACACTCGAAATAGTGAGTTGAGCGATGGTTTCCGATCAAAAGCCCCTTTCTCCCCTTCATTCTCAACTTCTCTCTTTACTCAGGTCAGCTCGCATACATTGGCTGCAAATGACGGAAGTTACAATCCTCGGGCAACTCGTCCACCATGCTTCCCTAGCTCAATTTTTGAGGGACCCTAACTCCATTCCCAGAAGGTCTTGTACGATTCCAGAAGCATCAATGCAATCAGAATGGGACCGGTTTGAAGATAGGCAAAAAAACAGAAAAGCTAATTTGATCGCGAACAGTGCCTTTAACACTTTTATGTTTTTAGCATTTCAGAAGCTCACTTCTATTGCCGCTTCTTACCTTAACACCCCATAACACAATCGATTGAGACAAGCTCATCATGTATTCTGGGCCTTTTCTGCTTGAAACAGCTTGTCGGCCGAAATCCATTCTTGTCTCAGGCCAGTGTTAAAAATAGCTGCATTCAAGCAACTTCTCTCGTTTCCTTCCCAGCGCCAAGTTGTCAAACCTGGAGCATACGTGCCCCTGTAGGGTCTCTATCGATGTGTACAAATTTTACCAACTCTTTCAAAAATCGATCAGTTCTTGATTTTTTTGAAAATCAATGTGCAATACAAAATTTCATGAAGAATCTTCATTTGACAACAAAGTTTTCCGCCTGTATGCTTTCAGGGAACCAGAAATAAACAAAAAAGTGGGTGCCCTGAATTTGTCAGATCCCAGATATGGATTTCAGCAATTCGCTCTCGCGCTCTTTCAGCGAATGGTCTAAGCACTATGCGTTTCCAAGAAGACACCCTCTGCTCCAAAATGAAGTAGCTCTCTACGTTCACATGCGGGAAGTAGGTGCGATCACCGAAGACAACTACGCGGCGATTTTTTTTCGTTCAAATTGGGGACTTCTTATTTTTCTGCCCACCATTTATTTCGAAAACGAATTCACTTTCCGAAAATTGGTTAATCTCTGAAGAAAGATTTTCGAAGAAAAAAAAGACCATTAAAGGTGATTAGGCACGCACATATTCTAACATGATGAGATTTGAAACCTTGTCCCCATACTTTAAGAGCACCCTGCAGACACATTGAGACGCAGTGAATACATAAAGTGTGTCTGAATGAGACTGGCCAACCATGCGGCCGGCGTGCGTGGCAGACGGCTGTCGCAAGTGCCGCTCTCGGACGAGTGTTCGAACGTCTGCCACCCCTCCCTCTTGACTGCAGAGCTGATTGATCGACAAAGTTGGCTTGCTGAAAGCCGCTGCTCAAAACTGCTCAAAAGCACGAGACAAAAGCTAGGACTTGGATCTCATGTAACATCAAATTTGGTGTACTGAATCCTTGGAAAAGTCGGAAACTTTTCCTAATCAATTTTTTTTCGTGTAACAGCTGTGCTTCGAATACTCGGTCGGATCGACGTTGGACGGGCGGAATTCACCACCTGTGTCCGGATAAGTGCGATGCAATCTGGGTCAAACTATCGGACTCTTGCATTTTCAGCACATTGAAATTTGGATACCACAGGTTCTAGCTTCAATAGGAAATCTATTTGATACGAGACTTCTGAATCCGAGTCGGACAGCATTCGTATAAGTATTCGATCGTATGTCCGGAGGCTATATAGTCGGACGAATTGCCGTCCAAAAGGCGAATGAATGTGGATCTTGTAAACAACGATTGCCGAATTACTGTAGAAAAGGACGAATAATTAAATTGAATAAAAACGAAATAGGATCCCGAAAAAGCCTTAGTTCTCTGACCATTTTCCCCGCTCCAATGCCGATGAAACGTGTGGTAATCTAGTGAGAAGAGTAAAGACTTCCTTCGGTGATTGTGCTGAACAGGCAACTTGTGTTTCGCAACTGCTGCTGTCAGAACAGACGGATGTGAATTCTTCTTTGAAATGGAGTCCATCTGTCATCTCTTCTCATCATGATAATGTTGAGTGTCCTGTCACTCTCTCCAGTAACAAATGAGCTGCAGTCTAAGTACACATTAGATACTAAAGAGAGCTGTTTCCGATGTGGATCATGATCATCATGTGTGCAGAAGTGGAGTGCCGCTGCCAATGCTTGCAGAAGTGGAAAAAGTTTGCACTGGAATGCTTGCTTTTCTGTTTACTTTTTAGTTCCATTGATTCTATCATAGTCATCAAGGTAACCCCTTATTCATGTAGGATAAATTTCCAAGCCGCAGTATGCATCAAACCTACAATACCGCCGCTATCCAAGGGTAAAAAATGGGCGAAGTGGGAAAAAGAGGTGTCTTTCGACCACAACTCGCCACAAAGTGCTCCGTTTTCAATTTCGAAAACGCCGAAATGTACAGGATCTTGTGATCTAGTCAATCGTGCGAAAATATAGTATTTTGGGGAATTTGGGAGGAACATTATTTTCCAAGGTAAAATACATTTTCATTTTGACATGCTAGAGATCGCGTTTGGTTGCCTTTGATCAAATGAGCTCGTTATCTTGTGGTAACATTATCGAATTCATAGCTAACCCCATCTTAAAAAAGCGTTTTCATGAGAAAATTTCAATTTCTCCCCATACAGTTAGATAGATTGTGGCGTGGAGAACATTCTGGTCCTTTCGAACTTGAAAACGGAGCACTTTGAGGCGAAGTGTGGTTGAAAGACGCTTTAGTTGTCCACTTTGAACATTTCGCCCATTTTTCACCCTTGGATAGCAGCGGTATTGTAAATATGCTCATTCAAAGACAGTGTTCACAATGAATATCATATTCGAGTTCGACTCAAACATAGGGGTGTTTGGTCGTGAGCTATGAATAAGGAAGAAACACTGGAGAAAAGCGCTAAGCTAAACTAGCGGCTTCTAACTTACGTACAGGTTTAGGGCGCGGACGAGCTGCTGGTTTCCGAAAGCGCGCGCTAATGACGAAATGAGCGCGAATCGATTCGCCAGGACGTTGTGGAGCTGCTTGGCAATCGCCATCGAAAACGTCCGCGGCGCCACAATGTCAGTCAGAATGGAGGCGGGGCGGGCTAAGCAGGTGTACTGAGGTAACGAAGTCCTCACTTGGCGGCCGTTTGATCGATTTCTGGCTCGTTTTCGCTGCTTTCTTCGACCCTATTCGCTCCAGCATCTGCCAGGCTGCCGAGATGTCGTACGTTCGTGCCGTGGCAGTGTGGAGGAAAGAAGATCGCCTCCGTGCAAACCGACGTCAACCCCTCCGAGAAGAGGGTTTTTGTCATGGGAGAGGTGCTGGTCGGCCGCAGCTCTCCTAAGGATTTTATTACAAAGGGCCGGCGTCGAGAGGAATCCAGGTCCAGCACAGAAGTATCCATGTGCCACCTGCGGCGAGGATGTTACCTGGCATAAAACAAGTGTCCAGTGCTTCGGATGCCAAAGGTGGGTGCACTTCTCCTGTTCGGGCCTCAGTTCTGTGAGGCATCATGACTCATCCTTTCGTTGTGTTCTATGCTCTGCCCCCAACAACTCTGATTCCTCAATTACCAACCGCCCCCTCTCCATTGTTCACATTAATCTCAACGGCCTTCACAACAAGTTATCTGAACTCTCTCTATTCGCACGTTCTCATCACCCGGATGTTATCATGGTTCAAGAAACCAAGCTCTCTCCATCTACCACTTATCCCCAACCTAACATTCCGGGCTACACCGCCTATCACATGCCAAGGACAGCTCTTGGGGGCGGAGTGTCTACTTTCGTGCAATCTGCCTTACCTTCTCATATTATCCCTAATACTCCTAAGGACGGTACTCTCGAGTACATTCCTGTCCACCTCCCCCTCAAAACCCCTCTATCTCTATTTAACATATATATTCCTCCTATATCATCTTGTCCCCCCACTTATAATCCTATTCCCCTCCTTAAGCAGTTGTACGACTGCTCACTCACCCCTTCAGCTGTCTTTGCGGGTGACTTCAATGCTCACACGTTCTGCTCCGCTCTTGATTCTGACGCCAGAGGGGAAGATGTCGAAGAATGGGCTGAGGAGTGTGACCTGGTTATCCTCAACGATGACCAGCCCACTCGTCTCCCTGCCAACGGCCGACCTTCTAGCCCAGATATCTCTCTTGTGTCATCCAATCTCTCTAATGCTTGCACGTGGTCCACATCCACAACTCTCTCCAGTGATCACATTCCCGTCTTTGTCTATATTGATCTCTCTGACTCTCTTGCCCCTTACTCTGGTTTTCGTCATCGTACTTATCTTAATTTAGGCCTAGCAGACTGGACCCTGTTCAGAGATGTTGCACTCCGCCATGCGGTCGACTTCCCATGGAATGGTGATGTTCATCAGAAAGAGCGCCATCTAACAAGTGCCATCCGCAAGGCCATGAAGGCAGCAATTCCTGAGGGTCGTGTCAAGACCTTTTTTCCAAATGTCAGCAGGGAAATACTGCAGAAGATAAGAACCAGAGATGAGAAGAGAGCCGCAGACCATCTAGACCCGGAGATTGCTGTGCTGGATAATGAGATCAAGCAGGATCTGGATAAGAACAAGAGGGAATGCTGGGAGAAGTTCACTGAAAAGCTGAATTTTAAGGCGGACGGAACTACGACGTGGAAAGTGTTGAGGAAAATTTCCTGAAGGTCCGCTCCCCCGATGAGCTCCGCTATTGAGTTCAAGGAGAACGTCTTCAAATCAGGGAAAGCGGCTGCTTATGCGCTCGGCAAGAACTTCTTCATCACACGTACCAAGCGAGGAGTGCAAAACAGAGTCACGGTTAGAGAGCTGAGCCGGTTGCCGCTCATGAACGCATCTGAGGCCTTTACTCTCACACAAGTAGAGAAGGCTGTCAAAGAAATGCGGAATTCGAAGGCTATCGGACCTGACGGTATCTCCCCAGCCATCCTGAAGAAGCTTCCCACGGAACTTCTACCAATGCTTGCAGATATCATTAACACTTCTTTCCGGACCTGCACTCTACCCCAAGCTTGGAAGACAGCCAATGTGATACCGTTGCCAAAGTCAGGCAAGTCCCAAAGCACGGCAAAGGGCTTTCGACCAATAAGCCTGTTATCGCCCGTCGCTAAATTAGCTGAAAAGTTGATCGTGACGGACCTGGCTGATCAAAATGAGCGACAGCAGCATCAGCATGGGTTCAGGAAACTTCACTCCACTACTACAGCTCTATTGGAGATCGTGAGCTTTGCAGTCGATGGGTTCAACATGAGAAAGCCCCTGAGAACGGTGGCCGTCGCCCTCGACCTGAGCAAAGCGTTTGACTCTGTTAACTTGGGACTGCTGTCCGAGAAACTGCTCAAGTCGTCGCTACCATCATGGCAGAAGCGATGGATTGCAGCATTCACTAAAGGCCGCCGTGCTAAGGTTTTGTTCCAGAATCATGTATCCGATAGCATTCCAATAGCAGCCGGTGTTCCGCAAGGCGGAGTGTTGTCCCCTGCCCTATTCAGCCTGTATCTTGAGGACATTCCCGAGCCTCCCAATGATGTAAGGATTGTTATGTATGCCGACGACATCACCATCATGTGCCAGGATCGTGACCTGCAGATAGCCGCTAACAAGATCAGCGCCTATCTCGTCGAGTTGAAGCTCTTCCTCGATAAAATGAAGCTCACAGTCTCTGCCGCAAAGTCCTCTGTTTCAGTGTTCACAACAAACACCGAGGAACACAGTGCCCATCCAGATGTCAAATGAGATGGTGATCTGTTGCCAGCAACCAAATTCCCCAAGCTGCTTGGCCTTATTATTGATCCGTCACTGAAGTTCCACAAAAACGCGGAACAGAAACAAACAGTCGTCAAGGCTAGGCTTAATATCTTGAGAGCTCTCGTAGGAACATCATGGGGAAGCAGCCGAGAGACTATATTGAGAACCTACAGAGCAATACTTCAGCCGGCTCTGGAATATGCGGCACCAGTGTGGCAGCACCTGGTGTCTGACAGCTCCTGGAATAAGCTGCAGCGTGTACAGAATGTTGCGCTTAGAATTGCTACCGGTTGTGCAAGGAGCTCCCCGGTGGAGCATCTCCACGCGGAGGCCTGCATATTGCCGGTCAAGGAGCATTGTGAACTCCAGGCACAGCAGATGTATATTAATGTTCTGAGGCAGCCGAATCATCCGTCAAAGAGAATCATGAAGCCCACAAGAGAGAGGTCGATTAGGACGCCGTTCGCCGAAGCTCCTCCTAAAGTTGATGTACAGAGATGGGCCGACTCCAACATGGAAAGGCTTCGTCTTCTGCGTGAGGAGCACACCCAGTTTGTTCGAGGATATCTAGCAAAGGCGGCTGTGAACCCTATCTTGGGAACGGTGCCGCCTCGGGTTTGCGAGTCCGAGTCTCAACTCGGCAGACGAGCCAGATGTGCTCTTGCATCGCTGCGCTGTGGTCACTCTATTCTGCTCATGTCTTACGTCAACAAGATCGACAGCAGCCGACCAGACGCATGCCCGGACTGTGGTGCTCCCGGACACGACACGGCGCACTTGTTCATTTGCCCGAAGAGACCTACCTCCTTAACCACAATGGACCTTTGGACGAATCCTGTCAAGGCCGCCCAGTTCCTCAACCTATGACAAAAACCACTTTGAGGCTGCAGAAGAAGAAGAAGCATCTGCGAGCATAGTGTTTCACACTGATGACTTGAAAATGATATTTATCGTGAACACTGCCTTTAAATTCTTGGAATTAGTATCTGACGGGCCTTTTGATGCGACAAAAACGCAGTCATATGTCAGTCAGCCCTGGAGACATCACGAAACGAGATTTGTATGCACATACGCATTAGGCCACTACATGAACAACTCAAATGCACGAAGAGGTGAAGTCCTTAGGGGATCACTAAAGCAATAGTTTTTTTTTCATTCTGGCAAGAAATGTCAGCATCTGCAACTGTTGCGGATACAAACACATTTAAATCGGAGGGAATAATCGGTGAGACTATAAAGCATTGTGTAGTAGAAATCGTAGAGTACGACAATCTACACGATGAAGAACTGACAGTGTTTCAGCGCCTAATCTCAACAAACCATTTTGAAACCTTAATATAATAATAAGTATGTTATAGATCTTCAATAAACATGACTAACACACACTTGAACTTGAGTCTCCAATGCATAGTTTCTCAAATGCGCAGTCTGTTAGCAATTTCACTGTGAAAAAAGGGGAATTTAGGCCATTTTATTGAGCTTGACAATAAAAATTTTTGAACCCGTTGCACCTTTTTGGCATCAAAAGGCCTTCAGAATCATTGTAAGTAAATGAAAGATTTTAAGTTCTTGGCACGTACTTCTGAAAACCTGAAAGTTGTCAAAATAGGACTTTTTTATGAACTCATCTGTGCCAAGTTATTTGCTTCAGAACCATTCGAAGACATGCACTGCATAGGCAAAGCCATATTCAAGTATTGTGTGAGTTGCGTCCTTCTTCATTGATGTCAAAGCCAGACGCGGGGTCACTGTCCGAAATTCGCAGTCATTTCAAATTCATTTTCAAAATTACGCGACGAGAAGTGAGAACCTTTCAATGACGAGCGAAGGTTTCGAAGGTCTCGCGATTACAAACGGGTTTCTCATTGCTTAAGTTCTAATCGAAACGAAATCTCGCTCCGCAGTTGCGGACAATCGCTGTCGCAGCACGCAACAAGATGGTAATCGTGCTAGGACAAGGGTCAATCGTGCCGGGCCACTTGGTCTCAGCACGATTATAATCGTTTTGCGTGCTGCAACAGCGGTTTTCGCAGCTGCGGTACGGAAATTCACTTCGATGGGGACAGTGTGGTTAGGGAGATGAGCTTAACTCGAGTTTTTACCACAAAATAATAAAATTATGTATTTATGAACTTGTGTATTCAGAATTGGTGTTCAAGCACGCGTTTGCTATGTTTCATGATCATAACATGTTTCACAATAATTAGGCCAGGATTCATGTACGTAAAGCCAAACTCACTAGGATGAGTCCGGGCATAGCAAGCAGCTGAGCGGTCGGTCATGGCGAAATATAACAGTGATAGGAAGATGCTGCCATGGTAAGCTCGACGAGCAAACTTCGACCGGCTCAAAATGAGGAAGCTTAACTATGGAAAGCCTGCGAAATAGAGTCCGCGAAAAATAAAAGCTTGATCTCTTTGTCCCGTACTATGCGTTGTATTCTCGACAGTCACCCACCTGAACTATATTCTCGAAAGAGTGGAATGATTATTATTATTTTCATCAATCTCCTTATTTTTTGAGAGAACCACGATGCTTGGTACTAGATAGTAAAAACCTAAATTTTTCTCTTTGGAAAGAGAAAAAACCGGAAGTCAATGATGAATGGTGGATACACTGTGTCCAGTTCTTCTGACATGACACGGGAAGAGGTCTGCTTAAACGTCCAGGATGATCGCGTTGTACACAATCAACAATGAAGACACTTGAACCAGCTGATGTAGAGCCGCATGACAGACAGACACACACTTGCTGTTAAATCAAATCCAAGAACAGTTGGCCCTGATGAAACTTATTGCAGCGCATGCCACCGCTCAATTTCAAGAGAAAACTGAAATCAAGGAGGGCGAAGTCAATCGTGAGTTTAAGATGTCGCTTTGCTCGTGAATTGAGGGCAGCAATCGTCAAGGGTTTATGCTACGTTCTCGAATGTCAATATGTAGGTGAATAGAGCTTAAAGGCACAGGACACCCAAGAAATTAATTTTCAGTTTTCATGCATATATTGGAAAGAGTCACACGCTGATCACAGTGGTATCTCTAAAATCGTCCAAGACCCCCTTTGAACAGAGGTATGGCCCTCCAAAGATGCCTCGATTCTGAGGGTGAAAAATTGGTGGACGAGTTGTTTCAGGCCTGTATTTCTCTTCATTCGCAATCGTTGCGCGAGGGCGAGCCAGCAAAAGGAGATAGCCCAGCAATGTAGAACTGAAGAACGACGAGTTATTGGAATTCATCCATCCATCGAGCCACTATCTAGTCCGAAAATCTGTTAGAGGTTGGTCGCTTATATCTCGCTTATTCGGAGGAATTGAGATCTCGCATTTGGCACGTGTTATACAGGAGGGGTCTCCTACACAATTACTTGAAAATCTCAAAATTCGTATTTGAGGGTGTACTGAGCCTTTAAAATGGATTGTACTGAAATAAGATAACGCCGTCAACCGGTAGACATAAATAGGTACTGACCGGAAAAGCATATGTCTTTTCGAAACCCCTAATTCTGTTTCAATGGCCAGGTAGAAGCGAGACTAGGGATCAGAAGTTATTGCTAACTACTACACATACTCTGTAAAAGTCATGTAATGGAATGGAAAGGTTTGCTGACAATTGCAGAAAATGGGGGAGAAAAAACGGTTAGGAACATTGCAGTTCGCCGGACTGTCCTCTTCTTCAGATGGAGTGGCCCAGCATTTCTGGATCATCCTTTGCTACTATTTTGTATCTTTGTGTAGTCGACCTTATAGAGTCGACCTTATTAGAAAGTAGGTATGAAGCTTTGAGAATGATGGCTCATCTTCGTTGATCGCGTCATGGCTCTATAATTTCCTAACACCCCATTCACACTTTTGCGATAGCGGCAAATGCCGCGATTATCAGTGGGAAAATGAGAAATCAAATGTCTGATACCGTTCTAAAATGAGAAATTAGATGTCTGATATCGGTATCAGACATCTAATTTTCAATTTTTCTGCTGATATCCCGCGGCATTTGCTGCTATCGCAAAAGTGTGAATGGGGTGTAAGTTGCTACCTCGATTTTGTTATATTTTGACCACCGGTGGTGCTGTTTTCCTACTTCCTAGTCCAGGCACATTCTCAACTGCTGACCCATAGAGAAGGACGGTTTGTGAATGAAGACGCACCGCTCTCCACTTCTTTTACGCCCTACCCTTTATCAATTTATCAATTTTTGGTTATCATCAATTTTGTTTACAAGAGCCATCCTTCTCGAAGCCCCATAATTACATTCACCTTATTCAAGTGTCCAAGACAGTCCAACCAGAAACAGAAAACCCAGTTTGACATAAAACAGAAAACAGAAAAAAATCTCCAAAAACGGGCAGAAAACAGAGAAGAGAAAATTTTCAAAAATCATTAAAGGGTGTTCATCGTACACTATAAAGGAATTTTCACAACATTTTCAAGTGATAATTTTGCTTAATTTTCAAAACCCATCTGTTGGCTAGAGCGAGAAGTATAGACGCTTTAGCAGTGCAGATTATAAGTGCGAAGAAATGGAAAATGCTCTTCTAACCTTTCTTTCCCACGGCAATGAAAGCTCGATTACTCGATCAGAAGCTCAACGTGTATGCGCACGCAGTACTTACATGCAGTCGGGTCAATTGTTCTCTTTCCCAGTGCAATTTTTTGAAAACTGTTTTCGGTATAAGTGCTGGTTTGAACACTGCACTACTCCTCACGAGCGTAACGAGCGGCTGATCCGGTCGAGTATAAATGACCTGACGCGCCGCTCGCCCCATCGATGGGGTCCGCTCGTACCTCTGTAACCGTTTTATCATCTGCCTTATAGCCTCACCATCAATTTCTTCGCGCTTCATCTTATTTGGATTCTGTATCACCCTGTAGTGCAATGAGTCAGAACAAGTTTAGAGTTTGCATGCATGGCTTATTCGGAGCTCAACTTTACTTCTCTCTACCGCAGCAGTGGTGCTAGAGTATTCTTAATCTCCCTACATATTAAAAGAATTCATACTCGAGCGACGCGCTAGAGCGGGTATGAATAGTGGGCTCTAAGTTGTATTAATGACTCATTATTGTTAGTACGCAACAATATTGTAGTTTTCGCGTCATTCCATCTGAGGGATTCATCTAAGGTGAGCCTCTGGGTAAGGAAAATCACTATTGGATGAAGATAAGGACTCTTTATCCTGATTGGGTTGCACAGCACACTCGACTTCGCCTTTGTGGAGGCTTTTCGTGCCATTAACACTGTGGCTTGCAAGGGCCAGTCGAATTTCCAGTGAGTGCCTTCTTGCTCCTACAGGATGTGTTACAAACTCAAGGACCCTAGAGTGATTTGGTTTAAATTGGCGAGGATCGAGCAAAATCGTGTAGAGCGAACAGCAACGTCTCCTGCCACCACGCTACACGCGCACGGACGGATAACCCACCAGTATAGCGAGATTAAAGTACTTAGCGTGGGGGAACTTCAGAGAACCCGGGTCAAATTCACGATTACCCTAATTGCTTAGCTCAAACGAATCCGGCCTCTATTCTCTGAGGAAATCCTGCTACAAATCGCGGTTCACGGTTTTTTCTGTTTTCTACCAAATTTCGCTTATTTTACAGAAAACACGAAAAAATCGCCAAAAACGGGCAGAAAACAGAAAATTCCGCACACTTTGAGTCCAACCTTACAGACAATTTTTGATATGACAACCTGAAAGCCGTGCATAGCAGACTTGCCAAGCGCGAGATCTCAAATCGCCTAAATAAACGGAAAAACTTGCAGCTCCCACTCGCTCCGCCCCTTCTAAATCTGCGGTCTGAATAGGGACGAGGCGCGTGATGAATTTTGAACAAAATGTATGTTCTTCCAATCGAAGCCAGCACGGTGGCTGCGAATAGCAAGAAAACAATCCCGAAAGAACTCGGCAACGAAAATCTCCGTTCAAATTCGCAATCTTAGATGAGCCAAAATGCGGTTCGTATTGGGATCTAAGCGATTTTGGGGGCACCACTGTGATCAGCGCGGAATTTTCTTCAAGAGATGCAGAACTGGAAAGCGATTTTGAAGTTGGAATGTATTTTTGGGCTTCGGGCCTTCGGGCGTAAAGCCTCTTGAGAGACCCGTTTCATTTTTTTCTCACGCACGTCACGAAGCTGCGTGCGCTTTATTCTAGCATAGTCACAGAGCATAGACTGTTTTCGAAGGCATTCATAACATTTGCCATTTAACATCGGTTCGTAAGGGATTGTCCGCCCACGCGGTCGGCTTGCGTGTCGAGCGGCCACCGCGTAGGCATCTTTGAACCTTTATATCTATATGCAGGAATACATATTAGACGAACGTAAGATTAATATCCGAGCCAGATGTTTGCAACCGTGGGAAAGCTCGCTAAAAGTGAACTTTCGAAGACCGCTCGACATGCACGCCGGCCGCGTGGGCGGACAACCTCATTCAGACACATTTTCTTCGCACCATTACTTCATAGAACTTTCATTTGCCTTCTAAACTCCTTTTCCAATCAGTACTTTTACGAGAAACCGGTAACTTTGGAATGGGAACTTTCTGTAGAAAGAAAATGTCGGGAGTACAAATGGCAAAACGTCGGGCGAGAAAGAAATGAATCACGGTGTCCAATCGCATCTGTTTTTCTTTTTTTTGTGAATCAAGCTATTGAATCACAGCGAAGCGAAATGCTGTCTCATTGTGTCAGAAGGTCGACAGCGTTGACAGCAGAAACGTTTTCATGAACTACTATAAAATGGTCAGTAATGACGTATAAGGTTTATATAAAAAAGGAAATACATATATGCCGAATGTATGTACTAATAAGTAACTCTTGAGCTACATGTCTGCATCCTTCACTCGGTTATAGCATGTCGAGGCAGACGATACAGTCGACATACTTCTCAAAGGTGGAAGTAATAATCTACCTCATTTCATCCTTCAGAAAATCGTCGTAGTAAAAAACTAGAGATGCAATTTCTCTTTGCAAATAACAAGTTCTGATCTTTTTTTTCAAAAAATGCGCCTTCGATAGAATTGTAAGGTGAAGTTTTATTTCCTCTCAGAAAGAAGATGAAACGAAGTGTATAGTTTTCATCAAATTTGGCAGTACTTACCGGGCGGATTTTTCGGTCACCGGGCGCGTTAGATATGGCGTCTTTTTTTGCATGACTTCGTTCCATGTGGTCTATTGCGTGAATGAACATCAGATTTGGACTCAGCATCGAAAATTCCAACTAGTGAGCGTATGAATGTTTTTTGGGAAACCCATAGGGAAGGCTTCGGGTTACAGTAACCATTCTAATGTTAAACACTTTATAAACCATTAAGACACGGGAACATGGGATAGCTACCGTAACCCGAAATCTCTGCGTCGTTCCTAAAAACTTAGGTAATTATACGTTCATTAGGTGGCATTTTTGTCTCTGATTCCAAAATTTGACGATTATTTTCGGGATGGAACACTTTGAACGAAGTTATGAAGGAACGTCGCCAAACGCTACGCCTCTCTAGCGCTTCGGTTGACCAAAAGATACGAGCGGTATTGTATTAGCTCGTGAATCAGGAAGACTTCAGGCGTATTTCGGAAACAAAGGCTCTCCGCTGTCGTTATCCCGTCCTCTTCGGCCCTTTTCGTCATTCGTGTGACTTTTCTGGTTTATAAATATATTTTCATGGAAAAGCCTCTTTTCCACAGTCAGCCTCATGACGGTCTTGATTTTGTCGTTTACTTTTAATCTTATCTCGTGCATTTGTTTCCAATGGCGGCGGTCAACATGCTCAAACCGTGATCGTCCGGAATTCCAAACCTCAAAGATCCTACTCAATCTCCTCTAAATTAAAATTAAAAATTTCAGACTTTTCAGAATTTTACTTGAAAGAAACACGCATGCGAATAAACGTGAATAAACGATGATGTCGTTCATGCCCTAGAGTTGAAAAAAAAGAGATTCAAAGCTTTTCAAAATGTCATCAACACCAGGAAAGCTATATTTCACCAGCAAAGGGAGGTCAATCGCGGTCGGGTAGATCGTTCGAAAACGGATGACGGCTTCCCTATTGATGCCTCACTCAGTCAAAGAAGTCTCTATGTATTATGTCTTGCTTACCGAAAATAACATACCGTTTCAAACATAAGAAAATATGCTGTGAAGCTGGCAATTAGAGCTTGCTCGGGGCAAAAATTTAAATTTCCGTGATCGAACAACTTTCCAAAACAAAATGATTCGTTAAAAGGCAGGTATCACATCGCAATGCAGCCTATGAAATGTCGTTTCTAGACAAAAAAGTCGAGAACCCAAGAATTAGAGGAGGTTATAAGTTTGAGATTTTTCGTTCTTAATAATGTTTTCATATAATGTAAGTAGCCAAAGATATTCATATGAGTCGTAAATTTTTTAAGAGACGGAGATCATTATCAATATACTTGAATCTTTACCAATTATACACGCAGGATTAGCAAGAAAAATGAAATTCCTCTATTATTATTTTTCTATTTTCATGCTATTCCTGCGTGTACATGCGATAAAGACTTTATGTGTAATGATAATGTGGGGGATAAGACTCAATGCTTCTCAAGGTTTCCGGTGTTTTTTCTTCGAAATCGAAAAATCACAACTTTGCCGTCGATTGTGGCGTAGCCTACAGTATTCTTAGGGGAAATAAGCAACCGCAAACCGCCTTTTTCCGTTGCAGTAGACTTAGTTCCAAAAATTTACTACATTAGTAATTTGATTTTGAACTGACCTATGAAATAAGGGGCTCGACTTTCAACGTTTCTGTGTTTTGGTTGGGTGGGAGAGAGCCATATTTTTTTCCTAGGAGCCCTACATTTGTGAAACCTAGCCACGAGATCAACGAGAGGCTTTGAAGGGGTGGAAAGCACTTCGAAACGGAGCTACATTCGGCTTCAAGTTGAGTTATGGTCTTCTTATCAGATTTAGTCTAGGGGATCGAGGATTGGCTGTTCGCCGTTGGCGACACCACTGACAAGGGAACCACAATAAGCCATAGTGACCATTGCAAAAGAAATGTGCTTTTCTAGTACCATTTTTGGACGAAAAGTCCGAATATGCCCATCACAGCTGCCTAGACCCACTCTGAAAAAAGTTATAGGCATTTTTTCTCTGATTTTCGTACTTATTGCACCCTCCAAAAAGCGCATTATTTTTACGAAAACCCGGGAGCGGACCTCATAATCGTGTTCAGCGAACAAAACTGCCCCACTAAGCGAATTTAGGTTGAAGGAACATTTTCCAAACTTTGCGCAGACTAATAGCGTTTTGGACGGATTTTCGGTTGGGCGTTTATTTCTACCGAGTAGAGGGCTCTCGGAGCGTTTTAGAAAAATATCCAGATTTGACTAAAAATTCGCTTTGGGGGGGGGGGTTATTTGGGGTGCTGATCACGAATCTGAGGATCATTTATCGATGTTCCGAAGTTTTCGACTGTATTCGTTCACAGATTCCCATCGGGGGGGAATTTGATGGCAAATCGCGACTTTTGACGATTTCCGGAGTGCTTCTATAGAATATGCTCAAGTTATTTCTCTGGGGGTTATTTGGAGTGCTGAACACGAATCTGATGTCGGTTTGTCGATATTTGGCAGCTTACGGTAGATTACGGTGGGTATACGGTAGTTTGGTCGAAGTCTCAGATTTGTCTCAAAGTTTCTATGTGGGGGTTATTTTGGGTGCTGAAAACGAATTCGATGTCCATTTGTCGATTCTCGAATTATTAAGGTAGGTTTTGCCTCCTAAATGGCATGTTACCTACCGTAACCTACAGTGAACCTTAAAATTTGGGCAAGCAAACTCCAGATTCGTGTTCAGCACCCCAGATTACCCCTACATACATGTTTTTAGCAGAATCGGGGGAAAAATTTTAAAACACCCTAAAAATTCTAAAATCCTTACCTTGCCGCAAAGCTTTAAAAACGCTCATAACTTTTTTCAGAGTGGGTCTAGGCAGCTGCGATAGGCATATTCGGACTTTTCGTCCGAAAATGGTTCTAGAAAAGTACATTTCATTTGGAATGGTCACTATGACTTATAGTGGTTCCCTTGTGAGAAACGCAGGCTGCATTCTACATCAGCAGCTCCTCCACAAATGAATGAATAACTAATAAAAGGAATAAAAAAAATAATAAATAAATGAATAAGAATGAAAGTTACAAGGCAGAATTATATATTTTTCAATGAAGAATCAATAATGTTAATCAACTCGTGTACCTCCTGAACTATTACACGCAAACAAACATACGTCTCTATTCACTCTCTTCCAATAAAAAAAAACTGACGAAACTCAGACAAGCGGAGCTGATCAGTCGATGTAGGCGAGCTAAAGAGGCTTTTACGAAGTCATGCGTCGCGTGCTGAGAGCTTGCCCCGTGATCTGCACAATTAAAATTTGGCTCCTTAGTGGAGTTCACAGTTGATAACTAATCGGAATTTCCATAGATCATTGCGTTCACGCTGCGCTCTTCTGCTTACCCTCCCCCTCTCTCGCTATTTCTTACCCTCGCTTCGCACACGGATGCGAACCAGGGGCGGCATGCACGTACGCGGCGGGTTAGCTTGGGGTTAGTCAGGGCTTGGGGCGTCGGCGCGTTTGATCATTGCTGTGCGAGTGCTGGAGATAATCAATAGTTGGGGTCTCAACGGGGTTTCGGCTGCCCCACCCTCCTACGTAGGGTTTGCGAGGGAACGAATTTTCAGTGCTAGCCTAACCCCCTTTTAGCCCTCGCGCTGCTATCATCAAAGGCGCCGACGCTCCAAATGTAATTACATGGAAATTGTTCAATAAAGAAGGATATTCCTATATTTTTCGGAAGGCACAGACACCAGTAAACGCTTTCGCTAAACGAATTCCTGATATCCAACGGTTTTTGGCGTTCCGATTTCTGAAATTCAGAAAAAAAATTCCGCTTATCCCTTATGCGAAGGAATCATGGGTGATCTGTTTGGACACAGATTGTGAATACTTATCGGAGATTGTCAAAAGCCTTTCCAATATGTTGCAAGTGCGTTCGAAATTGAGCATTTTTTTGGATCTCACGACAAGAAAATTCTAAGGATGCTTATTTAGTAATTCAAAAAACAGCACAGATCGATTTCTGGTTGAGTTTTCCGGATAAAATGCATTTGAAAAGCATTCGGATTTATCAGCACGCGCCTCCGTAAGAGTTAGAACAAAAAATTTACGATTAACCATCTAAAAGTGAGAAAAGAGAAAGAGGTAATTGAAATGACTTGAAAAGCCATTGACTACAGACGATGGACCAAAAGTGAATAGAAAATGGCATGGGAAGGAAGCTCTGAACGACTCTAGGTCAGCGATTTCAATAAAACGTTGTAAGAGTACGGCTAATATGTCCGATAGATTCAGGGACGAAAGAGAACGCGGGTTGGTCCAATGTCAACTCTCCATGAACGCTCTGAAACTCTTTTCCATCACATTAAAAAAAGTGGAAGAATATTGAATAACTTTTGATGGAAGAGAATGCGCGAATATTGTTCTTCGGAATCTTCAGTAGTCCTCCCATATCCTTTTCGCCATCCTTTCGGCCATATTCAGTTTTGTTTATTTTTGTTAAAATAAACAAAGAATTTGTAAAGTCCAATATTACAAGGTCATCATAGTTTTCAGAGAATGGAAGATTCAAGTACAATGGAATGGAGGACACCTTCAATTGAAAAATCGTAGCAGAGTGTAGTGTGTTGAGTGTTAAGAGGTATGGTAGGGTGAATCGCTAGCTTCACTCAGGAAATAGACCTAATGGGCTAGCGCGACGAGCCCGTTACTTAGCTTCGAAGCGAATTAGTTTGATCCGAGACGTAAACAGCGAGGTGTTCGACTTCTGCTGCCGATCATATGCAATGTAGACGAGTAAATTCTGGAGTGTTCATGAAATATTAGTTTGCGTGTGGCCATGTGCCCGTCTTGGAAGATGGCCAGCCAGTGATAGTGGATGATAGTAGATGCTAGGTGATAATGAGCATCCGCTGCTCTCTTCCCATCCACTCACTGCTACACACGAACATCCTCTAATCGATTCCCTCTCCTCTCTGTCTCAAAGCTAGGAGGTACTTCATAGATACATATGTATGTCAGTCCCTCGCAAGAACGGCTTAGGCAGGTCCCTAATCTTTTTATCCTCTTGGATACTCCCCAAGATTACAGGAAATGTCGTCCATGAATAGTCTCAATACTCACTGGTCAATGCCTTCTGTTATAATGAGTCACCCATCAAGTCAGATGGCGAATGTGTATCGATAGTAAAGCCATGTTCCGGATTTGGGACTTACATACTAGGGCTTACCTCACCTTTTATATAGACTTTTATAAAACCATGCTTTGATAGTTGTAGGACTGGGACACAGCATTGATAGACCGTTTTCCAAATACCCTTAATGCCTCTGAGATTCAAAGGAGATTTCTGAAAGTGGGTATTTTTATATCTTTGCGAATAGAGGAGGGGTCCATGAATGACAATTTTCAGGATGTTCAAAAAATTAGTTTCGGATTGAGCTCAAAGCATTTTCTAGAGGTTGCTTTGGGTACTGATTGCGATTCTGAAGCCCATTTGTCAATAGTCCAAAAATTAGGACCCGATTTGGTCCTAAGCTTCAAAATGGGGAAAATTTCGCTGGCCAAACGCGACTTTTGACGATTTCGAGAATGCTACGATCTAATCGTCTTAAAGCTTCTATATAGGGTTATTTGGGCTGCCTAACGCAAATCTTCAGTTCGTTTATCAACTGTCCTTGAATTATGGTATGTAACAGTGGGTATACGCTAGCTCGGTCAAAGTCTCAGATTTAACTCAAAATTTTCCTGTGGGTGTTACTTGTGACGCGGAGCACGAATTTGAAGTCCGTTTTTTGATTTTCGAAATAATAAGGAAAATAACGCTATTCAAAAGGCATTTTGCCCACCGTAACCTACAGTAAGCCTAAGTCTGGCGACAAATTGACCATTGATTCCCGGTCAGCGACCTAAATAACACCCAGGTGAAAGTTTTGAGCCGAATCTGAAGATTTTTTTCTAAACACCCCCAAAAAATCCCTGATGGGATTGCCTTTACCTTTTCGTGAAGCGGTGAAAATGCCCTTTTTTAAATCCTCGGAGGCATTTATGGAATTTAAAGGCAGTGTTCACGATGATCATCCTCGTTGACTTTCCACAGTAAAATGAAGGATCCTAGGCTCCCAGTGTCGAAAGAACGGTAGAAAACGAGCCAGGAGCGGCAAAATAATGGCTGCAAATAAGCGTTTTGGTGCCCCAGACGCGCCCCGTGCCCCAGATCCGCCCCTCGAAAGGAACAAATGAAGACTCGGATTATAGGAATAATCAAGTGAAGAAAGCGCTGATAAGTGAGCTGTTTGCTTCATTGCATTGATTGGTATCATCCATCTAGCGGTCAATTCCTCCACGCTCGAAAATCAACCTAAACAAGAGAGGGCCTATTTTTGCTCAAAAAGGCGTCTTTCGTGTCCTTTTTAAGCATGCCTTGCTATATAGGGCATCAGACCTTCCGTAAACCGTGAAGATATCGGAAGGGAAATTTATCGTGAACACTGCCTTTAAAGCAGAGGTCATTTATTTACTGTCACAGACCTATGTATGTACAGCAATGAAAACATGGTTTTCCAAATCGTAGCGGTGCGAATTAAAGTCAGTCCGTAGTTAGGCCCTTCCACACTCTTAAAGAAATCTTTGAGCTGTCTTGAAAAACTGCTCTTGAGAATTTGGAGATAACTAAACGGTTCGGGCCAAAATGGGTAGTTCCGGATTCTGTTCCACCTCGAATGGCTCAGAAGGCGGAAACCCTCATACTATTTGGAACGAAATTCCGAGATGTTGCAAAACGGATCAAGCTGGGCTTTCGAAACTTATTATGAAAGAGAGGGGGGGGGGAGAGAGAAACGAAAGCTTTGCTGATATGCCATCATATTTGCCAAAGATCCGCTTCCATGAATTATTTATTTCTGAAAAGACAGATGACAGTACGTATTTCCGACCTGGGAAGCTTCATAGGGTCATCCAACCATACGGAAAGAAATATATTTTAATTAGGTGCACTAGCAATAGGGTATCCAAATTCAATTCGGAACTGACCCCAGCATGAACTGGAGTATAAAAAAATGGCCTTTTGAGTGTTGTGGGGGGGGGGCGATAAAAAGAAACAACTCGAAGTTTGTTAAACTTCCTTAATCCACCTGGGATGGCAAAGAAACTACATACATTTTTTTGTTCTCAGAGGTTTGAGCATTACAAACTTCGTTCAGAAATGTAGTTCGAACACGAATAGTGTAAAGTCCATTTCCAGTTTATTCAACAAATCACTATAGATTAAGTAAGGAAAAGAAATTCACCTACAGCAAGCTATCATGACCTCCCGAAAAAAAAACGAAATAGGACTTCATATTCGTCAAAACCCGCCCCGGAATAATAAGTTCCGGCTAAAAATACTCGTAGTTCTTGGATTCGCGAGAAACACATTAGGTTCACCTGCGTTAAGGATATTCGAAAAAATCTTGATTGTTTCTTTTTGTCTTCTCCACTACACTAAGCGGGCGATTTCTCAGAACGCCAGTTTATGCTGAGACTAGTCCCTACTGACTTCGTAGCTGCTACGTACATATTCCATCCAGGTTACGGAGAGGCTACCCAAGTTGGGCAAAAACAATTCAATCAATCAAAAGAAATTAAGGGGTTCAAAAAGGCTGTTCCGGATTCGGCTCAAAACTTTTTTATGGGGCTGATTCGGTCTCCATGATAAGAATCTGTGGTCCGTTTCTCGATATTCTTTGTGGAGCTTACTGTATCGTATGGAAGATAAAATGTCATTTAGCAGGAGCAACCTACTTTAGCATTTCGGAAATTGATGATCGAACCTCGAAAGGTGCTTCAGCACTCCAATTTACCCTGACGGATAATTTTTCAACTAGATCTGATACATCGATCATACTACCGCCTAGACACCGACCGCGATTTATCGAATATCGGAAAACACTAACTAGATTTGTGTTGAGCACTGGAAGTAACCTCTACAGAAAAGTTACAGAGAAGGAGAGAATAGGGTAATCTGGCTATGTCTCAATGGAAAATATACTAAATTTTCTCTAACTTGATATCAAAATTGCTCTGATTAGCCACTACAAAACAGTGTGTCGAGAACATTATTAAAACAGTCAATGGGGGAAGACCGTGTTAGTTGTACATAACCTATGAGAGGCCGAAGCTCATGGATAAATTCATTAACGTGAGAAGCCCTTTCTCGGATAAAGAGAATCCGTAGAGCTTCGCTATGATATTGATACAAAGCTCACAAATACACGAAGGAGGTTGGCCACATGGCGAAAATGGGGGAGGATGAGCCTGATTTGATGAAGCTGGCCAAACCTCATCACGCGACCCGGCCTACAAACAGCTGATGCGTGGAGAGGGAAACCCACTATTCACGCTAAATGTTCACATGTGTAAATAACGCAACGTTGCACGACCATCTAATGATAGACAGGATCATGAGATCGACTGCATTCAATTTATTGGCTGATTTATTCAATACTAACCTGCACATTCATGACGCTACGTGACGTACATACCAGGTTGTTCAATTAATTTTTTGGTTCGATAAGAAAAACACAATTTTATGCTTCAAATTACACTTCATTATTCAGTATAATCTCCCTGAACATTAATACACTTGTTCCAACGATCCTCCAATCTGTGGATCCCATCCCTGAAGTGAGAATCCGGAAGGTCTGCGAAATACGCTTCAACAGCCGTTATGACCTGTTCATTTGATGAAAAACGCTTGCCACGCATAAATGTTTTGAGTTTTGGGAAAACTGGAAGTCGCTGGGGGCTAGATCTAGTGAATACGGTGGATGCTCCAACAATTCGAACTTGAATTCATGGATTTTAGCCATTGTTGAAATGCTCTTGTGGCACGGTGCACTGTCCTGAGAAAAAAGGATTTTTTCTTCTGCAAACTGGTCTTTTTTCACAATTTTTTCCTTCAACTGGTTCAAAAGGCAACAATATTCAGAAGTAATTGTCTTATCAGTTTGCGAGTAATCCACAATTAAAATTAATTTCGCATCCCAAAAAAACCTGTTGCCATGACCTTCTTGGCCGATTTCCGGACACGAATTCGTTTCGAAGCCGAACAACCAGGTTCACACCACTCTTTAGCCTCTTGTTTTGATTCAGGATCATGGGTCTTCAAGGCTTGTACGACCACGTTTAAATTCAGCAACCCATCTTTCTACTGTTCTAATTGTAGGTGAACAATTATTATAAACTTTAAACATTTGTTCGTGAATTTATTTTGGTGCTATACCTTCCAAAAATAAGAATTTTATCACTGCACGATATTCAATTTTCTCCATTGCTAAGACACGGCGACACTAAATGGCTTGTAAACAAAGAGTGAATTTTTTGCCATAGAATAGTGCACGGTGAGTGTGGCCTGAAGCTAAGTAGACTCGTTGTACTGAGACCATCGGTCACTCGAGGGGGTGGCATTAACAAGGGGCCACTTTGAACAAAAAATGGAGTCTTGAAAAACGTCTTTTGAGAGCTGTAGAGGGCGTAAAAAGAAACAATTTAGGATTTTAAAATTTCACCCAGTCCTCACGGGTAGATCAAAAACCACCAAAACAATGGGTTGCGGTAGGTAAGATGCCGTTCAATGCACCCTAACCTGACGAAAGCCCCTACAAACAGGAAACGCACCTCAGATTCGTGATTAGCGCCCCAAATTACCCCCTGGGGCGGAGTTTGGGCGAAAAAAATTTCGACCTCTGAACCCTCAAAAATGGCATTGAGCTCCTTACCTCACGGGGCTCCAAAAGTCCAAAAAAAATTATGACCCAAACTTTGCTCTCGGAGGTTATTTGAAATGCTCGTAACGAATCTGAGGTCAGTATATCGATTTTGGACATATTACGGTAGATTACGGTGGGTATACAGTAGTTGGGTCAAAGTCTCAGATTTGACTCAAAATTTCTGAGCGGGGGTTATTCGGGGTGCTGAATACGAATTTGATGTTCATTTGTCAATTTTGAGTTTATTAAGGTAGTTTTAGGCCCTCTATGGCATGGCAACTACCGTAATCTACAGTAAACCTCAGAATTTCGACAAACGATCTTTAGATTCGTGTTCAGCACCCTAAATTACCCCTACATATAAGTTTTTAACCGAATCCAATTTTTTTTCAAACCCTCCTAAAAATTCCCTGATGGGTACTCTTGCCTTGCCGCGATTCTTTGAAGAACGCCTGGAGCTTTTTCCCAGTGTGGGTCTTTTTTTTTCAGAGAAGCTGCGAAGTGCATACTCGGATTCTACGTTTAAAATTGTTCCAGAAAAGTGCATTTAATCCAGAATGGCCAGGCTGACTAAAAGTAGTTCCCTAGTAAATACGTTTGTGAAAGAGTGGCCCGGTTCTCTTCAATAGATATTTTGGAATTGATAATGAAACACTTGCCTTGGGTTTTCGAGCCATGCGCTTATAAATAAGGTTGCTTAATTGGATTTCGTAGTTTAGGTAGACCCAATTTTGTTTATAATAATTATTTCTGTTTGAAAAAAAGATTGGTCATTGATCAAGGTACAAGAGGTTACATTTTGTCCGAACTTTTTTTCCAGCGTCATATATCAAAACAAGTCCGATAAGGTGTTTCACCGAATTAAAGGCAGTGGTCACGATGAAAAACGTTATGGAAAAAACTACAAAAATCAACTCAGATCAAAAACAGCTGAAAAACTATGAAGGTAGCGCGGTGAAAAACGGTCTACAAATAGAGTTTCTAGGACCCAAAGAAGCTAGTTCGTGCACACGTGCACAGCGATGACGAAACAGATCGCAGTCTCATGCCGAGCAGTCAAAAATCATCGACATTTAGAGGACGAAATAAATGCAAATTTAACGAATAAAAACGGTTGAATAATGAAAGCATCACCTCAGTCAATGTTTTTGACTAGATACACACATAAATTCGAAGGTTCATTGATTGACATTCAATTTCAAGCTAGCTGATGTTCTTGATATAAGAGGTCATCGATGCCGATGAAGTGGAGAGGGCTCGTCCACCATCAAAAGACAAGAAAGTTCAGGTTTCAAATTCGGCCCAAAACAGTGATTTTTTCGCGATTTTTTCTTATAGGTCCCACTACTCGAGACCCAGGAAAGGATTTGGAGAGAAAAAGACGACAAGCATATTTGATCGCGACCACTGCCTTTAAGGACGGTTTTTCTGTGACATATGTGGGAAGAAGGGTAAGGATATTCTTGATATTCTAGCAAATGTTGAAACCTTGAAATTTGCATAGTTTTTAATATAAAACGTTCTTAGTTTATATCACGTTGCCTCTGCGATATAAGAAAAGAGGTGTAAAAAACAAGAGACAAAGCTCAAAACAAGTAAGGTGAGCACATAACATAATGTCATTATTGTCAGCCATAACGCAGTAATGATCCCACAGTATTCGAACCATCATTCAAATGCTTCGTAATCCAACGCATAACCGGCTGAGCCACGGTGTGCTGCTAGATCACCCCGACAATCTCTTTGCAATGATCGCTGGTTTGCATGCAGCGAGCACTGTTCAGGGGATCAATAAACAAGTCATACTCAAGAGATTTCATCTTCAAACTTTTAGGAGAACCTTTTCAGATGATTACAAGGCCATTTTATAAGTCACTTGCGTGCTACATCCTCCCAAGCCAGCGTTCTGGTTACTTACTTTTTTTTGACCGTTTTTGATCTACCCCTGAGGACTGAGTGAAATTTTAAAAACTCAAATTGTTTCTTTCTAACTCCTCTACAACCCCCAGAAGACCGTTTTCCAAAACTCCATTTTTCGTTCAAAGTGGTTCCTTGTAAGTTCGATGCAGGTAATGCTAGAACAAATTGTAGGCGTTTCTTTTTCACAAATAGAGTCGTCACTGTTTTTGAGAAGATTCGCAAGAGGTAGCCTATACCTGTAAACTACAGCACTTTCAAAAAGGTTTTCAACACGTGTCTGAGTCCGTGAAGACTTGCTGGTTATTTTTTCACATACGCTCATATGAAGAGTGTATCAACAAAACAAAATTTTGGGCTAGCAGCAACGCCCTCTCTTATCGAACGACAAATTTTATTGAACGACCTGGTACTTGTGGATGTGTCTCATAGTGATTCGAAAAAGCATACTCCCAATTTTTTTGAAGTGTTGACGGCTAAATAAGGCTTGTTCTCCACGGGAACATCCCCAACAATGGTGAGTTAAAGCCAGTGGTCGCGATCAAATATGCTTGTCTTCTTTTCTTCTATAAACCCTTTTCTGGGTTTCAAGTAGTATGACCTACAAGAAAAAATCACGAAAAAAACGCTGGTTAGGGCCAAATTTGAGGCCTGAACTTTCTTGCCTTTTGATGGTGGACGAGCCCACTCCACATCACGGGCATCGATGATTTCTGATATAACGAACATCAGGTAACTTGAAATTGAATTTCAATCAATGAACATTACCCTTCGGACTCATCTTTTCAGAAACATTGTCTGAAGTGCTTGCTCATTGTTCAACTGTTTTTATCAGGTAAATTTGCATTTCTTTCTTTCTTTGAATGTCGATGATTTTTCACCGCTCGGCATGAGACTGCGATCTTTTTGGGCGGCGCTGTGCACGTGTGCGCGAACTGGAAACTTTGGACCTTAGAAGTTCGGTTGCGGTACCACTGACAACCAGGCATGCCTCGCCCACTTTCCCTCGCGCTTACTGCGCCCTCCACCGTGGCTCTCGCGACGGAGACACAAAGTAAAAGACGCTAATGTTGTGTCGTCGACTGGCATCTGTCAGATGAGCGAGGTTTTGCTGCATAATCTGACAAACATCGGCCACGACCGCTTCGTCTTTAGGGGTGCTGAGATTGAAATCACAAACTGAGAATGCACCAGTATTTCTATTCCCCAAAAATCGGGAACTGTTATAACGCTCACTCTTTTTATAACACTGCAGTTCGTTTAAGAAAATTACTGGATTCAATACTACCTGCTGATTAAACATATGATAAAGAAGAAAATGCAAAGCAAACTCTATAAAAATGAGTACTTCCAAGCAAAAGTGGCTTGATGCTGACGGAAACGTTCCTACAAAAGTAAACAATAGGAAAAGGAAGTGGGCGACAGGGATGTGCGGAAAAAATATTTATAGAAACAGAAAACAGAAAACAGAAAATCTAGTTTGACAGAAAACAGAAAACAGAAAAAAATCTCCAAAAATGGGCAGAAAACAGAAAACAGAAAACAGAAAATTTCCAAAAATCAATAAAGGGTGTTCAGCGTACACTAAACGAAATTTTTCAAAACATTCAACTTTTTTAAAAACATTTTTTAAGTGATTTATGCTTCTTTCATTAAATTTTCAAAACCTTAGAGTTGGCCAGACCAAAAAGTATAGACGTTTAGGAAATGCAGATTATAAGTGCGATGAGATGACAAATGTTCATCGAGTCTTCCTTTTCCCAGGCCAAAAAAGCTCGATTACTTTATTAGAAGCTTAATACATATATATATATGTCGGTGCAGGGAGTACGTAGTGCAGCCGGAGCGAGCTTTCCGTTTTTTAGTGTACATATTTTGACACTGATTGTGGGACAACTGCTAGTATGAACACTGTACTACTCCACAGAGCTGAAGGTCACGTCCGCACCGCGCGCTTGTGCCGTTAGAGTATACTCAGACAATACGTGCGGACTGACCGCTGGCAATCAAGGCCTCTGCTGGCGGTACGCCAGCAAGTCGCGAGCGGATCGCTGCTTATCGTGGCTTCGCCGGGCGGATCGCTGCCTCTCGTTGTCTCCGCGGGCGGATCGCTGCGTTTTGGCGGGCGGATAGCGGCACCTGGGAAAGTTGATCACGCTAGCGGGTGGATCGCAGGCGAACTCTATAGCAGTGATCCGCTCGCAACCTGCCAGCGATCCGCTCGCAAGGGTTTTGATAGCCAGCGATCCGCCCGCTGAGCTATGAGATGCAGCGATCCGCCCGCAATCAGCCAGCGATTCGCCCGCTCAAATTTTACACTGTGAAACTTGTCAATCATGGACGAGTTCTTTTCTGGTATCAGTCTCATGCTCAGGAAAACTAACCGAAGGGTATAAAAGGCGCTTCTTCGCAATGAGTACTCACTCGGCGTTTCGAGTCCGATCCTTGAAGGTGACTTCAAGTCACCTTTGAAGGCGCTGCACTGCGCCAAGAAACTATCTAACTCTTAAATGATTTTTGTGCCATCTGCGTTGCAGTGAAGTAAAGCGTGTATTCAACGTTTAGCGTGCATGGCACAGTTGGGGCCAACATTACCCTGCTCCACCAAAGCGGGTACGCTGGGGAGCGGTTATGAATAGTGGGGTTTGGTAGTACCAGGCCGTCCATCAACTCCTATCCGAAAATTTTCAAAATTCTATAATTTTCCTTAGAAGTGTTATAATATCAGGCAAGTGTAAGAACCTTCTAGAAGGTTCTCCAAAGTTTTACGCTAGGGGTATATAAGGCGCAGACGCCGCGTCTAGCTACCAGTACAAGCTAAAATGGACCAAGGTCAAATTCGTACGTTCGTGTACTACGTGTGGCTGCTGGGCAACGACACGGGCACCGCGGTCGCCAACATCTGCAAAGCGTGCAAGGAGGATGCAGTGTCTCAACGCACAGTTAGCCGCTGGTTCAATCGTTTCGAGAGCGGCGACACGAGCCTCGAGGACAGTGAGCACAGCGGGAGGCCTTCTACGGTGGATGATGACGTAGTCCGTCGCTGTATCAAGGAGAAGCCGGAAGCCACCACCCGTGAACTGGCGACGACTCTCGGCTGCAGCGAGTCCACCATCCACAATCGATTCAACTTACTCGGCTACCACAAAGTTCTGGCCCGTTGGATCCCCCACCGTCTGACGGAAGCCAACAAGCAGAGCCGCGTGGCCGTCTGCCAGTCCCTCCTCCTTCGTCCGCATCGCAAGGAGTTTGTCGAGGACCTGATCACTGGGGATGAGAGCTGGGTCCTCTACGACAACGTCGCCCGCCGTGCCGTCTGGATCCCGCGCGGAAAAGAGCCGCCGAAGGCGCCTAAAGCCGACCTGCACCCGCTGAAGATCATGCTCTGCTGCTGGTTGGACACCAAGGGCATGCTGTACTTCGAGCTGCTCCCGCAAGGCAGAACGGTCACCGTCTCCATCTACACCGATCAGCTCGAGAAACTAGCCGCCGCAATCAGAGAAAAGCGTCCTCGACGGGCCTGGGTTCACCTGCTTCACGACAACGCGCGCCCCCACGTGGCGAAGGAGACCCAGCAGAAGTTGGCGACGCTCGGCTGGGAGACGGTTGCCAATCCGCCGTATTCCCCGGACCTCGCCCCTCCGACTACCACTTGTTCCGCCTGCTGAAGCACCTTTTGGCCGGAAGAAAATTCACCAACTACGACAACCTCAAATCCGACAGCGCGGACTTCTTCGAGTCGCAGCCCCCGGAGTTCTGGGCGAAGGGCATCGGCGACCTGCCCAATCGATGGGCCACTGTTGTCGATAACTGTGGTGATTATATTGTTGATTAGACTTGTTTTTCAATAAAGTTGAAAAAAATTAAAAATGGTGATTTTTTTGGACAAGAATTATTGGACAACCTGGTACTTGTTAGTATAGAGTCACATTGCAGTTTTCCTTTCGCATGACTGCTTTGCGTTACCTCTGAGGGATTCGTCAACGATAAACCTCTGGGTAAGAGTATCTACTATGAGATAAAGATAAGGAATCGGCTTCCTGAATCCATACTGGGATGCGCACCTCATTCGACGTCGTATTCGTAGAGGCTTGACTCAGAGAATCTGCCGCTGCGGCTCCGCGATAGTGCCGCTTTGGCGCGTACAGGCACCGAAGCGGCACTATCGCGGAGCCGCAGTGGCACTACCGCGGAGCCGTAGCGGGACCCGACAGTACCGCTTCGGCTCCGCGATAACGCCGCAGCGGCTCTGGGAGAATGTCTGATATGAAATTATTTAGGAATTATGAGACAACTAGGGGGGGCCTAATTGTAAGAACAAAAATTCGCACCTGCGGTCGCTTCATCCTATTTCTGATAAGGAAAGAGCTTACCGCCGCTTTTGCGCACAACGAAATACGGAATGTACCTCAAAATTAGATATATTTAACCGGCGACAGTTTCGTTTTACCACACAGGACAGTACATCGTACTCCACGCGGGTTCGCTGCTCATCCTCGCGGTTCTAACGCGGAGCCGCTGCGGTACTATCGCGGCAATGTCGAGGCTCAAGACACGGCAGCAGAATCGCCTGATCACGGAGCCGCTGCGGCACTATCGCGGAACTATCGCAGCACAGTCGAGGATCGCGGTACTTTCCCGGCACTGACGCTGCAAATTTTCTCAGAGGTTTCACGCTTTTTTAGTGGATTGCAGGGGCAGCCGACTTCATAATGAGTGCCTTCCTCTCTCTATATGAATCTGTGACCAATCGAAGGACCGCGGAGGGTTGGTTAATTTGGTTCACCTCGGCGAGGATCGAACCCGACCGTGTACAGCGAACAGCACCGTTCCCTCCCACCACGCCACACGTGCACTTATGGGTAACCACTACAGCGAGATAAAAGTGTATAGCGTCGTGGTACAACTGCAGAGAGCCTGAATGAAGTACACCCTCACCCTATTGGCTTAGCTTCGATAAATCCGGCCACTTTTTTTAGGAAAGTCCTACTGCAAATCGAGGTACACGTTTTTTTCTGTTTTCTGTCCAATTTTCGCCTATTTTTACAGAAAACAGAAAACAGAAAAAAATGGCCGAAAATGGGCAGAAAACAGAAAACAGAAAACAGAGAATTCCGCACATCCCTGGTGGGCGAGTCTACAAAAAATTAACAATGCTTCTTGAGAACCGATTCCCGTAGCTGAGCTGAAATTTTCAATTCACGAAATCAACTCGTGTTATTCTTCAGAGATGAGCTTTAAGGTTTTGGAAAGGAGCTTGATCCGGTTATTCTAGTCCCGATGGAAACATTTCGTACCTATTATCGAAAAGAAGACATAAAGTCTGACCCACATAAACGGTCTCCTTTCGCTGATCAGAAAAGTGAACTGGTGAAAGTACAGAAGGAACAGCAATCACTATCACATGAACTGAACCTTTCCAAACAGGTGAGTCTTTTATCGAAAGGCTTCCATGCGAAATAGACCAACGGTTTGTTATTGGGTATTGGAAGTTTTCGCCAAGTGAAATGGTTATCAAGAAATTTCGTTGATTATTTGAAGACCCGCTCATCCCGTTTTACTGTTGCTCCTTTTTTGTATGTTTCTGTCTGCCCAAAACCACCTTTGCCTGAAACGGCTCCTTTTTGATAGAATTTCTCACTTTTTTGGAAATACGTGGTGACCCACAAGAAATCTCCAAGATTTCCCGATTTGTATCGGTTGATTTAATAACAGTAAGTACCCTATTTGTTGACCAGTTCCTCTGTCCCACCTCATAAAAGAAAGTACAGCCTACAACGTTTTTCACCGATTCGATCGAAAAAAAAAATATCGACCACTTTAGTGATCCCTTCCTGGTTGCAAACCTTGTTGAGGGGGCACCCAAGATTCATCCATGAAAATGAGAATTTCTTTCAATACGAGATATATGATATCGTTATTCGCCAGTGTTTTCCTGGAGACTCCATGGAAACGCTCTGATTTCTGAAAGCGCTAGCTTTCGTTCTTCACTGGGATTTCGAGTGAACTAGGTTTGCACTCATCTCTGTAGTGTACAGTCAAAGCTGTAAATGGGTCCACCCCGCGGAGACGCAGAGATAGACAGTTTGCACTTTGGTCGCGCCGAGAGAGTGCCGGGCCGGCTGGCAGCGCCTTTCTTTTCGTTCTCTGCGCTCATCATACTGACTCGGACACCCCGCGTGCCGAGTTGTCAATGCTCCGAAGACCTAGAAGTTCTAATTCTAGCCCGTTTTTCACCGCGCTACCTTCCTAGTTTTTCTGCTGTTTTCGATCTGAGCTGATTTTTGTAGTTTTTTTTTCGAAAACGTTTTTCATTGTGACCACAGGGTGGTGGCCATCGTGTATCAACACCCCCGAGACGGCGGGAGAAACGGGGGAGAAGCGAGGTTCCTGATTGGACGCAACACGGCTAGCCCCGTGTTGCGTCAAATCAGGAACCTCGCTCCTCCCCCGTTTCTCCCGCCTCCTCGGGGGTGTTGATACACGATGGCCACCACCCCATTATATTAGGGCAACTCCGCAACTGCACTGCCGCCTTTTTCCGTTGCCGTCGACTATACCTTTAATCAGATGACGACCCGAAATCATATGCCGGTAATAGATGACATGCTGGCACGTTAAAATTTGTTAGAAGGCAAACATCACATGTACTCAATTCGAAAAAACCAAAGCTGTAAAAGAGTAAAATTACAAAGGAAAGCTTCAATATGTGTGTGCGGAAATATTTATGCCGCGGAATCCGTCGTATTGCATTTACATGATGGGCAGGAATGCCATTTTCGAATTAATCTCTGCATGAAATTATTGCATAATCAAGCGTCGAAATTTCTCGTCAGGATCCGGCTGTATCGCGGCAAAGTATGTATATTGATCACAGCAGAATCGATAGACCCCTTTGGGAGAGCAGCGAAATGCTGCACCGAATGTATGGGGAAATGGCAAATGCGAGGCGTTGTTATACATGGCACAGGTAGGAATTTATAGCATTGTCGGTCCAGTCCGGTACCCAGGCTCCGTGGCGTTCTGTCCCAGCTGGCAGGGGCCTGGGCGAGGCGCGAAAGTCGTTAACTCTGAAGTTTTCGATGATGTTACGAGCAGCTTAAAATGTTAAAATCATGTTTCGATGGGCCTTATGAGCGTGAAGAAACTTGCAGTTTAGTTATCGTTAGTTTCAAATAGCGCTATTCGGCAGGCAACCTAGTAAACGTCGGAAGCGTGACAAATATTTGCAGGAACAACTAACTGAAAGGCTTTTGCAACCTCTTCCTTTATTGATCAGTTTCATCGTTTTCCACCCTTCACTTTGCTCGAGCGTTACACATCCTTTCTCAATTTTTTTCTTCACTGCTTATCAAATTTCTTGTTGAAAACCTGTTATTGTTTGCGTTAATTTTGAGACGAGGTAGCAAGCACGAGTAAAAAAAAATAAAACAGCATGTTCAGAAGTCAGATTTTGACGGCTCTGTGGGATTTGATGAACAGAAATCTCAAATGTACAAAGCTAATAGCAATACAGTCATATTGAACTGCCTCGTTGGACTTGTGGCCACATTATATATTCAACATCCCGTTTATGCTTCTTCCGTTTAGTTTGCCGTGAAAAAATGAAAGAAACCCAAGACAAAAAAAGATAGCAAAATAAGAATCTCTTCTGAAACCTGTGCTAATTACCTAAGACATCGTGCGCTCTCAAAATGACTCAATTTTTAGGCACAATCTCTAGATTGGGGCTAGCTGAGATCATCAATGAGACTAAAAATGCGCTCCCAGAGTGTTACGGCAACCCAAAAATGATTTTGGGATTGATAACCTAGCACATCTGGGTCGATAATCCGTGCGAATCTCTTACAACTTTGAAAAGAAAGTTTTCGGGTGATATTATAAGCTTCCATGCTTTGCAAAAAGGTTTGGAGTAGTTTTCTACGACCTCCTCTTCGTGGCGAACTAACGATGTTTCCAAGTGATAAAATAACGGAATTAGTATTAAAAGATCGAAGTTGTTCATTCACTGCCACAAAATCCCCTTTTGGAAGAAGATGATGGAGCAGTCGTAGAATATACGAGGAACAAAGAGCCGTGCCCACACCAAATGCCAAGGTTTATTGCCAAAGTAGCCGGGGTACACGTCAGCGGATGGAGATGTGACTTGCATGTTCTACAAAATACTGCGTAATACCGTAGAAATCACACTTCTAAGCAAACTTCTGCTCTCCTGTGACTTTGTTAATTCAAATGGGCACAAATGGTTAGCATCTGAATCAAGAATACTTGTACGATGAAGCTATAGTGTTCAATGTCACAGTTTATAACAGCTTTTGGTGACTGAGGTGGGTTATATTTTACAAAGTTGATGCTAGATTAACTGAGGTTTCTTGAAAAAGAATTTCCCTATCTATTTAGTTATTTTGACAAGGCGTGATATAGAGCTCGATTTCGCCCTTTGAACAAAGCTCCTTATCACTGCCCGTAAAACTTGTTCTTTTTAAAAATTTGCATTCGAATAAAGAGTGTGGTAGAACTAGAAAATGATTACACTATGCAACACGATTTTTGTTTCTGGCTTCTAGGTGTTATATTTCAATTGCTTTTGTCCGAAGTATGTAAAAAATGACTTCATTGAGAACAAACTTCGCTTACACTACAACAGCACGAAGAAAACACGTTTTTTGTGGAAATAGAATGATTTCTATTCTTTTTTGGCATTATGAACGGGTGGAAACAAAAAATGCACAATTCATTCACAATTATTTATTACTTTATAAAACAACCGATTCTGAGTTTTTTTCAGTTTTTGAAAACAAAATCAATACTTTGCAAAACAAATATGCTGATTAGTGGTTTGTTTTAACTTTTCAACTAGCAAAATTGGCGTCTCAAATTTATCGCACAAAGAAAAAATTTCAAGAATCAAAGTTTGTGAGAAAATTGCTATAATTGCTCTATTGTGGTAATCCCGTGAGTCGTTGTGGGTGTCATCATCTAGTGCTAATAGAATATGTTCTTTCATTAGAGGTAGATTAGGCGATTCTAAAGGAGACGAGTATCGACAGATATAATTATTCACTACTGCAATTGCACTACTTATTCAAATGCAAACTTCTAAAAATAAAAAGTTTACAGTAAGCAATAAAGAGTCTGGGTTAGTAGGAGAAACCGAATATTATAACAGCCAAAACAGCCTGAACAGTGGAGAAAAAACTTTTTTCAAAAACAGCAGTTATTTCTGTATTAAAGGCACAGTCCGAGCTCAGGGACTGAATCCGAGATTTCCACATAATTGTGAAGTAGACCCTCTCCGCATACCACTTGCCAAGTGCGAGCTCTCAGTTCCTCCGAATAAGCGAGTTATAGGAGGAAGCCACCCTGGGGCGCCCATCTCGGGAAGCCACTTTGGCACGGCACAGTGGCGAGATGAGCGATGGTTCCCTACCAATCACCCCGTTCTTCCCTTCATTCTCAGACTCTCTCTCTCCATTCAGGTGAGCTCGCATACAGCGGTTGCAAATGACGGGAGTTACAAGCCTCGGACAACTCGTCCACGATGCTTCCGTAGCTCAATTTTTGAGCGGCCATAACTCCGTTCCCAGGAGGTCTTGAACGATTCCAGAGACATAATTGGAGTCAGCGTGGGACCGTTTTTAAGATAGAGAGAAAAACTGAAAACCGATTCTGAGGTTGGACTGTGCCTTTAAGTGCTCACTGCGCTCACCTTGGTTGGTGATTCAGTCAGGTTACAACACTCTTATGCTCCTATGATCGGTTTCAACCGCTACCAATACATAGATGCACATGCAAGTAATTAGCACGCGCGTGTAGCCCCGCGCCCCGATCGACCGTCGTCGCAACGCGAACCCCGCGGCGCCGCGACCTAATGGCCGCGGCGGAGGATTCGCATCGCGATCAGTCGATCGCGGCGAGACACTATTAGTTGGAATCAAGATTTTAGAGAGTTACAGAACAGTTCCGAAAATGTTGCGAACACATTAGGGCATGGGGCTGCGCTACTTACGATCACGATTTCAACAACTTACGGAAGACTTCGGTAAGTTGTTGAAATTAGTGTTCGCAACATTTCTGAAATCTTCAGAGAATGAGGTGGTAACGATGGCGAGTCGTCGTGCTAGCTAATTGTTTCTCTTTAATCACCGCAATAATCTGCCAATGAGACACCAAATGCTATCCACTGATGAAATCAAAGAAAATCTAACACTATTTTATGTCAAATTCAAACATTCATAATCACCAATCTGTAAAATTCATTGTGTTACAATGGTGGGAAATACATGTTTGTTTTTTTTTCAAATTTTCGAATGATTTAATAATCTCGAGGATAGTGTTTCAAATGTGTTCAAAAGGACGAACGAAGGTATTTTCAAGCTGTACTAAACAATAGCCGAATTCAGTAGCTCAACCAAATAAGTCGTTTGTATTGAAGTGCTGAATTTCAGGTGAGTTACAAAAAGACAATGGTAAAAATTTGAAATTAAAGGAAAGAGGATAGCAAGCATGCGTTTGGTGTGTGTAATAAATAAATAAGCTGAGGAATAGGGACCGAAACGAATATAAATTCAAACGATTTCGTTATTCGTGTTCTCTTTCTGAACCGAAGAACTATTCGGAAAGTTCATTCATGAAAGTCAAACATCGAATATTCTTTTTTACGAATATTCGAACCATTCGGGATTATCATCATCAAATCGTCATTTTTTTTAATCGATGATTTTGAAAGCTTTCCAATTATAAAATGGAAAATTGCAACCAACCGAAACAAACGGTTGCTTTTTTCACTCATAAGGCATAAAATTGAAACTCATGGCAAACTTCCCGTGCTTGAAGATAAATTTGGAATCAAATTTTCATGTAATGAAACAAAGACCGCTGTAAAAGAGTAAAATTACAAAGGAAAGCTTCAATATGTGTGTGCGGAAATATCTATGCCGCGGAATCCGTCGTATTGCATTTACATGATGGGCAGGAATACCATTTTCGAGTTAATCTCTTCATTTCGCCTCAGTCTCTACTCCTGTCAATGCTGATAGTACTGATTGTTTGACGAATGAAACTGAAGCTCAACAAAGTCTCGAGAGTTTCATGATTTCCCCACACGACGTCAGTAATGTATTGAAACCATTGAGAAGCTCATCAACAGCTACTTTTGATGGAATTCCTCAAATTGTTTTCAAAAATTGCGCTAAGTCCCTATACAAGCCTTTATCAATGATATTCAATATTTCTCTAATTTTCAATGAGGTGCTCTCAATTTGGAAAGAAGCTATCGTAACAGCGATTCCTAAAACTCCGCTATCTAATTGCCTTTCTGCTTTTCGACCCATTAGCATTACGCCCGCTCCGGTGGAAATAATGGAAAGACTGATTCGTGATAAGCCAGCTTCTTTTCTGGCTAAAACAGATTCTATTCCTTTCGAACAGCATGGTTTTACAGCGCAAATTTGGAGCCCCCATACAAGAAAACTACAAATCGAGAGCGGCGAAAGAAGGTAGAAAAAGAGATGGAAAAATTTGCCCGCAAACTGAGTCGAGGAAATCCGACTTATCCTAGCATGAAACTCTATCTGATCAAAATGTCTCGTTTCGTTTCTGGTAAATCTAAGTAGTAGATCCGATAATAGCCATAGTGGTATTAATACTGTCCTTCAGTGGGCTAAGTTCCGGTCCGCAATAGCGTCTCGACACGCTTTGCGGCCGCGCGCTTTTGAGTCGGAAGAATTTCCAGCGCCGCAACCGCCGATATGTTGCCTCTAGGTGGGTTTTAGAAACTGGAAACTGAACTAAATTGGAGAATACTGTATAAAAAAGGCTCTTCGAGTCGGCTTTGGCGCTGGAAACTCGACTGACTCGAGCGCGTGCGGCCGCAAAGCGTGACGAGACGCAATTGCGAACTAGAATTTGGCCTAGAGAAGCACAGTAATAATAATAATAATAGTAATAATAACAACAGTGGATTTTGTCGCATAATGATAATGGTAATAATAATTATTTGTAATCCACATAACAAATGGTTATAATTACTTGACCACAAATCATGTTTTCATCAGTGAATAGCATTTGGGGTCTCACTGGCAGATTATTGCGGTGAGTAAAGAGAAGCAATTAACCAGCACGACGACTCGCCATCGTTAGCACCTCATTAACGACTCTCGCGCCTCGCCCAGGCTCCTGCCAGCTGGGACAGAACGCCCGCCTCCCCCTGTACCCATATGTAGACTACACACCTGAATACGATAAGGAAGAGGCAAAATTACCGAGCCGTATTTACCCATAAAAACGTGCAGTCTTCGCACATTTTTTACAGTCTCCCCCCCCCTTCAACACAAATTCAATCAAATCGAATGCGGTCCGTTTGCTAGTTTTTGATGTCTCCAACTACTTGAGCATTCTGGTACAGGCCCTACAAGTCTATTAGCCTCGTCATCTCAACCACTGTGTCGCTGACTGCACCATTTCAGCGCGGCGTCTGTGCTGCGATGCAACTCGTCCACTTCCAATCCAACACGAAAAATCAACTGCTATTCCTCCTTTTACAGTCCACGGCAGCGGAAAAGGGCGATTGTGCGGTTGCGTATTTCCACTAAGCATACCGTAGGTTGCGCCATAATCGACAGCAAGGTTAAATTTTTTCCTGATTTTTGACGAAAAAAAGCGGAAAGGTTGAGAAACGTTGAGTTCTCCCCCCCCCCCCCTCACCACACATTGTCAATTCACCAAAAGTCTTTATCATTGGTAAACGCAAGAATAACAAGAGAAATGAATTTTCCTCTCTTCTTTCTACTTTTTGTATAATTTCCCTTTCTCTTCTTATTCCTGCGGGTATCTATGATAAATACTCTAGGTGTATTAATAATGTTTGGCGGAGGGGGTTTACCGTTTCTCAACGATGCCGGTGATTTTTCTTCAGAATACATATAACTAAAAAATAAAAGATTGCGGTCGATTATGTCACAACCTACAGCATGCTTAGTGGAAATACGCAACCGCACAATAGCCCTTGTCGTGGACTGTATCCTCAGGTTCCCGGCGAATTTTACTCTGTTTCCTTGCGCCCTTGTGCGGAGCGAGGGTAGAGAAAGTGAAAAAGTGTGGAGAGAAGGAGACGCAGCGCCCGCTCACAGACGCACGCGATGAACGGAAATACATTTTAACCGGAAACAGAGGATACACACATCGAGTTCTTTTGTTTCTTGTCAGTTTTCAATACTAAGAGCTCCACAACTTCGGTTCATTCTGCAGTGTTGGTAGCCTTTTTGAAAAAGTACGCTGCCCTTAAAAGCACAGTCCAACCTGAGGGACGAAATCTGGGATGCCCACATAGTTGTGAAGTAGACCCACCCTATATAATAACTGCCAAGCGCAAGCTCTCAATTCCTGCGGATAGGCGAGATATTAGAGGAAGCCACTCTGGGGCGCCCACCTCGTGAAGCGACTTTGGCCGCGCTGCTTTTGCGATCTTTCGAGCTGAATGGTAGCGAGATGAGCGATGGTTTTCGGATAATATTCCCGTTCTTCTCTTCGATCTCAGCCTCTCTATCCATTAACGTCCTCTTCCATACCTCGGTTGCAAATGAGGAAAGTTACAAGCCTCGGAGAACTCGTCCACCATACTTTCGCCGCTCAATTTTAGAGGGGCCATAACTCCGTTTCCAGGAGGTCTTGTACGATTTTAGATACATAATTGGAATCAGCGTGGGACCGCTCTCCATATATTTAGGAAAACAGGAAAAAGATTCCGAGGATGGACTGTGCCTTTGAGATGAAACGAACACAAATGCAGTTACGAGAAGTTCGACCTAACAAGGGAGGACCCTCCGGGGTAAGAGACGCCCCAAAAAAAAGTTCCTCTGAAAGTTGTGGGGGATGGATAGAGTAACATTACTGTCTGTTGGGTTTTCACTATGGACCTTTCGGTAGGGCGAAAAATGGGAAAAACATGAAAACTTAGCGGGCGCATTCTCTTCAACCGTCCACCATAGCTGTGCTTTCAATTTTTCAGAAGCGAAAATTGGCTGGCTACTACATCTAACACCCGTCTACCTGTTTTATTTGCACCAATACGGGGAAAATTTTCTTTAGACTTTTTTTCGCCATTTATTCACTCAAAACGCACTCACCCTCGAACTCCAGATAACCGAAAAACAAATTTTCTGCGTGATCGAGCCAAGTTTAGTAGTTTTCGATGAAGGGTCAGCATATGTATTGGGCAACCGATTGTTGCCTTTTAAAAACGAAAACTGCTACCATAATGATAATTAAAGAAAAAGGGTTCATCCCTTTGCTACTTAGATTGGCAATGCTTCTTCTACGTTTATTCGCAAGCGACTTTTATGTGTTTAAGAAAGGTGTTCTTCTTTACTCAAGCAAAGTAATACAAAGTTACAATATGCTCACATTACAATATTTCTTAATGAGCCCGAAATGCTAGCACAAGAAAGTGAAAAGAATAAGTTATTGAATAAGGCGTGGAAATGCTCACATGCTACAGGGATTCACGCGATAGAAATTGTAAATCCAGGAAGATTGGAAAAAACAAGTTAAAATGTGAATGAGAAACCACGTGGATAAACAATCGAGTAAATGCAAAACATTTTTTCAGAAGATGTATTGCGGGAATCGAACCCGCAACCCAGCATCTCTTCGTAGTTTCATTCCCCATCGATATCCTCTAGACCATCCCTGTACGATGACAAAGACAACTTTAATCAAGTTATACGAGGAAGGGAATGTACAGTGAGCTCGGAAACGGCTTATGTCTCAGGAACGGGCCAGAATCAAACCGCAAAACCCTGTATAGGACAATTTTATGGCAACTAAATGTGTGCCTAGCATATGAACTCACTCCAGCTGCTCCGATAAGGAGGTTACAGGTAGTTTCAAATGGTTTTTCTTTTCTCTGGAATATCGGACGGTCCGTAGGGAAAACCGAACATAGATTATTGTTACCCTATCCATCCCACACAACTCTCAAAAGATCTTTTTTTTTTGAGGACGTCTCCTTCCCCGGGGGTCGTCCCTTGTAAGTGGTCCTGCCTCATAAAGTTGCTTTGCGACCTCAAAAGCGCATTTGTCTTTTTCTTGATGTCATTCGCAGTTTTTATGATAGTTTAGCATTATACACAGTCCATTGAAGACTGTTAAAGGCATTATACGCGCTGAAAACCACCCACTGTTTTTCGAGTTTAATTAGTTGATTGGGCGTGTCTGAGAACGTAGGGAGAGTTTGATGGGTCAACGCTTCGTTGTGAAGATATATGGGGTGGAATGTCTAAAATTCGGTCAAAAGAGGTTGGCCCTCCGTCAGTCATCTGGCACAATTTGCTGTCAGCAATCGTATAGGTAACTGATCAACAACTGATAAAGTACAAATGAGGAGAAACTGGTGAAATATATGTATCATACGACTACGTGAAGAATATCCTCTCCACGTATACCGGTTAAACTTTCCTCCCTCACACATCACCTGAAAGAAAGATGAACTTCATTTGATCGAGAGGGCATGGGTCAGCACAGCGATTTTTGGCGATCGAGTCTCCCTTTTTCAGAAGTCGATTGAGGAAATTTCGGACGAAAACAGCAGGTTTAATTACCCAAGTTTGAGGTATCTGGCGGTTGGGTAATTCGTATGGTCTCGATGTGGTCCTGTCGTCTATGCTGAGGACGTGTCCAACTGCTCTGGTTCTGTATCCAGTTCAACGTGTCGTGGAACAGTTGTGAGTACCTCTGTGGCGGGGTACGAAAATCGTCATCACTTTCCTCAACTGCCACCAGATAAGGTCTACCCGTTTCGACGGCTCTTGTTATTGTCATGCCGCGAGCTGCTCCCCGCCAGTCTATCATTCAGACACGAGCTGCGGCAAGTCGTGCAACTGACGCTGGATCGCAGGAACCGATGGACTTTGCGATGGCTGTCGATCAACTGATGAAGGACACTTCCCTTCCTGTACATTTGAAAGCAGTGATAAGTCACTTTTCGACCATTAAAGAGAGTTTCGATTCTATTATGTCACGAAATGCTGAACTTGTCGATGAAAACAAAGCGCTTGTTACTAGGAATACTCAGTTGTCACAAGAAAATTCATCATTGCAAGCTGAACTGTCTGTTCTTAAGTCTCAAGTCACTAGGAATTCTGTCGTCAATCATCCTGTGCGTGATTTTTCTCAGGTTTCAAGCCTCAATTCTACCATTCCGGAAAATTCTAACACTGGTTGTATTTGTATGGAACACGAAAGGCAGCGATCCATTGTCATTTCTGGCTTATCTGAGTCATCTGGTAGCTTGCCATCTCAGAGAGTGACATATGATAAGAGTCGTATCCACGAATTACTAAATCACCTCGATGTTGAATGCAGCCCCGTTTCTGTGTATCGCATGGGCAGGCTAGGTGGTTGTCCCCGTTTGGTTAAGATTGTATTGCCAACCACTCACCATGCGAACCTTGTATGTAATAGAGCTCATTGGTTAAAGTCGTTTCACACTAAAGGGTTGTACATTAGGCACTCGCTGACGAAAGAGGAATTGGAAAAGCGTAAGGCGGAACGCCGCAATGTCGGCGCCCGCGGCCCTTTCTCTTCCATCTTGTCAACGAGTGACCCGGTGGCTACCCCCTCTATTCTGTCCCTAGGTGACCCAGCCGTTACGAGCTCGGGAAACTGCTGAACCATCCCCGGATAAACTCGTGCCGTCTTACATGTAGCGTCACCAATATCCGTTCTTTGGTCAAAAACGTAGATGCGGTGAAATTCGTGCTCCAAAAGTTCGACACGGATATTATCTCTCTAACTGAAACATGGTTATGCGGTGGGGTCGAGTCGGTCTCACTACTGGGTGACTGGTGCTCGCATTACGAGGTTTTGAGGTCTGACCGTCTTCGCAAAAAAGGTGGGGGAGTTCTTTTCATGGCTAGAAAGCTCTTTTGTCCAGTTCTTGTCTTTCAGGAGTCCGTCCCTGATGCTTATGAAATCCTTTGCCTTGACTTGGAAATTGATTTAAAACCTGTACGCTTTGTAGTTGTGTACAGGACACCATCTTGTACTTCGAACTTGTCTGAGCAACTGTATAATACCATCGGCGACCTTATTTCTTGTAGCTGGCCTTCAATCATCACAGGCGATTTTAACCTCCCGGATGTCAATTGGAATGAACCATCTGAGTTTGCCAATGTGAGTTCCATCTCGAGAAGCTTTTTAACTGTGTGCCCGAGTCATAGCCTTGAGCAATATGTCAGGGCGTCGACCCGTGGTGGTCATGTTCTTGACCTAGTTTTGTGTAATGATAATTGTATGGTAAATTCTCTAAGCATATCTCCACCGTTGGGCTCCAGTGACCACTCTACCGTTCATTTTGCATTAAATCTTCCAAGGCGGGATGCTCTCGTGGTGTATAGAAGGAATTTCAGCAAAGCAAATATTGATGCTATTCGCAACCATCTACTAAATGTTGACTGGTTTGGTTCCCTGAGCACTGTTCCTAGAGTAGATGAAAAGTACGAGCTTTTCCTTTCTATTATCCATCACTGCATTGATACTTTCGTTCCTCTTGAACCTTCCTGCCGTGGTAAACTGAAGCTTCCAACGCACTTATCCGCCCTTGAGCGGTTGAGATTTGAGGCTTGGCGTTTGGCTAAAATTCACGACTGTTTTGACGTCTGGGAGCGGTTCAAAAGTATCAGTGAACGTTTTACTCGGAAATTGAAGAAGTATAATAACTGTTTCGGCCTGCATCACTGACCGAATATGCTATTTTGGTGGTTCTACTATATTGCTTACAATATATACACAATTATTGGTTATATGTTTATTTATGACATATTTATACGGGTTATCAAACCTACACTAGAAGCGGGGTACCTTTTCTACCTTTGTCCCGTATCTACTCTACCTCCATTGTCCATTCTACATGATTCATTCTCCACTATCCGCTTGCCGGTGAGTCCGCAGCTCCTCGGAGGAGCTATTCCAGGGAATAGATGATTCATGTTAAATAGGTTCAATGTGGCAGGCAGCGTTCAGCTCCAATAGAGGCGGAGCTCAAAGGAGCCGAAGGCTCCTTGAGGTGCCGAGCGACTGGACGAGGTCTTGGGAGAAGCAGGTAGCGAGCAGTAGTAATCGAGGATGCAAACACAACCAACACATACCACGAACCGCCTTGCCCGCCTTTTATAGAGGACAGGGGCGTGACAGGTGTGTAACACGCGTAGGCCCTTCTATTAATATCATGAACTGATGACAGTTCATGTCACTCCCGAGACAAGGCGTGTTTTGCCGCATATGACGTAAAAGGCATTCTCCCCACCGGCATGAAAATTTTTAAGTACAAAATTTTCATGTTTACATGGGTACATGTTTCAGACCTGAGCTACACCTTATGAGGGACGTATAGTAAGGTACCAGTGAAAAATTGAACAACAGCGACCTGACCATTATCAAAAACACAAGATGACAACAATTAATCTGGTGTCACAACTATCACAACTGAGGAATCAAGACGAAGCGTTGACAAGATGATGGACTGCCGCCGACTGTTGATTGTACTGTAGATGTGGAGCCAATGCGAAAACTATTTCGTCCTACCGATTCCATTGTTTCACTACACTACTGATTTCAATTCCTACCCTTTTCAGTTTTCCAGTGTACTACCAACTTCAATGAGTTCATTTCATTTATTCACTACTATACGGGCCATTCTTATGAATTTTTTTTAAAAACTAGATATGGTTATCAACTTTTCGAATTGCAGTAAGTCATTTAATTATGTATGTTCAGCGAGGTTTTTGTTTAACTTGTTTTCCATGCAGAGTACATTTTTTACACAGGGTATACATTTTTTTCACATAGTCCTGATTTTTTTTCACAGACAATAGTCATCTGCGGGCAATTCATTTTTACATTTTTTGATCACCACTTTCGACTTTTGCGCTTTAGAATTTCATTTTTCCACCAATCATGATAGCTTGTTGTCAATGTGCACAGTGTACCGTTTTCGTTTGACAAACACTAATGAGCTTGTGCACTGTACACTATTTAGCCACTGAGGCTGTACTTCAACTCTGCTTACTGGCTTGCTTTTCATTTCACCCAATTTTTTTTTCAAACGCATTTGTTAACAAGTTTATCTAAATAGCATCATACAAAGTATCAATACTACTCTACGGTAGTTAATATCAAAACAATCTTACAGAAACAACATTACAAAAAAGCAATGAAAAAATTACAGAGTACAAATTACATTTCCTTTTTTCACAATCAATTTTCGAAAGCTTTTACAAGTTTTCACAAGTAATTTTACAGAACTTCAATATTCGAAAAAAAAATTAGGATAGGGTACACCAGTGGAAGCCATAATCCACGTGTAAAATATCCAGAGTTCATTTTTGCCTATTCAAAGTTCTGTTCAGTTTCAAAAATTCAAAATTTCAATCCGACATAGGCACCGAATGCGGGCAGAAAGCAGTGTGGTGGCTTTCTGCCGCATAGCACCTATTTTTTCATAGGTGCACACACGACAAACGGACTGCGTGCGGCACGCAGTCACAAGGTGGTCCGCCTTGCCGAGGCACCTCTAACAGCGACGCAGAAGAGTTATTCTTCTGTGCCGCGACTCCAGGGTTCGGTACATGGCACATTCGCTGGCCCAGTGGCCATGCCTGTTACAAAATACGCGTGTGTGTTCGCCGCCATCGTTGTCACGCGAGGGACCGGGATTTGGAGATCGCCTGCGGTAGTTCGGCTTTAGGCGGTCCCGCTGCACCTCTTCGAAGGTGCGACCCCGACGACCGTCTTGCGATTCGAGGCGAGCCACTATTTCATGCAGGATTTCCAACATATTCATTTCACCGCTCATTCTTCACTGAAATGATATGCTTATTATTTGACTGTATTAGTAAGGTTGGCGAATCTTCGTACGAGTGTAGAATCAATCTGAAATACTATGCATACGAAGCAGCATAAACTGAAACAAGGCAATGCATCTTTTCATTACTCAGAGATGGCTTAAATATTTCCGAGTTTCAATATTTCAGTATCACTAGAAAATTGTTGTACGGAACCAGCGGTTTGACATATTTTCCATTCGTCAAGGTGTATAGTGCACATTACATACCGAGTCACAATTTTCGTTACCCAAAGATAAAATAAAATCCGAGAGCAATTAAATGCTTTTTTTTTCTAGCCGAAGTAATGTGGATTACAGTGCGGATTAGTATTGACTTTTCACCATTTCAGGATGGAACAATACTGATCGAAGATTCACTTTTCATCCTTTCCGTGTAATTTCATTGCTCAAGAAAAAAAATTGTAGAACGAAAATTTCGTACGCTAGCATGTGACGTGGAGAGTTAAAACAAATTGCAATATGTCAGACAACGGGATGAAGAATTACAGGAAAAAAAAATTTGCATCGTAATTCGACATTCAATTCGAGAAAATATTCAACCAATATTCAGAATTAACTGGAGTCTGCGATCAAAACGCAATTCAAAGTTCAAAGAAATTCAAATTTCGGTAAGATTCGCACTGCAATAAAGTATGTTATTCACCAGGCTTCAGAGTTCGGTTGATTGCTAATTCAGTCAGATGGAAAATTGATTCATTCAAATTCAAGAACCCAGTTACATCCAGAAGAATTTGCTCATGCTACTAGTTCGGTGAATTCCAGGACGAATTAGCTGAAATTCAAAGTTCAGTAACTTTCAGAATGACATCCTTGAATTTCAAACTCAAATCAATCCTGAATGGATTCGAAGAAACTAAGAATTCAATGTAGTCCGAATCGAGTTCAATGAAATTCAAACATTTGATGTTCAGTATGGAGTGGGCGGGAACCAGATAAAATCCGTCGTCGAAGTCTAAAAGGGGAAGAATCTATTAAAGATTTTTAATGTGAGAGAAATGCGTTGGTAATCAAAGCGTATTTCAAAATCCGAAGAAATTCTTCACCATGGCGGAAATGTGTCGATTCAGATCCAGCTTGGTTCTGAATCCGTAATTCAGAAGTCGATGACTTTCAAAATTTAATCAGATCGTAATTCTTTCCTGTTAACTTCAAGATCCAGTCAAATTCCGACTATATATTGCTTTAAACTTAAATTTCGGCGAGGTGTAGAATTAATTAAGTTAATTCAAATTTCAAATAAATGCGTAAGGAATTCAAAGAAATTTGAATTCAGAATGAATTGCGTGAAATTCAGAGTTCCAGTCCAATTCGAAGGGATTTCGAAGAAATGAAAATGTAAGATTTTTGGCTAGTGAATGTGCTAACCAAGCAACCACGATAATAAATTAATTCGTCTTATGTACAGATGTCTGAGGCGGTTGCACAAACAAATATCGTGAAATTAGAGATGAATTCAAAGGATTTGTCGTGTAAGTGGGTGTCTGAGCTCAGTATGATTTTAGAAATTAAGGTTGACTGTTCTCAGTTCATAGGTGATGGGAATTCGTATTCCAGACAAATGCAGATTTCGAGCAGCAGGAAGGAGTGAATGAAGTTCATAATTCAATAAAAGCAAAATCTATTCAAGAAGTGCAATTTTCAGTACAGGGGACAGAATGCTTTGAGAAAAAGAAGCCTATTCATAATATGACGAATGAAAGATTCACAAAAAAATTTTTTTTTTCTAAAAACTTTTTTTTTAACATAAAATACTGTTTTTTTTTTCAATTGTACAACTTTCTCTACGGTTTTCATTACACATTCGAACATACTTGGCAGACTTTTGACTGCGAATACAGAAAAAATATGTGATGCGTAATACACACTTCACAGGCCAAATAATTAATGCGAAAAAGCGTCTTGTCCATCGCATTGCAGAAAATAAGATGAGAAGGGGTGGGAATAGGAAAGCTGAGGCTAGAGCGCTGCTCGACAGGCCTCTGTGCTCTTTGTTTGGACGAAGACAGAGATGTACAGCGGCGATAAAAGCGAGGCCTGCGAATGTACAGGCGACTGCTACAGTATACAGAAAGTATTTTTTGCAGATGTTCAAAAAATGACCGACGTCAGGAAACTCAATATCAAAACTGATTTTGGTTTCGTGAGACATATTTCTGTTCCAATTTTTCAGATATCGTCGGAAGGGTTCTATTCCATTTACATAATTCAGGGTTCCCTCAATTGGAAAAAATGTAATTTGTTGTCCACACTGAGCTCTACATTGTTCTTGTACTTGAGCGGAATCGAAAAACAGATGAATCGTATTTTTGTGACCGCTTTTCTTACAGAGTACAACGAATTGTTGGGTAGTACAGGAAACTTGTGCCAGTGCGTTCAAAACGTCAGATTTGCACCAGATTGTTGTTATAGTCCCTTTAATACATCCGTAACAGCCTATCACAGGCTGTGGCGTGATATGGCATGTGAAATTGATCAATTCTTGCAAAATTTCCGTTACATTACGATCCGGGGTGATTGCTATGTCTACAGATAATGCACTTGTTCGTATCGTGGGTACTTTTTGAAGTCCTTCCGCAGTAATCATTCCGTTGTTTACTGGGATGGTTAGTGTATTGGATAACTGGACGACATCGGTCACATTATTATTGGTACAGTAACAATTTACAAAATCTTCGGCAGGGGTACATTTACATGTATCCTTTATGAGGCAAGATGTGTCGTTACCATCATTTGACGGAAAACGACATGCGTAACTGAACGAAGTACCTTGATGCAAATATGCAGTGATTTCTCTGTTAGTTAGAAATCGTTGATTCATTATGGAGGGTGGAGTAAAAGAGAATGCCGTTATTTCCATGGATATCGTCTCCAACCGTTTCAATGCATAAGGCTTCATTTCAACTTCATAGGAAATGGTGTTTTTATTTCCTCGGGAAAATTCTAATTGAATTTTCACCGTTCCAAACCATGATGGGCATTCGAATAATTCATACATCATATCATCAGTTGGTACGTGATATACTCTGTAAAAGAGGCATCCTGATGAGGGGAATCCACATGAGCAACCTAAGCCTCCACATGGTTCAGAACAGTAGGTTATACCTGTGAAATTATTTGCACTCTCCAGTTCGGTGACTAACGTTGTAGGTGTGATTTTTGCACATTTAGTCCCAGTACACGATCCCATATGTGGGCATCTTTTCCGAAACTGCACCTTAGTTACAGTATTCCGTGTGAAGTACAGGGTTTCTCTTCTACATCTCAAAGTGAGTTCTAGAAGAGTCACTTTCAAGAATTGGATTTGATGTTTTCCATAGTTCAAATGCAGACAGGCTGACGGTTGCATTGGATTAAGCTTTGCAATTATTGTCGTCTCATTGTGGCATGACTTTTCATGCAAATTACACTTAGATATCGATGAAGACATCAAAATTGTTTGTTGGCATGCACTAGCCACCCAAATGCAGGCTGTAGCAACGGTAAAAATTCGTACAAGAGGAGAAGCGTTCCATCGTGTTAGTCTCGATGTTCGAATTTCAAAGAGTGGAATTTCTTCTCCTGAATGGTTCTGATTCGCACATTTTCGTTGAATTCATTTCCAAGGGGTACGGTATTTCAGGCTGCCAAATGCACAACGGCATCCTAGACATAGTTTCCTTACAAGAATCGTTGAACAAATCAACGTGAGAAAGAAAACGTATACGAAGAATGCTGTGATTGCAATGGCCAGTCGTGGCCAGCAGTCTGGATTGGAAATCATTTCAGTACAGAAATTGCACATGATTTGCTCACAAAATGGGCTAGCCGGGCAGGCCCAATGTGTTGACTTGGTTTCTTTCCAAGTATGTATTTGACTGTTACAGTATAACTATTCATTAAAATTTCAGGAGGGAATTGAATGCTAACGTTTCGATCTGGAGTTTGAATTTCCAAGCAGTATTCGTTTCCACATACTTGCATTCTTTCAATAAATTGTTTTGCAATAATGTTTACTCCTCCCCTTACGCAGTGTAATCCCATTACACCGCTATCTTTGGCCTGTGTTCCTGTAAACAAGATACACAAAAGGGTTACCGTAAGCCAAAGATGCCAGGGTATGAGTAATCGTGATCGACCAGTTGCGTCGTGCATTACTGTCGTGGTATTCATTACATATTGCTTATTCTCTTTCGCTCGTCTGTGTAACACAGGTCGCGTTCGCCCGTGTACACGAGTGGCGATGTCGCTTTCGTCGCTTTCGTCGTCTTGCTCGTCGACGCGCGCGGCGGGATCATTTACTGTCTTCTGGTGTTCATGTTTTTCTTCAATTTTCTGCTCTATCCTTTCAGAACTTTCAATTTCCAGGGGTATCAACATGTTAACTGATCTTTCAAGTGTGAAATTCATTGTTCGTAATTTCACAGATCTGACATTACCATCAGGATCCGATATTAGTTCAGTCACTAATCCTAATTTCCAATCTCCTCGTGGGAGCCTTTCCTCCATGAGGAGGACTACTCCTCCAACGTGCGGACCTTTTCGAGTAAAACTTTTCTGTTTTATCCTTCTTTGATGGAGATTTCGTAGCTCTAAAAGGTAGTTTTCAGTCCATATTGTCCACAGTCGATTTAGGTAATTCAAAGTTTCACGAAAATATTCTAACGCTTGTTCTTTCGAGGAAATAGTCGGTAGATAAGGTTCATCTTGTTCATCTTCATCATTTTCATGGGAAGAAAACATTTTCAAATTTGCATATGGTAGTAAAAAAATCAATAGGTCTCAATACAGCAGAGTCTTCAATAGTACTTCCAGAGTAAGTTAACGGCCTTGAATTGACCATAGCTTCACATTCCGTTATTAGCGTAATGAAATCATTTTCTTCCAGAATGTCACGTTTCAGGACCTTTTTCAAGATAGACTTCAGAATTCCAATTAAACGTTCGTAAAAACCTCCTTTCCATGGGGAAAGAGGTGTAATAAATTTCCATTGAATCTTTTCATTTGCGAGGAAATTCAGGAAAGTGTGATCATTTACAATACTATGGTTGTTTAATCCTGTAGTATTTCATTACTTGACTTACTTGACTTAATCGGTTGGCTTTCGCCTGACGCGGTCATTCCGCATCTTCACCGAGGTGTGCCGTCCTAGTAGTCAGCCGTGTCCATTTTTCACGGTCTTCAGCCACAATTTGAACACATTCCATCCAGCTGTCACTATTCCATTTCCTGCGAAACGAAACATCGCGCCTGAACTGTCTTTCGATGCCGAGTGACTTTAAATCCTCTTTAACCACATCCGTCCAGAACTTTCGCCTACGCCCAGGTGGCCGTTTCCAGACAGGATTTGGAAGCATTTTTAAAGCGTGTTGTACGAGACGATCCGGCGTTCTTCTTAGTATATGCCCGAGCAGTCGAAGTCGACTTTCCATTGCTGCTTGAGATGGCGTTGGGAGATGCTGGCACCTCCCTCGTGTCAAGCGTTGATGTACTGCGTCGATTTCCTTGTAAAGGTCTTCGTTATGGCATACACGCGGCCAGAAATATCCAAGCAAACGCCTAAAAGCTTCCTCTCCGTGCAATCCAACCTTTCCATCTGCGTTTTCGGTGCTGCCCACGTCTCCGATCCGTACATCATGATAGGGCGAATAGCGGATAGGTAGTCGCGCAACTTGACTTCCTTCGCGATGGTGGTAGACCACAAACACTTGGTTAGAGAATTGAATGCAGACGTAGCTTTCGCACATCGTTGTCGAATATCCGCTGCACAACTACCATCGTTCTTCAGCAAACAGCCCAAATAACGAAATCGTCCACCAGTTCGATACGTTGTCCGTCCACACAAACTCCAGTTGAAGGCCTCTGAGAGACCCACATCTGCTTGCATTTGTCGGGACGAAGACAGAAGTCCATAGGCTGCGGCATACTTCGAAACGATGTTCACAATCCTTTGCAGTTTTGCGTTGTTTTCAGCGAATAACACAATGTCGTCGGCGTACTCCAGGTCGACAAGGGAGCGTCCTGATGGTGTTAGGATCACATCCGCAGGAAACTGTTCTGCAACTCTACGCATGATGTCATCAACGGCGAAGTTGAAAAGAAAAGTTCCTGCAACGGCTCCTTGCCTTACTCCTGTTTTTCACCTCGAAAGCTGACGTAAATCCGACAGGTGTACGAACTGCTGCTGTTGTTCCTTTGTTCATGTCCTCGATTAACCGAACATACTTTTCCGGGACTCCATCTGCTCGCAGAGCATTGAGCAATCGATTACGATGAGGAGAGTCGAACGCGGCTTCAAAGTCCAAAAAAGCAAGCTGCAATGGCTTCGAAAACCGCTGCCACGATTCAATTACTCTTCTCACGACGAACACTTGGTCGATGGTCGATCTTCCAGGTCGAAAACCGGCTTGCTCATCTCTGGTCGTTCCTTCACGATGTTTGATAAGTCGCTCGAGAATGATACGTTCTAAAACCTTGTACATGACACGGAGTAGAGAGATTCCTCTGTAGTTCTTAGGATCCGTGACGGATAGCTTCTTGTGAAGAGGTACGATGATCGCATGTCTCCACGAATCATGTATCCTATCGCTCATCCATATAGCACGGATGGTGTTGGTCATTTCACGAATCCCAGACGGAGAAAGAGCTTTCAGCATTTCAGCAGTGATGTTGTCATCTCCACCTGCCTTTCCATTCTTCATTTTCCGGACACAATCCAAAACTTCAGACTCAGTCGGCGGTTCCTCACTGACATCGTAATGTGCTCTCTGAACATGCGGGAGCTCAGGTACTGATGGCGCTGGACGATTCAGTAGTGAACTGAAGTAATCCTTCCATATTGGCAGCGTCGCATCACCAACTGCAACTCCATTGGTAGTGTTCAAGACAGGAGAACATCTCTTCATCTTCCCGCTATACTGTCGCAGCAACGTGTAGGCTTTCTTCGGATTCTTCTCCTCCCAAGCCTTCTCGAACTCCTTAGCTCTACACGTCCACTCTCGTTCGCGGTCACTTTGAAGCTGCCGACGCAACTTCCTCCTCAGACGCTTCTCCTCCACGAAAGTTTCCTGCAGTTCGGAGAGCACATACTCTGTTGTAGGTAGATGTTGTTTCTTCTGAGACGTAGGCGAACTTCTTCTTAGGCTGTACAACCGGGAGTGCCTCTTTCGAAGCGTCCTGGATGCACTTGACAAAAGAATCCGCGTCGCAAAGTTTCTTCTTAGTCCGTACTCCGATGTGAATAGAAACGCGTTGTCGGAAATTCCTTCTGCACTCTTCATCTCTGAGACTTGTCATGTCAATCCTCTGGAGAGGCTGAGCCCCTCGCTTCCTCTTATGAATCCTCGCAGTGAAGTTCAACAGAACAGGACGGTGATCCGAATCGAATGCGACATCCCACACAGCTCTAGATCTTCGAATGTCCGATACTGGAATATTCCTCGTCAGGACATAGTCAAGCTGTAGTTTCAAAGTTGTCATCTTCCGCTTCCGCTGCTCTTCTGGAGATAGCCGGGTTGGTCCCTGCCACGTAAGCTGATGGCGGCGATGATTCCTCTTGAATGTCGATGCAATAATCAGACCACTGCGTTCACAAAAGTCGACAAGGCGGTAGCCATTGTCCGATGTTTGCTCCACTGGGTAGAACCATTTACCGAGTACTTCGGATTCCTGATCAAGTCCCATCTTCGCATTTGCGTCAATCCCCACGACAACAGCATGTTGACAAGGTATCCTGGCCAGCAACGTATTGAGTTCCTCATAAAACGCATCCTTCGAATTGTCTTCGGCGGTTTCAGTGGGCGCATGAGCACTCACTATCCACAGATTGAATCCTCTGTGATCCCGCAGTCGTACGAATGCATTCCGGCACGACGTTGAGCCAAACTCCTTGACCATACCATTGAAATCCTTCCTTACAGCTATTGCACAACCTCCCACTCTCCTATCGTCAGCGTTACCGCAGTAGATGGTGTACTCTCCGACGCTGATGACGGGTCTATCCTTGAGGCGGGTTTCCTGCAAAGCAGCAAACGGTGCATGGAAATAGCTCAGAAGTCTGGATAAGCGCAGTTTTTGGATATCACTCGACAGCGATCGACAGTTCAGGGTGGCGAAATTGTGGCTTGTGGCCAAAGACTCCATGACTCCCTAGGTACGGATCCTAAGGTGTTATGGACCAGAGGCCTTAGTGTGCCGGACGGCGACACCTTTATGCAATGTGCGGGATACTTTCGCGATATAGTTGTGCACGCTATATCGCTCGAACGTTCCCTGTGTACACTCAAACGTCTGCTGGGTTCAGTAGAAGCAGGGGCACCAACGAGCAGGTACCAACAGACTTGTATACACACCCCCATTACTCATTACTTAGACTAAAATTGGTTGCATTGTCAGATACAACTAGTTGAGGTTTTCCTCGACGTGTAACAAAACGACGAAGTGAATTAACGCATTGAATTGCGCTCAAATTGTTCACAATTTCCAAATGTACAGCTCTCGTGACCATGCATGTTGACAAAAGAATCCATCTTTTACAAATTTCTTTTGCAGGATTCAGTACCTTGAAGGGACCAGCCAAATCAATACCAATGTGTGAAAATGGTCGTGATGGTTGAGTTCTTACGCTGGGTAAAAAAGGTGAATCCGGATAAAAATACGGTCTTCCATTCCACTTTCTACAAATTACACATTTCCTTAAACACTTTTTCACCATCTGTCGACCTTTCGGAATCCAAAATCGTTGACGAATATGGGCTAGTGTTCCGTTCACACCCTGATGTCCACTTCGAATATGGGAATTATGAATCAAAAGATGAGTAAATATATGGTTTGGAAGCAAAAGAATTGGTTCTGAAGATTCCATAGACAGATGTGTGGACTTGACTCGTCCACGACACCGTATTATTCCATTGCTATCTTTAAATAATGATAGATTATGCCATTTTTGAAAGTCATGAAAAGTTACCTCTCTTTGCACCAGTTTGACGAGGATCGTTTCAGCTGCTGCAATATCGTTAGCGTTCGGAACGATCAGAGGAGGATGTACGTTGATCTGGAAAACTTCTGGTGAGTGATTTCTTAAAAGCTCTTTACTCTCTTCGCCTAATTTTTCATATACTTTCATGCATATAAATTTCAAAACTAGAGCAGTTACGCGTTGCAATTTCACGAGGGATGAGAATTCACGGGAAAATATCCAACTGTCACCTGTGTTAGTTTGCAAATCAGCGACTGCTACCAGTGCAGCTGCCGATGATACTACTTCATTTCCAATGTCTTCATCTAGTGCACATTTCCAAGTAAATTTTTCGAGGGACATTGCATCGATTGATGCTTGCTGGAGGAAATTAGGGCCTTTCCACCAGATATGGTCAGCCATTTCCTCTTTGCGCAATCCTCTTGTGGCACAGTCAGCCGGGTTGAGGTCGGTAGGGATGTAATGCAGATACGTATTAATCCCCAGTTCAGTCCAAATAGTCAACTTTGCCTTTAATTCATTACATCTGTTAGTTACAAACACTCCATTGTTACTGACTGACTGGAGCCAGTGTAATGCCACTTTGGAGTCACTATACAGACGTATTTCTTTCACTTTCAAAGAAGGTTCTTTCAGTACAAAAGAAGTCAATCTTGCTCCTGTGAGTAACGCTAACAATTCCAATTTAGGTATAGTAAGCGTTTTTGATTTCGCATTGATCGGCGCAAGTCTTTGTCTTGCCATGATCAGCGTGCTTTGTATGGTCCCTCGCTCGTTGATCGAGCGAAGATAGGTCGCGGCAGCGAATGCTCGGGTAGAAGCATCCACAAAAGTGTGAAGCTCGAATCGATCGTCTTCTGCGCAAGCAGTGATCGAGCGAGGAAATGTTGCCATGAACCCCGACGCTCTTTCGCATATCGAGCGCCACTCCAATTCATGATTTGAAGACAAGGGACTATCCCATGCATATTCCACTTTCCAAAGGTCTTGTAAGAAGATTTTTGCAGGAAGGAGGATTGGAATGAGAAATCCGAGAGGGTCAAAAGGTAGAGTGGGCTGTAGTCTTGGGACCGAATCGAATAATTATTCGAATAATATTCGAATAATTCGAATATTCGAGTATTCGAATATTCGATTCATTCGGGAATTTCAATTTTGGGGTTTATTCGAATATTCGATTTATTCGGGAATTTAAAATTTGGATTTATTCGAATATTCGAGGATTTCAATTTTCGATTTATTCGAATATTCGATTTATTCGAAAATTTAAATTTCGGATTTATTCGAATATTCGATTTATTCGAAAATTTAAATTTTGGATTTATTCGAATATTCGATTTATTCAATTTCAATTTTGGATTTATTCGAATATTCGATTTATTCGGGAATTTCAATTTTGGATTTATTCGATATTCGATTTATTCGAATTCCAATTTTCGATTTATTCGAATATTCGATTTATTCGAGAATTTAAAATTTGGATTTATTCGAATATTCGATTTATTCGAAAATTTAAATTTCGGATTTATTCGAATATTCGGAAAAAAAGTGCCTCACATTCGAATTAGACAAGACCTATTTCCTTTGAAACAGAAACCCTTCAAAGAATCTTTTCGCAAATTGAGCTATCCATTTTTGTGAGTAACATTTCCGCTGTTCGTTCTTGTGTGCAGGTCTCCCGTCGCGCGCTATACACAATCACCAACGTATATTGATTAGGGGCGGTGCTATCCGAAGTTGCCGCAACAGGCTGGACTGGTACTCAGAAAAATCAAAACAAGTTACTTGTAATATAACTGTAACTTACTTGAATGTCTCAAGTAACTTACATTTATATTACATGTAACATCCCCATTTATATTACGTGCAACTTAAATTTATATTACATGTAAGTTACAATTATGTTACATGTAACTTACATTTATATTTTCATTATGAAGGCCATAACGTGACGCAGACGACACGCGACGCAGAGAGCGTGTTCCAGACCACTAAACTACGCGAAAAAATGCTGTGCAGGGCCTCCCATGCTGGTGTGGGGCCAAGTACCTCCAAACTAGGGTAGTTGAACCAACATCAACGCCAGTCGTAAGCCTGACCCGCGAGTGCGTTGTACATTTCCCTTAAGGAAACATCTTCTTGGTCGATTTAAGTTACTTGCGACTTATATTGTGCCGTTTGAGTTACATGGAACATATCGGAGGCGCACTGCACCCAGTATCCTCTCAGAAATCGAAAACAAGTTACTTGTAACATATCTAAGCTGATGTAAGTTACCTGCGACTTATCTCAAGCCATTTAAGTTGGGGCCTCCAAAACAGGCAGCAGCGACCGTTTATCCATCGTTTTAGCACTGAATACGCAGGAAGTTGGCAAGTTGAAACTTGTTGAAACTCGCAGAGCATTTCTACTGGCAAAAAATGAGATGGAACACGTATGGATAAACAGTCACTGCTGCCTGTTTAGGTTTTCTCATTTAAGTTACATGCAACATATCGACAGGAAACCGCTGGCAATTCACTTTCAATATGTTACATGTAACTAAATGGCACAATAAAGTCGCAAGTAACCATCGGCTCAGATATATGTTACAAGTAACTTGTTTCAGGTTTTTATGTTACAAGTAACTTGTTTCATTTTCTGAGTAGCCGTCGCCCATTGGCGCTGGGCCGCCTCCGCGAAATCAATAGTGTGTTCTCCTGCTCCCATTATTTTAGGCCGTCGCCGCCGTAATGGTGGATAGAGGGTATCCACGAAAGTGTGGCTGCCCCCTGTCCCCCATTGTGGGAGCTAGTTAAGCCAATCTCCTCCGATTTTCAACCCCTCCGTCACTGGTCTCCTTTCTTTGAATTTCGTAATTGATTCTGTATACACATATACGAAACGCAAATATAAGAATTAAACATGAGAAGCGAAGACAAGTTATGCAACTCAAACTCACATTCTGCAGAAATTTCTCTCGCCGCGCTTTTTCTCCTCTTCTTTTCGAATACTCTGCTATCTTGATACTCATCACCTTTTCGAATAATTTGCTTTGGGGCAATATGTGTATCGTCGATCACTGGGCGAGAGATAGCCGCGACGCAGCGATCTAACGTGATATCACTTGATCGATGTGTTCATGACTATCATTACCTCCTCGCTTGCGTGCGTGCCACGTGTGTTCGTCGCGGCGATCTCTCAACCACCATCGGCATGGAATTCGCATTCAGCACCCCGAATTACCTCCGCATAGTAATTTTGAGTCAAATCCGAGACTAACCAAACTACCGCATACCCACTAGAGTATATCAAACGAATAATATCGATTTTTCCGAATAAATCTAGTTTTTCTCGTCATGGTCGGAATGGTTTCGACAGCGCTTTTTATCACGCATTAGGTTAGGTGAAAGGTTCTCATATTTGATGGAAACGTGGGGTTTCGTCTATTCGTTAACATGCCACAGCCAATTAATTAAGTTTTTATTCGAATATTCGAATAATCGAATAAATAGTTATAGCGATTCTGTGATTGGACAGAAAGCCACTTTTCCTTCAATTATGGAAACCTTGCTCCTCACGTAATGTACGATACCAAGGGCTGTTAAAACCATCTCGTCTCTGAGAAAATATAAGAGTTAATTGAAAAATCGATTTTATTCGGTGAAACACTCTAATACCCACCGTAATCTACCGCAAGCTGTCAAAAAATCGATATACTGCATCGAATGCGCGTTGATCACTACAAATAACCCTCAAAGAAACAATTTGAACAACATCGTAGCGCTCCGGGAAACGTCAAATGTCGCATTTTGCCATCAAATTTCCCTCACAATAAGAATCTTCAAACGAATTTAGTCGACAATCGACAAAGAAACCTCAGCTTCGTGATCAGCACCCCAAACAACCCCCCCCCACCATCACCACCTCTAGGGGAATTTAAGGTCAAATCTGGAATGTTTTTCTGCAACGCTTTCTGAAGCCCTACTTGATTTAGGTTAACGCTCAACCGAAAATTGGTACATGTAGGAAATGGTATCACTTCGTGGAAGCTCTGGAAAAGGTGCTCTTGCCCACGCTTTGTCCAGGGGTTGTTTTGTGCGCTGAACACGATTGACCGTTTTCAGCATCTCCGAAAGATCAGTATGCGTTTTTGGATGGTACAATAGGTATGCGAAACGGAAGAATGCCTATTACGATTTTTTCAGAGTGACTACTCAGAAAAATGAAAACATGTTACTTGTATCGTAAAAGGCCGAAAACAAGTTACTTGTAACTTATCTAAGCCGATGTAAGTTACTTCTGACTTAACTCAGGTCTTTTTAGTTACATGTAACATATTGGCGGGATACTGCGTGCGGTACGCCTCCGATATGTTACATGTAATGACTTGAGATAAGTCGCAAGTAACTTACATCAGCTTAGATATGTTACAAGTAACTTGTTCTCATTTCCGGGAGGATCCTGCGTGCAGTGCGCCTCCGTTATGTTGCATGTAACTTAAATGGCACAATATAAGTCGCAAGTATGTAACTTAAATTGGCCAAAAAGATATTTCAAGGTTGATGTATGACGCACTCGGGGTCAGGCTTACGACTGGCGTTGTTGTTGATTCAATTACCCAAGTTTGAGCTACTTCTCAGAAAAATCAAAACAAGTTACTTGTTATTTAAATGTAATTGACTTGAATGTCTCAAGTAGCTTACATTTATATTACATGTAACGTACATTTATATTACATGTAACTTAAATTTATATTGGATGTAGGTTACGCTCATGTTACATATGACCTACATTTATATTCTCACTATGGGTGGCCATCACGTGACGCGGACAACACGCGACACAGAGGGCGCGTCTCAGACCACACACTAAGCAAAAAATGCTGTGCGGGGCTTTCACTGCTGATGTGGGGTCAAGTACATCAAACCTGGGCAAAAGAATCAACAGCAACTCCAGTCGCCAAACTGACTCCGCGAGTACATCGTACATCCCCCTTGGAAACATCTTCTCGGCCGATTTAAGTTACTTGCGACTTATATTGTGCCATTTAAGTTACATGTAAATTATCGGAGGCGCACTGCACGCAGTGTTCTATCAGAAAACGAAAACAAGTTACTTGTAACATATCTGAGCCGATGTGAGTTACTTGCAAACTTATCTCAGATCATTTGAGATACATGTAACATATCAGAGGCGGACCACACGCAGTATCCCGCCGATAGGTTACATGTAAGTTACATGACATGAGACAAGTCGCAAGTAACTACATCAGCTCAGATATGTTACAAGTAACTTGTTTTCGGCCTTTTATGTTGCAAGTAACTTGTTTTCATTTTTCTGAGTTGACGCCACACCATCAGGGAATCTAGCACAGCATTTTTGTGTAGTGTGTGGTCTGGGACCGCGCCCTCTGCGTCGCGTGTGTCGTCTGCGTCACGTGATGGCCACCCATAGTGAAAATTCAAATGTAGGTGACATGTAACAAAAGTGTAACTTACATGTAAAATATATTTAAGTTACATGTAATATAAATGTATGTTACATGTAATATAAATGTAAGTTACTTGAGACATTCAAGTAAGTTACATTTATATTACAATAACTTGTTTTTATTTTTCTGAGTAGAGCAGCTGTGAAGGGCATATTCGGGCCCTACATTCAAGTAGTTCTAGAAAAGTACGGTTTATGTGGGACTGCCAATTTGGCTTATAGTAGTTTCCTTGTTAGTGTTCCCCGTCTTGAAGGTAGTTCACGATAAAAACAGTCTCCTAGTTTCTTCGGAAGTCGAAGTTCCGGGGTGATATTGACCTTGATTTCGAAATGTCGAATATTCTTCGAATATTCGAATAGGATTCGAATATTCGAATAATTGGTCGACTTTTCGAATATATTCATTTATTCAGGGATTTCGAAAACGCCTTATTCGAATGTATTCATTCATTCGGAAATTTTGAAAAGGATTTATTCGAATGTATTCATTTATTCGGGATTTTTGAAAGGCATTATTCGAATGTATTCATTTATTCGGGAATTTTAAAGGTATTATTCGAATGTAATCATTTATTCAGGATTTTTGAAAACGCCTTATTCGAATATATTCATTTATTCGGGAATTTTGAAAACGCCTTATTCGAATATATTCATTTATTCGGGATTTTTAAAAGGTATTATTCGAATGTATTCATTTATTCGGAATTTTTGAAATGGCCGTCTTCGAATTATTCATTCATTCGAAAACTCGGGTCGAATGCCCATGTATAGTGGGCTGATTGCAGCACCTTACGCTTGGTGGAATTCTCATTGTAGCTCAGTTTGCAAGGGATCGAAAAGATATCAGTTTTCATATTCCAACCTACTCCAAGAATCTTAGTAGATTTGCTCTTTGTCAAATCTTGGGGATCAATCAACTTATTGCATTCTTCGTCATTGGTCATGAACTGACGTAAGTTCATGGACATATTCTGAAAAATTTTCTTGCACGCGTGGTATTTACCGACTAGAGAACGAGTTGACGTGTCTGTCATAAGTACATTGTCCACATACAAGTTCTCTTTCAGCTGCTGGTAAATCTCTTCTCTGAACTCATGTTGTTGAGAGATGCCATATTGGATTGAAATTCCCAGCAAAAACGGTGATGCATTTATTCCAAAAGGCAGTCTACAAAATCGCAGGATTCTAATATTCTGCGGACGAGGAGGCTGCGTGGTATCTTTCAGCCACAAAAACCTCACTGAATCTCTTTCAGAGTCCTGAAGGTAGATCATGTGAAATGCCTTTTCAACGTCCGCGATCATAATTTTTGATCCTACTCGGGATCTTAGTAGGATTCCGCATAAGTTTGGAAGCAAAAGAGGCCATTGATGGATAACATCATTGAGACTAAGTTCACCTTTCATTTTCGATGACGCATCTAAAACTATACGTGTTTTAGTAGTCTCACTTCCAGTCTTGATTACGGCTTGATGGGGAATGTAATAGCATGGATTTTCTCCATTTGGTGGTTGAAAAGCATCTTCAATAAAATTCTTTTGAAGTTGTTCATGTATGATGTTACAATATTCATCCCAGCACTGAGGATTTCGTTCTTTCATTTTGAAAAGTTGGTGAAGTCGACTCAAAGCTAAGCTATAATTGCTAGCTAAATCGTGTTTGTTAGTTTTCCAAGGAAAATGAACGCATATTTTTCCATCTTGAGTTTTTACAGTTGAGTAAAACTCTTGGGTAATTATTCGCGCTAATTCTTCTTCCGTACAAAGTTCTTCTGTTCCAACCCCGGATAATTTCCATAGTGCAGAATAATCAATATGGTTACTATATTGATTCTGTACAGTATGGGCTTGCACTACGTTTTCATAAAGAGTTCTTTCTTCAGATTCCAAATGGTTTCTTCCGTGAGGAAGTCCTGAGACTACCGGACCAAAGAATGTAGGAGTGACAAAAAGACCCGAAGGCAAACGAACAACAGGTTCGTCTAATTTCATGATTACCTGAAAGTAATCAATTCCAATAAGAATTTCCGGGGTTACTGGACACGGCAAGCAAATTCTGGTTGTTGCGGGAAGATTTGGTTGATAGTCAGTTTATCTTCCATGCTCAATTCACACATAGTTAGTGCGGGCGTCAATTTCGCGCTCATTAACAACTCTACATCAAATTCATTTCCTTGCAAATTACATAATGACGCTTTAACTCTCTTCATTCTCTTCTTTTCAACTCTTCCACCAAAGGTGTTCACAGTTATTGCAACTTCAGTTTGAGGTTCCAACATTATGCGCTTTGCTAAATCCGTAGGTATGAACGATTGGTCAGACGCCGAATCTAAAAGGGCATAAATTTTTTCGCATTTTCCATTACAAGGGTTTCGAATTTCGCTTTCCACTATCATTAATCGTGCACCTGTGGATTCGACATTACGTGAGCAGACCGTTTTATTTTCGTTTAAGGCATGTGCCTCGTGGACTTGTAAGTTCACATTTACGGTACTACCCGATGATCTAAATTGAGGGGAACGCGAAAAACGAACTCTACGGCGTTGTGAACGATCTCCAGATGTAGATCTTGACCTCTGTCTTTCCGAATTTTCCTTAGAGTTTGATCGCGATTGCATTCTATTACGAGAAAAATTTTGCCTACCTGGTGATAGACGGCGATTGAATCGGTTAAGATTGCTGCCAGCTTGTCGTGGATATCTCAATTCAGGCGTTGGACTGCGTCTTCTTGTCCAATTATTCGCAGGGCTTCGTTGTCGTCCACTGGGTTGACGACGTGGCACTCTATACTGAGTGGTTACCTTTCGTCGGCAGCGACGTGATGGGGACCTCCACAAAATCGACAATCTTCACGTTTACAGAACTTAGAACGATGGCTACGAGAAAAACATTTCCAACATGCTTTCAGTTCTTTCAAACGTTCTAGTTTTTGCTCCATTGTACGATATTTCATACAAAACTGAAAGTGATGTTGCATTCCACACCCTACGCATTTTGCTGCTATTTCCGAGCGGGTATAGAACACGGAATGTGAACTCTCGTCGGTTCGGAAATCGCAACTTTCTAAATGTTCATTACGTTTTACAGCAGTGGAAAGGTTCTCGAGTAACTCTTGCATATTCCAAGTATTCCCAGAGTCGAACTCTTTTCGCGCCATTTCCTGCTGTACATTTTTCGAGAACGTTTCCAGTACCATCCTAATCATGTGGGTAGTGTTCACAACTTCCCCCTGTTTCTCCAGGGTAGAGATAATCGCTTGGATATCGTTCAAATTGTTGCGCAAGGATCTCGCATCTTCACGGCATGATTTCATGGACTTCAGTTGCTTTATCATAGCAAGGGTTACGCGCTTGGGATCTAGGTATTGGGCTTTCAACTGAGCGACTGCTCTGTCGTACGAAGTTCCAGTTCGTGGGATCTTCTGAAGGGTTCGAGCAGCGTCACCTTTACAACAACCGAGAAGCATAGACAGCTTCTCAATGTTGGAGTACGGCTGGTTGTGAACCAACTCTTCGAATAGCTCCCAGAAGGGCCCAAACTCAGATGGGTTTCCATGAAACTTGGGAATTTTCAGTTCATTGCCCAGAAGTCGGTGCTCCAATGTGAGTCTGTCAGTTGGCAGACTAAACTCTTGGTGCAGCGAGGCGTCGCGCATTTGCAACTCTAGATGCATGGTAGCTTCTTGGCAATCTAGTTCAACAATTCGCTTTTCGAATTGTCGATGAATGTCCAGGGTGGTCTCAATCAAAGTATTTCCGCTTTTCTCTTTCCAGTACTCATCAAACTGATATTCAACTGTTGATTTCATGTTTACGGGCAAATTTGTAATGTGCATAATGCATTCAGTGTAGTAGACCCATATGGAATCTTTCTGCTTCACCAGACTTTTACAGAGATTCTCAACAATGATGCGGTTGGTGGCGATGAAAGCTTTCAATGCCTGGATGTCGGGAGGAAAGCGCCAGGTATCATGGAAGTCTTCAGCTTCCTTAAGCAGCTTTGTCAAAACATTTAATTGTTTTGACAATTGCTGTTTGGCTACCGTTAGGTTGAACTTTGAAGCGGACATTAGCGGCGAAGGAAGAAGTGGAAGTTGTGGTTACGAACTTCCTATCGTATCGCCTTATATACTGTCTGTCGGCACTAATAAATTCTTTCGTGTTACACTGTTACAGTACGTGTAGGTGGGCTACGTGCGGCGGGTGGAATGTAAGTCTATCAGGCGAACGGTGCAAAGTCCACCTCGGCCGCAGTCTATTTTCAGATGATGACTCATAGTAATAGTCATTGTTACGTGCGGCAGTTAAAACTTGCGAAGTTCATTACAGCGGCGGTGTAAAGTTCGCACCACGAAAAGGGTCCGAAAATCATGTGCGGAATGTCAGGTTTCATGACTATGACTAAGACTTACAGTAGTCATACATAAAATAATGAGGAAAAAGAGAATATTCCCGAAAATAGCTCCAATTTTCACGTGATTTATATTCATTTCCTAAATTTTTTTTTCACCTTTCTACTATATACAATATTCAAGTTTTAGATGAACTAATTTGCTCATAATCAATTACGTTCCAAATTCAAAGATTCACAGCTGCAAGGGCAAAATTATAGCACATCAGCTTCTGAATATGTAATTCAGTTAGCCTCATCTGGAGCTTACTGATGACATTCAACGCTATCACTACCGTGAAATGTCCTCTTTTCTGCTCCCAGTGGGTTTTCAATTCCAACTTCAGAGGCGATGGCTGTCCATTCTGGTACTCCCAGTCAGTGAGAAATTGCTTTGTACCGTGAAAAATCACGGACATAATGTCGAGTTTCTTCTGCAGCTTCTTCAATTGCGGTTTTACAAGTGAGCGCTGCTCACTGATGAAATTGAGCAATTCATTTTGATAGCACGGGAATTGCCACCCGTTTCGGAAAACTTCGCATTCAGCCAGAATTCGTTGTACGGATTCCAACTGTTTGCTAAGTCTCCGCTTAGCAATACCTACTCTTACAGCGGGATTCTGCATGACAGGATTCAGGTGCTGAATGATGGGAAGAAAAATCTGTACTGCTGAAGTTGGTTTTTATACGGTTTTCTTGACGGCATTCTACATATTTTCCGTCTATTACAGTCGGAATTTCACCGCTGTAGATTTCATCGGGCGATAAGCGCGCCGAGGATGACTTCATGATTCCTGCCTCTTGCGGCGGGGACAACCTTCGCGAAATCACGTCGCGAAAAAATGGAGATACGTCATGATTACAAAAGTGCAATACAGACATATCTCCGCCATAAATTATCACTCGGAGTTACATCATCCGTTTCATGTAAAGCTGCCACTACTTTACATTTCTCTGCATTCATAAAGTTGCCACATCTTTATGTTGCGCTACATTTCGTGTAGCCGTTATAAGTACTCCTTGTACTTCTAGATTAGCATGCTATTCAGTCCGTCGACTAGGTTTTATGGGAGTGGTCCTTCTCCGGCCTTACAGCACTCGTTACAGAAAAAAAAACATCTACCTTTCCTAGGAATTACAGTAAACCCGACCAGGTTTTATTCAATGAGTTTTCCTTCTCCACATTATTCGGCTTTCACTTTGCTATCAATGTTCATACGAGGCTTTCAGTCGGTTTACTAGGTTTACGGAGTTTTCCTTCTCATTTCAAATGCGCGCGGAATCGTGACTAGTTGTGTGGGTTGAAGATGAATTCCTTTCGGAAATTCCTTCGCTGTTTTCAATAATACATTGGTTTTCTCCCTGGTTTGCAGCTCACCACATGACTAGCCTGATATTCGTATCTTCAGAGTGCACTGCTCTGATCGATACAAGTACAGTGCTCGAGACTTAAACGAAATGTTTGCTGAGAACGGCAAACATATGACAAAAAAACAATAGTAAAGAAACAACAATCATAAAGAAAATGAGATCTGAAGATGGTGTTGAACGCGTCAAAAGAAGAGATCAGCTAGTTTGATCAGAACTAGCGTAAAAGTATAATATTCCTTTGGACGCGCCTGTATTTGCTCCTTTTTTCGATTTTCAGACTTCTCCAAGTTTTCTACCGAATCCATTGAAGTGTCGGTTTAACTTCTATTTTTGCTCATACCATGTTCAAGTCAGCATTTCTACATACAGCTTACGTGTTTTTTGTTCAATGTTCGTAGTTTGCCTGAGCATCATATTCTACAGGGGATTTTTTTTTCTTAATTTGGCCGATGCGCCATGTTTCGGCCTGCATCACTGACCGAATATGCTATTTTGGTGGTTCTACTATATTGCTTACAATACATACACAATTATTGGTTATATGTTTATTTATGACATATTTATACGGGTTATCAAACCTACACTAGAAGCGGGGTACCTTTTCTACCTTTGTCCCGTATCTACTCTACCTCCATTGTCCATTCTACATGATTCATTCTCCACTATCCGCTTGCCGGTGAGTCCGCAGCTCCTCGGAGGTGCTATACCAGGGAATAGATGATTCATGTTAAATAGGTTCAATGTGGCAGGCAGCGTTCAGCTCCAATAGAGGCGGAGCTCAAAGGAGCCGAAGGCTCCTTGAGGTGCCGAGCGACTGGACGAGGTCTTGGGAGAAGCAGGTAGCGAGCAGTAGTAATCGAGGATGCAAACACAACCAACACATACCACGAACCGCCTTGCCCGCCTTTTATAGAGGACAGGGGCGTGACAGGTGTGTAACACGCGTAGGCTGTTCTATTAATATCATGAACTGATGACAGTTCATGACAATAACCATATTGAGAAGAAAGCTGTCGAGTCAAATGATAAACATTCCTTCTTTAGATTCATCAACTCTAAACTCCGAGAAAAACCAGGTGTTGGGGTCCTTAAAAGCCCTAGTGGCACATTGGTGAGGAATGCTGGGAATAAAGCTGAGTTGTTGGCGGACGTTTTTCAAAAGTCGTTTTCCGACTCATCTCCGGTGGATACTCGACCTGTCTCCAATTGTTTCGCCGTTATGGCCGATTCCTGTTGGTTTCACAAGGACGAGATTATCAAGGAACTTCTAGCCTGGCCTTCATCCAATTCTGTGACTCCCGACGCCATACCGCTAGCTTCATCAAGCAGGTCGTTCTTGGTCTTGCAGGTCCTTTGGAGTACCTTTTCAATCTGAGCTTTATGTCTGGAGAGGTCCCCCTCAAATGGAGGCAATCGTTTGTTACCCCTATTCCAAAAAAACCCCCTTTCACTGACCCTGCTAATTTCAGGCCAATCAGTATAACATCTATCTTCTCACGGCTGTTCGAAAAAATTCTCAAAAAACGAATAGTAACTCATTTGGAATCAAATCAGGTTATCTCTTCCTTCCAGCATGGTTTCCAGAAAGGTAAATCTACTGTGACGTCATCTATTGAAGCGCTTAATAAATGGACAGCTCTTCTTGACGATGGAAAGAGTGTACACGTTATCTACAATACCCACCCTAATTCTTGTAAAAAAGACGCGGAAGACGCGGAAGCGCGTCTTTTTCGTCTTTTCGTCATAACTTCGTTGCTAGTGGATTAAAGTGTATGGAAAGTTATATCAATCGACTCAAGACGTCGAGACGAACACAATGATCCTAATTTTCAATGTTCGAGTGATAAATTTGTCATCCTTCATTTGCTGAAGTACCTAAGGCGAGCCATAAACGGGCGAGTCTCAACTAGTACGCTGAGTTATTAACGAGCAGTATACTGTATGGCGCCGTTTGCGCACCAAAGCCAAGCCTGATATATATCGGAATCTTACAAGCATTCAAATAGAACCATCTCTAACTCAGAACGATTCTATAGAAACTCCATTCAGAGTACTTTAAAGCAATGGAGTACTCGCCTAATTTTCTCAGAGAAGTCACGAAAGTCGTATCTTTCGCGACTTCTAATTGATTTCAGTTTTGGAAAATCTGAATCCGTTTTAAATTCTGAAGAATCTGAATTCGATTCAAGTTTATTTCTGATATTGAAATCTAGAGCATCTTCCAAATATCGAAAATTTCAAACTTATTTCAATTTTTAAAATTTCTAGTTCATTAGAAAAACCTAACTCATTATGGGAAAATTCAAAATCATTTCAATTTAAGAAAATCTGAATTTGATCCAAATTGTAAATAATCTGAAATCATTTCAAATTTTTCTGATATTGAACACCCGGATTTTCATGTTTTAGAAATTCGGAATTTATTTTAAGCTTTGAATTTTCCAATTGTTGTTTCTGAGAGTTTCTAATTTATTCCAATTCTTGAATAATATGAATTTAGTTCAGATGATGAAAAATTTGAATTTCACTCAAGTTGATTTCTGATTTTTGAATACCAAATTCATATGTTATAAAAGAAATCTTAAGTTACTCCAAGTTTTAATTTTTTTATTTCATTTCAATCTTCGGAAAATCTAAACCTAGTTCAATTTTTGAAATTTTTTATCTAACTCGAAGTTTTGAGTTTTACTCAAATTTTGGACTCATTAATATTTTGAAAGTTGAGGCTTTGCTGAGAATTTCAAGTATTTACATTATTAAAATCACGCATTCTGACCCAACACAGAGCCCGATTGACATGAACTGCAGACAGGGAGTGTCTAGAGATCCGATAAGGCCAATTACAGGTTTCCTGAGGGCCTACTTCACACCTGAAAGCCACCACCAAGTATTAATTTGAATGCAGGTCAGTGTAGGAGTAACGACGGAGTGCCTCATTCACTAAAGCTAGCATTTAGCTTGGTCCGAACCGCTCGTTCTATACTCCCCGAAGTGTTGGTTACTATCACAACAATACGCATTCTCCCCATGGAATTGCTTCTGAGCAATGCTTCTCCCAGATGCACTGATTTCCCATTTCATTAGAGTTTTCATGTTTCCATGTATATATGAAACCTTTTCCTGATCAGCAATATTATATGTTCCCTTTTACAAAGGACAATCAAAATCCAGGGTGGGTGTATCATTTCTGTCTTTCTATCTCAATTTTATGAAAGCGGAGATTTATGATGTTGATGCTTTTTGTGAAAAAATCAAGAAAACTCGAGTTCAATTTGTTTCAATTTTTAACAAAGCTAATTTATCTCAGTTTTTACTATGATTTCAATTTTCGGAAAATTTAAATATAGTTCGAGTAAGCTTCTAATTTATTTCATTTTAAGGAAAACGTTTATTTATTCAAATTTGGGAATTATTAGTTTGATTACAATTTTCGAATTTCAATGAAATTCCAAACCTAGTTCAAATTTTGATAATTGAGGCTTTGTCGATAATCCTCAGTATTGGCCTTCTCTTTCCGAATCGAGGATTTTAACACAGTACAGAATTCGGCCCACCACGCCTAGCGTCAGATCCTGGGCCCCTCAAATGTGGTGGAATTGGTGGCCGCGCTACTCCTCAGCTGGGCCATCTCGCCACCCACAGCACCAATCGATCGCCACAGAGACCAACCAATGGCGAGGATCAAGTGATCACGTCAATATGAATTCTTCATATTGGTTATACATAGAAAGAGTTTGAACTGAGTATTAGAAGATTCTGAATTTTATTCATTTTTTCTGACATTAAAAATCCTTTTTCAATTTCAAATTTCAATTTGACTCAAAATGGTTTGATTTTTTGTTTTTTTCTTTTATTCTAATTAATGAAGTTTTCACTTTATTTCATTTTACAGGAAAACTTAATTCAAATTTAGAATTATTAGTTTGATTACAATTTTCCGAATTTCAATGAGGAATTCCAAACCTAGTTTGTTTGGAATTTCATTGAAAGTCAAAATACTAATCAAACTAATAATTCCCAAATTTAATTAAGTTACCTGTAAAATGAATAAAATGTAAGCTTTCATAAATGTAGAATAGAAATAAAAGAAAAAACAAAATCAAACCATTTAGTCAAGTGAAAATTTGAAGTGAAAAAAGGATTTTTAATGTCAGAAAAAATGAATAAAATTCAGGAATCTTCATATGTTCAAACTCTTTATGTATATTATAACCAATATGAAAGAATTAATAACTCAACGCAATTAGTTGAGACTCGCCCGTTTATGGCTCCTTAGGTACTTCAGCAAATGAAGGATGACAAATTTATCCTCGAACATTTGAAAATTAGATCGTTGTGTTCGTCTCGACGTCTTGAGTCGACTGATATAACTTTCTATACACTTTAGTCCGCTAACAAATAAGTTATGACGAAAAGACGAAAAAGACCTTGTCTTCCGCGTCTTTACAAGAACCAAATTGGGTATTGTATTTTGATTTTGCCAAAGCTTTTGATAAGGTTCCCCATGACAAGTTGTTGCAAAACTTTTTTGATGGTTGGGATTCATCCTCGAATAGTTACATGGATACGTTCATTTCCTAACTGATAGGACGTTCTCGGTCTGTATAGAGCTCTTCTCGGTCGATTCCAAGACCAGTCCCTGAGCAATGGTGTGCCCCAAGGGGGTATTGTCTCCCATCCTGTTCAACATATACACTCACGAAATCGCCGGTCTTATCGGTTCCTGTGGCACCGGTTTCAGTGCATTTGCGGACGATATCCAAGATCTACCTGGACGTCTCCCAACCAGAGAATTGTATCTCACTGCGGCAGTCTATTGACATTGTTAGTACTTGGTCTCGTGATTGGAATCTCCCATTGGCAAAGAGGAAAAGACAAAGAATTTCTCCACTTGGGTCATAGCAATGCTAACAGTAAATATATTGTCGATGGTTGTCAGATCCAGGAAGTTGATGAAATAATAACTGATCTAGGGTTCATTATTACTACAAGTCTGAGTTTTGATAAGCACTGTGAATCCTATCGCGAAGAAAGCAACTTTTGCTATGAATAATATTTTTTAGAGGTTTGTCAACTTGCTATCCATCTGTGCTTATCAGTAGCTTATACCACGTATGTAAGGCCTCTACTCGAGTACGGTACCCCGGTTTTCAACCCCGCCAAACTTAAGAATATAAACAGATTGGGAAAAGATACAGAACAAATTTACTAGAAGAGTTCTGATCAGACAGTATGGCTTTATCTATGGGCAAATGCCTTCCGCTGCTGACAGAAACGAACTCTTTAGTCTCGAGCCTCTGATTCTCAGAAGGAAGAAAAATGACCTATTTCTCTTCCATCAAATCCTTTTCAACGTAAACTTTGGTCTAAGGCCTGGGGATTTCGTAAGAACGAGAGACTCTGTCACTCGGGGAGGGCCGATAAAATTCCATCGCACCGCGTCTAATCTTGAATGTCGACGCTGCTTTTTCACGAATAGGGTTATTCCATTATTCGAGGATCTCAGTAGAAATGATAATATTCCTGTCGAATTTGGTGCCTTCAAAAACTTGGTACGAGTAAAACTGGCTCCTGGGGGGCAGCCGAGTATCCCTCCGTAGCGCTTGGATTACTCGAAATCCTGCTCTTCTCTTTTGACTATTGTTCGTTCCAGTTGGTTACAATGTTTACATCTTTGACTACTTCGTTTGAGGTTGTTTTGTCTCATTTTTTTCTTTTTCTTTCACATGAGTGTAAACTCGTATAATATATATATATATATATATATATATATATATATATATATATATATATATATATATATATATATATATATATATATATATATATATATATATATATATATATATATATATATATATATATATATATATATATATATATATATATATATATATATATATATATATATATATATATATATATATATATATATATATATATATATATATATATATATATATATATATATATATATATATATATATATATATATATATATATATATATATATATATATATATATATATATATATATATATATATATATATATAATTTTTTCGCCTTTTTCAACGAAGCTGTTATATAGGGTGCAAGAGCTTTCACCATATCTGAAAATCTCGGAAACGAAATCCATCGTGAACGATGCCTTTAAAGGCATCGTACACGATGAAAATCTAATTCCAGCTTTTGCGTTCAGTCGGACTGGTGGGTCATAAAAATGTCACTCAGGAAGTCTGGGGTTTCAAAATCGCCTCTGAATGAAGATTTGCTTTCCTCAAAAGGGCTTCCTGGGTTTGGGGGAGGGGGGCCGCCCTTGGGGTCGATCCGTTGTTACAAGGAACAAAACTCCGTGGTCGCTGCCGGTGGTCGTGCGTTGACGCGTCGTAGGCGTTGACGCGTCAATGCACACGCCACCCGATTTCACGTTCGACGTCGATCGAAAGCAGCTGATAGCAATGGACGCAGCAGGTTAGTAACCCTTTTTCGTTTCGTTCAAGAAAAAATGATGGCTTGTTTGAATGGCGTCCTTGAAGGATTGCTTCCAACACTGCGCCAAGCAACGAATCGTAAAACTGTTCCTTGCGTTCTTCGCGCAACTATCCCAAGTAGATGCCGGCGGGAACTTCAAAATTGTTTTCAGCTGTTTTGAAATGGTTTTTTTTGAAAAGTTGACGTTTTTGAGGAGGCTTTTTGCAACCTTTAGTCACTATAGGGATATAACAACACGAAAACGTCAAAAATCCAAGTATGGTTTTCATCGTGTATGATGCCTTTTAGTGTGCGAACAATTTCCAAGGTTCTTCACAGAACCTTTCGGGTGAACTTACCATGCAATTTCCCAGTTGAGGGTAAATATGGCAATTTCTCACACGCGTACAATCACCTGAAATCAGAGTTCCGAACACCTTATCGCCCGAAAGACCACCTTTGTAGGCCTCAAAGTGAAGAGTGACAACTTCGTTCGAGTTGTCACTAGGATGGACCACGCCTTTAGTTTATGCAACTGAAGAGCGGATTTACAAAATCTCGAGTTTGTGAGTGATATAAGTCTGATCTGGGGTTGTTTATCCCCACCATTTTACGGTGAGTTTCACTCGTATTCCTTTGAATTCCGTACGATAAACATCTCTATCCATCAACTCATGGGTTAACCGTTGATAAAGAAGGCCTCTCGTACCGATTAAGAATAAATTAATGTACAAACCTATCCAAGACAAGTAATCCAGTAATGCTCAAATCGTTGGAGCGTTCGATGTGGTCGTTTTTGGATGATTTCGGGGTTTCCATTGATCGTGTTGGTGTTCCGAAGGTCGCCCAGTCCGAGTCCCCCTTCTTCAACCGCCCATTCACTCTTTTCTTTTCTCTTCATGATGTGCGGTTTCGCGATTGTCCCATTAACCCATCGTTTCGTGCGTCTTTTGTAGATTCGCGACCCTCAAACTCGTCCACCGCGTGCGTCATTGTCATGAGAATAGCTCCAATTTGGAAACATGCCATTTCTTTCTCGTTCCTCCTCCACTCATTATCGTATTAGCTCTTCGATTCCTGCCCACAGTGAATTCCTCTTCCACCATGAACTCCGTGTTCATCACCATTCCTGTTTTTCATGAGTTTTCATTAGGCGGCCTTTTTTCTTAACTCCTCGAGCCAGTTCTATCCTGCTCCTCCTTAATTCTTCATTAGGCACATTTCACGAGCTCGTGATCCAGAAATTCTTCTTTTACATTCGTTGATACCGGCTTCACCTTCTTGAAGATTTACACTGCATATTAAAAAACAAAACAACAATAAAAACAGATTTTCAAAATCTGTTCGCCTCATTTTTCCTTTTGTCACATCTTTTTAAAAATTTCCTATAGTGCCAAATTGTGCTGGTTGTCCGAAACGATTTTTTGTCTTTCTGTGAAGGGTTTTTATCCTTTTGCATGGCTTAGTTCTTTTGGCGAATTGTTGTAGAGCACTCAAAAAACGCCTTTCTCCCTTCATGCAATATGTAATCCTGGCCACTTTCCAAAATTTTCTGTCTCCTTCAGTTCTCATTTCGAAAGTGTTTGTGTGAACACAGCACCGAAAACCTTGACATAGGCCACTCGTCTTCTATCAATCCATTGAATGCAGTGTTCGCGATAATCTTCGATTTTGAGATTAATCGCTAAATCGACTGTTCGGCTCCCGGGTAGCACTAAAGTAGAGAAGAAATCGAGAAAAACGCACCTGAATTGCATGAAATCCTTTACCCCCACCCCACTTCTTTACTCTCACTGGAACTGTTCGTTGTTACAAAGAAAACTTTCGTGGAACCGTCTTCTGCAATTCTCTACTCTCTATTGCTCCGTTCTTTCCTTCGGGCCCTAATTAATACTGTTTTGCCGAAAGTATTCTTCCATTTTTCATTGCCCCATTTTTTACCGGTGACAACCACCGTGAACATGTTCATCCGAACGAACAACTAGTCCAGGCCAGAGAATAATGTCACTGAAATACGACGTTTTAGTGCGCTTTCCGCCATTTCTTCGTAATTTTGGTAGCACTTGGTTGCCAACGCATTGTTTTTAGTGGAAAACTTGGAGACGAGAATCATCGTGAAGCCTCCTCAATGGTATACCTACCGTAACCTACGGTACTCCTTAGAATATCGGCACACAGACCACGAATCCGTGTTCGGCACCCTGAGTAACCATCCTCCCGATGAAGGCGTCAAGCCGAATCATAAACATTTTTTTGAAACCTAAGGAAATGCCTGATACCCCATCCCCTTCGCCTTTGGAGGCCCAGGTGATAGCGTCCGAACTGACTCGGGGGAACATCTCAATTTCATGCTCGTTTTTCCTCTGAATAACCTTTGTAATTTTTTCTCTATTTAGAAACATCATTACTTTTTAACGATTTGATAACTAACAAAGCCGATGACATTTCTTTTGACAGTTGTAAACTATTTTCCAAACATCGGAAACAAACTTCAAAATTTGACCTGTAGAGACCGCGTAGAAAACCACATTTAGTTTTTTTTCTCACCCACATATCTGAGCCAGCTCGAGGTAGTTGGTGAAGCTTGAGACCTCAATATACTGCCTCGGACGAGCTAGCACGGAGATCAGGAGTCCCACGACAGACGAAAACGATCCTTTGCTGACTTTTTTTTCAAGACAAACATGCGTATAAAAAACCTCGGGTTTCTAAATTTGTCTAATCGGGGGACAATGGAAGTACCTTATCTCAAGAGTTTAGGGGGCAAAACCATTTTCGCTCTTTAAACCTGTATCGCACCAAACAAATCAAGGTAGTCGTAGAAAGAAGAAATTTGAATGCTCCTGGGTTTGTAGAGCTTTTCTCCACTAAGAAAACACTTTCGAAATTCCCTGGAACATTTGGCTCCCGCTCGTTCGATTATTTTGGTGTATTTGGTGCAGGAAAACTTGAAATGTCGAAAACGGTGTTGTGTCTCAAACTTCTTGGGTAAACTACAATGCCCGCGCTAAGTTTTGTAAAAACGGGGAGCATTTGCCAAACTTGGCAAAAAAACGTCAGATGCTTGTAACTTTTTTGAACGAAGACGTTTTTGCATTCTGAAAACGCCATAATATTCACAGCTCGAATTCCTACCTAATAATGTACATTGTGGACCGAAGTTCTCTAGAATCGCTTTGTTTTCAAGTGAAATTGTTTTTGCGGTCGTTTCACAAAAACTTCGCGCGCGGCAAAGTGCGGCGAAACTTTGAGTAGTAATTGTACAAGTAATAGAAGAGCAATCTCTATGTTTTCTTCGAGAGTTAGATGAAAGTGGGGCTCTTTCAAGATCTGTGCAGATTGAATTTTCGAAATCCTCTATTTATTGGTCTGGGGCCTTCGCAACAGAAGTCCGACTTTTCAGGAAGCTCCCAAGCTTGTTTATGGAAGTACAATACCCGCACTAATTTACTCAAAAAAGCCGCAAAAGTCGCTAAATCGCGACTATTGCGACTTTTCGTCATAACTTGGCTCAAGGTGCTCCAGTTGAGCGCGGGAGGACATATTTCGAATCACCATCGAGAGCTCTTTCTTTTGAGCATACACATGTCTTACGGGCAAACAAGGCATATAGGGCTTACACAATCAATCGAGTTGGCGAAAAGAAAAGTCAAGTAATTTGTGGTTTTTTCGACGTAATGTCACGTCCACCTTAACAGTGTAAACGATATAATCAGCAGATTAGTAAGCTGCCAGCGGCTGACCGACCTTTTCTACAAATTTTCAGACTTTCGCATTTTCGAACCCGAATATTTTTGCCATGTTCTGAGCCACAAGCCTCCTCTCGCTTAGGTTTACAGGCAGGCTGAACGTTCACAGGCTGAACGGACTTTGTACGATGTTTTAGTAATGTGTGCCATTTGTCTCTATGCATCAGAAGAACTTCGAAGACAATTCTATCAAGCATGGCAAATTTCAATTACGTGGCTCATGAATGCCTATGAATGACTTACCGCGTGGTGTAACATTGCATGGCGTCGACCGCGCCGCGTTGTGAATCACCGCGGCGGTCGTAATTGTCATGTGATCTCCCGTAGAGCTCAATTCTCTACATTGAATTCGAGACGTGATATTTAAAAATTAGATAAAACTCATGGAGTTCCTTGATACCACCCGTGCGATTACCTTCCGATCATGTTTCTCTTCCTGTTCTTCCTGCTCTCGTTCTTACAGTTTCAACCCACGCACCTATCGTTTCCCAAGTGAGTCTATGCCCATGGAAATCGATCCATTTCGCGTGGACTCCGCTTATTGAGCGAGACAGGCGAGACAATGCGCTTTCGACACCTTCAAAAGCGGCGGTGTGCAAGGCGCGGAGAGGCAGAGACGCAAAGCGAGGGACCAACAATAAACTGCGGTTTGAAACCGAGAGGCACAGAACATTTTAGTTCGAATTAGAAACTTAGCAAACATTATACCGTTGCGAAGCCCTTATCACCAGGATTCTAAATTTCTGGCACCGGCTGATCGTGGGTCGCCGGGCATCGGAAATCAAATAAAAGCTATTGCTAATTGCGACCCGATTGTGAGTTCGAAAAGAATAGATCGCAAAACATCGGAAGTGGTTTTTCGAACTATATTTCATGTGCTGCGAGGAGCTGCCAAGGCTACCAGGCCCTGAAAGCGAGTACGCGCCTCCTTGAAAGGGCTGCAGGCAAAGATCACTCATTGGACATCGCTGCAAACTAGTTTTCGTCTCTGGTTTTTCTACCGTAGAGGGATTCTAACACAGTTGACGAGAAACATTGTTACTGCCTGTAAACCTAAGCGAGAGGAGGCTTGTGGCTCAGAAAATGGCACAAATATTCGGGTTTGAAAATGCGAAAATCGCAAAATTTGTAGAAAAGGTCGGTCAGCCGCTGGCAGCTTAATTACCTGCTGTCTATATCGTTTACACTATTGACGAGGACGTAACATTGCGTCGAAAAAACCACAAATTACTTGACTTTCCCTTTCGCCAACTCGATTGGTTGTGTAAGCCCTATATGCCTTGTTTGTCCGTAAGACATGTGTATACTCAAAGTAAAGAGCTCTCTATGATGATTCGAAATATGTCCTCCGGTGCTCAATTGCAACACTTTGAGCCAAGTTATGACGAAAAGTCGCATAAGTCGCGAATTCGCAACTTTTGCGGCTTTTTTGAGTAAATTAGTGCGGGTATTGTATTTCCGAAATTCAATTCGCACGGATCTCGAGATGACCATACTCTCATCTCATTCACGAAGAAAACACAGGGATTGTTCTTCTGTTAATTGTACAATTACTACTCAAAGTTTCACCGCACTCTGCCGTTTTTGTAAAACGACCGCAAAAACAATTTCACCTGAAAACAAAGTGATTTCAGGGAACTTCGGTCCACAATGTACATTATTAGGTAGGAATTTGAGCTGTCAATATTATGGCGTTTTCAGAATGCAAAAACGTCTCCGTTCAAAAAAGTTACAAGCATCGGACGTTTTTTTGCCAAGTTTGGCAAATGCTCGCCGTTTTTACAAAACTTAGCGCGGGTACTGTACCTTTCCCTGTTTTTTCTTTAGCCGATACTACATATATTTAAAAGTAGGAGGATTCGAATGTTTATATTTGGATGTTGGAATCTCTCGAGACAAAGTGTACTCTCAGAAAAATGAAGACATGCTACTTGAGACATTCAAGTAACTTACCAGTGCTGTTGCTGTGTGTTTCATGCATATTGATTACCAATTGTTATCAACAGTTTGTAGCTGGTGCTAAGGCAGGTCTAATGTCGCGCTGGGCTAGGTGGCAAATTGTCCGTACCGGTAGGCACGAACAACTAATCAGATGGTTGTCTTGTAATTGTTCACAAACTCGTCGGAAACATATTCATGACTTTCACGAACTATTTTCCCACTACCTTACCAGCAATTAACGCCGTGATTTCCACATCTCTGTTTACAATTGTTCATACCAAGTTTGATAGTTGTTCATAGCGTAATAGACATCAGGGCTGTGCGTTAATGATAAATATTTTTTTCGTTAAGCGTTAATCGTTAATTTTCGAGGAAGAATCGCGTTAACCCGTTAATGCGTTAACACGTTAATTTTGCACTTCGTTAAAAAATTTTCAAAACATTATTTGACCACAACGAAAATCAATCACCAATGAACCTAGAAAAATAACATACACCTTTTAATGACGTCAGCAGGACGTCTTGGAAAGCAGAAGGGCTTCAGAAGCAGTAGGCACGGCTTCGTGAGAAACAGCTAGGGCTCCATATGACGTCATCATGACGTCGTGGAAAATGGTTGGGGCACATGTAAGATGACGCGGTCAGGACTTAGTGGAAAATGGGTAGGCCTTCAGACGATGTCATGGAAAGTAGGTAGGGCTTCAGATGGCGTCAGCAGCATGTCATGGAAAGAAGGCAGGGCTTCAGATGACAACGTCAGAACGTCGTGGAAAGTGGATGAGCGCTCCGATGGCGTCAGCACGCATGGTAGAAACTGAGTAGCGCTTCTTGGGGGAGTTTGCGCCGCGTGGTGCACTCCATACAGAGCGTGTGCCGCTTGTTAGAAAGTGTGTGGTCTTTACCCCCCGCTCCCAACCTCATTTAATAGTTTACTGAACCGTAGAGAGGTACAGGCCTTACATTTCCTTTTCGGAACTCGAATTTGAATTCTTCGATATTGGGAAGAAATAACTAAAATAGATAGATAATGGAATGGGACACATTGGGGTCAGCGATATATTTCACAGCAACCGATAATTGACCGCGCCCCAAGCTAACGCGACGTTCACGGCCCCAGTTTCTAAATCTACCATTGAAGCAGATCAAACAATGCCATAATTCCAGTGCAATTAACGAACTCAAATTAACATGATTTCAGGACTTTTTCGTTAAAGGCAGTGTTCACGATAATTTTGAATTTTGAGATTATTCACTATATTGACTAAGTGGCCCCCGGGTAGAACTAAAATGACGAAGAAATTGAGAAAAACGCACCGGAAGTACCCGAAATCCTTAAAGGCAGCATACACGCTCGCAAAAGTTGTTGAGATAGCTACATTAGAGGGGTCGTACGGGCACTAGAAGAGCCCTCACAAAGTTGCAAGCGTTAAAAACGAGTTGAAGTGACCGTATTTCAGCAGCATTGAGCCACCAAATCATCCTTTCTCCGCCCACCGATACGGGCTCCTCCCCCCAATACAAATGTTCAATGCTCGATTACGGTCACTTTGGTTCATTTTTTACGCTTCTAACGGCGTAAGAGTTCCAGAAAGGGCCGTACGAGTACATTAGCGTCGTTATCCCAACAAATTTGTAGCTAGCTCCGCTATTTCAGCCAATGCCGTACAACTCGTCCACTTCCGGACCCATATAGAACGTACCGTTATATCTTCAACTCAGTCGAATTTTTCTCGGTTTTTTCGTTATTTCTGAATGCTAACGGCTTCAGGCTTTCGATTCATTCCATTAAATTGGTATTATTTCTGAGCGTGTATGCTGCCTTTGAAGGCAGCATACACGCTCGCAAGCATAGTCGAGATAACAGCATAGATAGGTCCGCACGGCCCGTACTATGTCGTCAACGACGTTTGAAGCGCTGAAAACAGTCCAGGATAGCAATATTTGACAATGTTTGAGCAATCTTGCCTTCCACGCCCGTATTTTCACACCCCTTCGAGTAACAGAATGAGAATCGATACTTGTGAAAACGTGTGATAATTGAGAGTGATAGCACTATCAAATGGGAGTGCACGAAAGAAATAGCTTGGTTTACTTGAGTATAACATGTCTGCATACCTATTGACTCTCGTCAACTTTCGAGAATGCCGCTTTACTTTGGCTGACCTCTTGAAATGGAGGATTTTATCAGTGCACAAACATGTTATATTGAGAAAAATCGAGTTTTTTCTCTACTGCACTCCCTTCTTATAGTGCTATCACTCTCAATTATCACACGTTTTCACAAGTATCGATTCTCACTCTGTTACTCGAAGGGGTGAGAAAATACGGGCGTAGAAGGCAAGATTGCTCAAACATCGTCAAATATTGTCAGCCTGGACAGCTTTCATCGCTTCAAACGTCGTTGACGACATAGTACGGGCCGTGCGGACCTATCTATGCTGCTATCTCGACTATGCTTGCGAGCGTGTATTCTGCCTTTAAGTATCAGCCCGCCTTTAAAGGCAGCATACACGCTCGTAAGCATAGTCGAGATAACAGATTAGATAGGTCCGCACGGCCCGTACTATGTCGTCAACGACGTTTGAAGTGCTGAAAACTGTGCAGGATGACAGTATTTGACAATGTTTTAGCAATCTTGCCTTCCACGCCCGTATTTTCACACCCCTTTGAGTAACAGAATGAGAATCGATTCTTGTGAAAACGTGTGATAATTGAGAGTGATAGCACTATCAAATGGGAGTGCACGAGAGAAATAGCTTGGTTTACTTGAGTATAACATGTCTACATACCTAATGACTCTCGTCCACTTTCGAGAATGCCGCTCTTCTTTGGCTGATCTCTTGAAATGGAGGATTTTATCAGTGCACAAACATGTTATATTGAGGTAAATCGAGTTTTTTCTCTACTGCACTCCCTTTTTATAGTGCTATCATTCTAAGTTATCACATGTTTTCTCAAGTATCGATTCTCATTCTGTTACTCGAAGGGGTGTGAAAATACGGGCGTGGAAGGCAAGATTGCTCAAACATTGTCAAATACTTTCATCCTAGACAGTTTTCAGCGCTTCAAACGTCGTTGATGACATAGTACGAGCCGTGCGGACCTATCTATGCTGTTATCTCGACTATGCTTACGAGTGTGTATGCTGCCTTTAAGTATCACAGGGAGTGTTTGTTGTGACAATGAAATCTTTTGCGGACCCGTCCTTTGCAATTCTCTACTCTCTATTGCTCCTTGCGTTCCTTCGGACCCTAGCTAATACTGTTTTGCCTAAAATATTCCTCCATTTCTAATTAGCCCCATTTTGTACCGGTGACAACTACCATGAACATGTCCATCCAACCGGACAACTAGTCCATGTTATAGAATAATGTCACTGAAATACGACGTTTTAATGCGTTTCTCACCGTTTCTTCGTAGTTTGGTTACACTTGGAGGCCAACGCATTGTTTTATGTGAAAAACTCGAGAACGAAAATCATCGTGAACACTGCCTTTAAGCGTTTATTTTCCGAAATGAACCGCGTTAACCCGTTAATGCGTTAACACTGTAACGTTATAACGCACAGCCCTGATAGACATCTTCCCCCCCCACTTGCACAATACCAGCGCCGTGGCTCTCAAATCCTCCCTTGAAATCGTCCACAACTCTATTGGACAGTTTCAAGAGAAGAAAGCCACAGTACTTGTACTGTTTAAGTGGGAAGAAATATGTCTATTACGCTATGAACAGCTATCAAACTGTTGTCCTTTGTACTCGATGGACAACGTTAACAACAATCACTCATTCTTGTATACAAATTTTATAACAAATTTATTCAACAGCTTCATCCTTACAGGGTACAGAACAGAACCGAAAAGTGGTGGATCCGAAGAATTAAAACGGTTAAATTGACATCCGTATCTTCATGAGAGATCATCACACAGGCTCAGATAGAGACATCACACTTCCCGCGGTACCACTAGCCGACGTCCCGTAACCCCTCCCGCGGAAGGCCAATAGATCGGTCGCGGGCAGTCGGCAGCGCTGTTTCGTTGACTGCCCGTACACGGTGAACACGCACTCTGCGGCCCTTGTGCCACCGCCTTACGGCTAATCTGATGACTCACAGAAGACCATTCTAAAGCAGTTTGCGGCACATTTAAGAATCACCCTTTAAGTAAAGGTCTGTTAAAACAAAGTTTGAAAAAACCGCTCATGGGGATTTCATCTTGAACTGCTCTTGACAAGTAAGAAGTGAGCTTCTACGGAGAAGCTTCCTACACTCACTGCTTCTTGCAGCCTTCCCAATCGCAGATGCCATTAATGGACAGTGGTTCACCTGCCCAAGACTAGCGTCGCACACAGCGCGGGTTTTGGAAAGAGTCTCAATACAGCGTTCTCTGCTCAGCAATCGTTCATTTACTCCACTGTAGTGGGTGGTGCAATGATGATATCAAAGTGAGAATCGATGAATAAGTGTTCGATGACCCCAGGAATAGCCGACTGCCCGCCGACACTCCACGGAAAGACGGGAAAGCCTCTCGCTCCGCGGGAAGTGGGGCGCTGTGCCACGCCCACAAAATTGGAGCCGCGCGAAGTCGACTAGGCCGACTTGGCCGACGGGAAGTGGGCTGTTTTTATCTGAGGGGGTACTCCTGAGATCATAGCTGCGTGATGGTGAGCTCGACTTCGTCCGCCCCGGACGCTGTACCATAGTGAAGATGACGTCGCTTTGCCGCTCCCCGAAGTCGTCCAATTCCTCTTCAAAGAGCCTGAAAGAATTTATCCCTATACAAATAAATGAATAACGAAAAACAAAACATGTAACACACATAGTATTCGATGACTTTCGGTGACTTGAGTACTTTGGATAGCGTCAAAAATCACGTTTTGCACTCAAAGTTTGGATTTCGCTACGGTCCTCAGGAATAGTGTAGAGAGAGTGCAAGACACATAACGTCGGCGTGGATCGTGAAGAGACTTCGCGTTCACTGTTGAAGGGTGGCGCGAACTCGGTGCACTTATGTTATAACTTATGTTATGTTTCGCTTCCTCTTATGAATCCTCGCAGTGAAGTTCAACAGAACAGGACGGTGATCCGAATCGAATGCGACATCCCACACAGCTCTAGATCTTCGAATGTCCGATACTGGAATATTCCTCGTCAGGACATAGTCAAGCTGTAGTTTCAAAGTTGTCATCTTCCGCTTCCGCTGCTCTTCTGGAGATAGCCGGGTTGGTCCCTGCCACGTAAGCTGATGGCGGCGATGATTCCTCTTGAATGTCGATGCAATAATCAGACCACTGCGTTCACAAAAGTCGACAAGGCGGTAGCCATTGTCCGATGTTTGCTCCACTGGGTAGAACCATTTACCGAGTACTTCGGATTCCTGATCAAGTCCCATCTTCGCATTTGCGTCAATCCCCACGACAACAGCATGTTGACAAGGTATCCTGGCCAGCAACGTATTGAGTTCCTCATAAACGCATTCTTCGAATTTTCTTCGGCGGTTTCAGTGGGCGCATGAGCACTCACTATCCACAGATTGAATCCTCTGTGATCCCGCAGTCGTACGAATGCATTCCGACACGACGTTGAGCCGAACTCCTTGACCATACCATTGAAATCCTTCCTTACAGCTATTGCACAGCCTCCCACTCTATCGTCAGCGTTACCGCAGTAGATGGTGTACTCTCCGACGCTGATGACGGGTCTATCAGCAGAGGCGGGTTTCCTGCAAAGCAGCAAACGGTGCATGGAAATAGCTCAGAAGTCTGGATAGCGCAGTTTTTGGATATCACTCGACAGCGATCGACAGTTCAGGGTGGCGAAATTGTGGCTTGTGGCCAAAGACTCCATGACTCCCTAGGTACGGATCCTAAGGTGTTATGGACCAGAGGCCTTAGTGTGCCGGACGGCGACACCTTTATGCAATGTGCGGGATACTTTCGCGATATAGTTGTGCACGCTATATCGCTCGAACGTTCCCTGTGTACACTCAAACGTCTGCTGGGTTCAGTAGAAGCAGGGGCACCAACGAGCAGGTACCAACAGACTTGTATACACACCCCCTCCAAGAGACAATAAAAAAATGAAATCACAGCAGGGTCTTGTGGGAGTCTTATTTGGCCACCACTGTTCCGGTTATCTTCACTTATATGGGTTACTTTGAATGCGATTTACAGATCAGGTATCCGTTTTTAATATCTGCATAGTTTAGATTTCAATATGATGGGAATGAACGTTTAGATTTTGGAAAATCGATATTCTGGGGCATAATAGGGATTGTCATAGTATTGCTTAATTTCCAGTCGAAAGGATGACGACTCCAGCTATGATTTCCATCTTAGAAAGCTAAAAATTGGCAGCGGAAGGAAAAAACTCATAGTGTGTTTGGACAAATGGTTTCGCAGCCGTTTTTTCCATTTGGGTCCGAGCCATTTTCACAAAAGTTCTTATACTGTGCTATATGTAGTGAAGCTACAGGCGGACCTCGAAATCTGTTGTCGAGTTTAGGATACGTTGATACATTCGTATTAAGAAGGTTGGAAAAATCATTCTCGTGGGGGAGAGATTGATTTTCGAAAAGCCAGTCCGAAGTTGTAGTCAACACGTGTCCCAACGGTGGGACATGTGGTCGTGAATAGGCTGAAGGAAGGTTGTAACTCTAAACGAGTGAATAGTACGGAAGTCAAAGGCAGGACAAGAAACAGCAGCGGCGAAGAAGATGACGGGGCAGCGGAGGCATCATCACCATCGCGTTATGGATTTATAGAGTCTAGGGCTCAACAGGTCGAGCCCTAGACAAAAGCTTGTTCGTAGCAAGTGCGTTCCAAAGCCTGGAGATTAGTTGTTCAATATGCTGATTGTAAGTGATCCGTATATCACGCCGATTTAATGCCAGCGTAATTTTTTCTTTGTTTTTCGCGGATTCCAATGTAGTTCGGAAAATGTCCGTTCCCAAAATTTATTGCCGATTACTTGTTCGTGCCCGTACCCGCGGCACTTTTTCGATTTTCGTCGCACGTTAATTGTCCGTGCGCCGTTGCAACCACCAACAACTAACGTTTGAATTAAGTAATTTGACCGAACGTTGTTCACGCAAAGATATATTGTTTTACTATTGTTAGCTGTGTTTTATAACGTTCTCAAATTGTTCAAAAAGTTCTGAGTGGGGCTGTCAGTCCATGCGGTTGGCGGCGTGCGTGTCGAGCGGCCGTCACGTAGACAATTTTCGCGCGAGGCGCAATTATAAGTCAAAGGTGAGCAAACTGCTTCAAAAGATTAATTGAACATTTTCAATGGTTTTCTACAATTAGCCTTTCGAATCGATTTACTCACCTCTGACTTCGAATTAGTTCTGTTTTCCTCCTCTCCATCATCCGTGCTGCTACATCACACGTGATACCGCTCACCATCAAATTACACTAAACGGTATGAAATTGCCCCTGAAAATTGAAAGCGATTTTGAAGAAACGCCGACTTACCCATCAGTGTCTCCTTGATGTTTTCCGGCAGCTTTCCAGTCACCGCCTTTGTAGCACTGTTGCTGTCAACCGACATGCAAAACGTTTGATGTTCATCACATCTCGACAGACATAGTATATAATAATTGTTTTGTTTAGTAAAAGTATGCATCAGTCGGTATTGCATAGAAAAATACATTGAGCTATTAACGACAAGTAGCCATCAACCCCTCATGCTGACACCACAGTTCATGGCGTTGGTGAGCAGTGTGGACACGCGGTCCCAGGGGCAAAACCGTTGTGTGCGCTTTGTGGAGACGCGGTTTCTTGGACCGAAATAGAGTTCGAATGAACGGCTGCGAATTTGAACGGACAACGTAGTGGCGAGTTTAACGCTCCTCATGCGTCCCCTGAGTAACTGGAGGTGTCTGGATATTAGTGTGTATAGCTTGCACCTACGAGATTTTCTGTTGGAGGGGGGAATTCACATGTACAGTTCAACTCCGCATTGCCGTGCAGTCCGCAAAATGCACGCTGCTTGCGAAAGCGTGCTGCGGCGCGGTTGCGAGTGTCGTAAGAGAGGGATGTGGGATCACCCGGGCACCAAAGGCAAAAACCGCCCGGGTGATCCCACATCCCTGTCTGAGGATACTCGCAACCGCGCCGCAGCACGCTTTCGCAAGCAGCATGCACTTTGCGGACTGAACGGCAATGCGGAGTTGAACTGTATGTGAATATGAACAAAAAAACTGTTGAAAAACTGTCTAGTAATACAGATTACAGATAAATTTCATCGCAGGAGCTTCAGGTGCCGATGATAGACGATGACGACCTAGAGTCGATCATCGTCACCGCTGGGACGGCGTACTCAGAAGGACGCTACGTGGAGGCACTAGAGTTGTACGAGAAGGCTATAGCAGCTAGGCCTATGAATGCAATCCTATTCGCCAACCAAGCTGCAATTCTACTTCGCCTCGACCGTGTGGACGAGGCTTTGGATAGCGCGAATCGAGGCATTGAGCTCGATCCTACATGGGCTAAGGTGAGAATTTGGCTGCATCATACAGCGCGATCGATTCAGCCAAACCAGCATTTGCACTAACTCTCCGACCCTGAAAAGAAGTGTCTACATTTCCTAGAAAGTAAGCAGTCCAGCTTATTCGGTCGTCCCGAGTATTAAGGAGGAGCCACTCGATAATTTTAATTCACTCACAACCGTAAGACCTATTAGGCGGGTTTGGGAATATGGCGACGCAATATGGCACGCGGTCGTAGATGGGTTGAAGGCAGTGTTCACGAAGAATATCAGATTCGAGTTCGACTCAAAAATGGGATCGTTCGATCGTGAGTAAACGAATAGTTAAGAAACGGCGAAGAAAAGCGCTAAAAATAAGAAAAAAAATATTAAAATCCAACGTACGTACAGGCTTAGGGCGCAGATGAGCTCGCGCGCCCTGCTAGTTTCCGCAAGCGCGAGCTAGCTGGGCGTGGCGGAAAACACCCGCGGCGCCACAAGCTCGTTTGAACGGGTGGTGGGGCGGGCTAAACAGGCGTACTGGGCTAACGAAATCTTCACTTGGCGGCCGTTTTTATCGATCTCTGGTCCATTTTCGCTGCTTTCTTCGACCCTATCCTCTCCAGCATCCTCCAGCTTAGTGTTTCACGCTTGAAACTTGAAAACGAGATTTATCGTGAACACTGCCTTTGAATCAAATTGATTATACTCCATTTTAACTCTATTACTAACTTGAATTAAATTTATTATGAGTACAAAAGCCTACTACTTATTCATTCAATTGAAGGCATATTATCGGCGTGGCGAGGCACTGCGACGCCTGAATTCGCTCTTGGATGCCGTCGTCTCTCTATGCGAAGGTGCTGCTCTGGATCCTTTAAACAACCTGATAGTTGATTCGTTGACGGATGTGGCGTCGCAGTTTTTCAGTGAGCTCTTCTAATATTAAGATGTGTAATGCTTGTTGGAAAACTGAGAGAAATCTCAGAAAACTTCCCACTGAAGCGTCTTGAAAGCCTCAATTTGGAGCGAGATCGATTCACAGTGATTACCACAGTTGGCCAGGAACTCACCTCTGCTGGATATACTCGAGGTGAATTAGCTTTTTTTGGAAAGTCTTATTGGAAGGATTGTATCACTGATTTACCCATACAGAAGCAGCTGTCGTGCTCAATCGTGCACTTCCTCTTCCAAGTCCATCGGTGCGTCTTCGCGAATCGGCACTGTCTGCCCTGGCGTCCGTCTACTTCCTGCTTGGAGAATATCAGAAAGCAGCTCAGTACTATGAAAAGCAGCTGGAAATCCGCTCACGGCTGAGTAAGCTGAAACGAATATTTCTTTGAAACAAATTATCAAGAAATCTGATCTACGTGCGACTGTCCTGGGGTGGCATGAATGAATGTTCATTCAGCAAATTCAGCAAGAAGACTTCATGCTGTTTCTCAAAAATTTCGAAAAGAGTTCCTCAAAACAAAATATGAGCAAATGACGCTCTCTCGTTCCCTTTTCAGAGATTTGTACCTTAAATACTTATTTAGACGGTGCGACGGCAGATGTCCACGAAAGCATTGCGAACTGCGCGGAATTGGCCGGAAGCTATCAGTTAGCTTTATCACACAGAAAGCATCGGATGAAGGTACACTCTCCCTTTGGAAATCGGAGCCGGACTCTGAAACTTGAACCGGCTCAGATTTTCGAACAAAGACTGCAGAGTGGCCTCGACGTAAGGCTCCAGCTACCTTAGCGAATCTCCTGAATATGAATTTTCAGTTTTTGGAAGGTGTGGATGCGATTGATGAACGACTGAAGATTGCACTCCTGTACTATTCACTTGGTCAAAATGATGGGGCTATTGAACAATACGATGCTGTCGACTACTCGCTGAGTTCCTTGCCCAGTGAGGAAAAGCGGAGGATTACGACGATGATTCGAATAGGAAAAGGAATCGTGTATGCTTCAATGGTGAGGCTAATTTATTGCAGCGTCTGAAATAGGAAAGAACGGTTGCCGCTCGTCCGTCGCAGCAACGTGTCGCAGAGGGCTGGCATACTGAAAAAATATGCCGGGGACTGTTGCTGCTACTTTGGCTTGTCGCTGTGAAGCGCGTCGCGACAGCGACAGGTTTAAAGGGCGGGAGTTCCGCGACAGCCGGTCGCTGTCGCTGTGCTCAGCGACACGACCATGTGTCGCAGAAGTGTACCATTGGCCTTACGCGGCACTGTCTATAGCACTCTGGTTCACAACAGGCGCTATGCCGCTAGACAAACCGTGTCAACTGACATCCTCGGAGAGATTGGACCTAGAAAAATTTGCGACATTTTGTCGAGGTGGACCTAAATCAGAATTCGACCTTGACCTAGAACAATCGCGACGAGGTCAAAGTGCTGCGGCGCATTGTATAAAGAGATAGGATATTTCCGACAGGGGAGTCAGAATTGTAAGGAAATTGAGGCGAGTCCGAGATCGAAAAGCCACAGTCGAGGTGCACTCTCGAGGTGGAAATTTGGTTAGAGGCAGGGCTCCCGATAAATACGGTTGTTGTGCCATCTACTTTACATGGCCATCAAAATAGTGAAAATAAATGAAGGTCACCGAGATTTCTACAAATGCTTGTTTTGCCCTCTCTTGTTTGCTCTTGAAGTACTTGATAACTACCTCAGAAAATCGCCGCATTCGATGCATGTCGAATGTGCGTTGAGCTCCAAAACAAGGCTGTCTTGAGCACAGACAGGGGACCTGCAGCTAGGGAGGCATGTGCTCCTACTTTGTTTCAAATTACAACATGTGACCCGACAAGTAAGAAGTTGAATGCGTGCATTGTACACACTCAACTCGATGACAAAACGATTTTCCACAAAAGGAAAGCATACGACGCAATCTTGAGACGGGATCCAGATGTTGGCGGCGTCGCCGGTTCACTTACTCGAGTTTGCGGTACTTGGCCTGCCCAGCTGCTGGTGACCTGGTCCAACCGCTGGCGGCCCCAGATGGTGCTCGGCGAGCACGCCAAGCCGCATTCAAGTTTACCGGCCGCGTCGCGTGTCGGTGTGCTGCTACGATAGCGCTGAACTATCTTGCAGCACGCGCTCATGCAATTAAATTTTGCCGCACGTTCTCCTGCGATGAAATTTTGCAGCACTTGCTGCGGTTTCGAGCACGTTCCCCCTAGATAGATCCTTCCGTGGTCACTCGAGTTGAATCCATGTTCGACTTGAATGTGACGATTTTCTGAGACCTTGAGAGACTACTGACTACTTTGAGAAAAAAAGGCGAAACAAGCATGCATACAGATCTCGTTGAGCGGGGGCGGGTGGACCCCTGTAATTAGCCGTTATAACTGGTCGCGGAGAATTTCTGTCCAATTTCTTATTCAATTTTACCTTTGTGATGTCAAGATCTACCATCTCATAAAGATAGCAAAACGACCTTTTATATCGCAAACCCTGCCTCTGAGGACAGGTGAAACAGTGTTCGCCTTGTGGGGGGGGGACAGATCCGAAGTTCTTAATATGGTCGCGAGCAACAAATTTTTCGAAGGCCATTTTTTGAATGTTCTACAAAGCAATGGCGTTTCATTAGCAGGGAACCTTCAAAGGACACTGAATTAATCACGTCATATTTCACTTCCTGTTTTGAAGCAGTTACAAGATTTTACTTCTTTACATCATATTTCACTTCCTGTTTTGAAGCAGTTACAAGATTTTACTTCTTTACAAAATTATTAAAATAAAGAGGCTACTTATTTTTTAACTTCTTCTTCGTACTTTTATACACTTTCAGTGCGGCCAGGACTGGTGCACCGTTGCTTTTTCAGTTAAGAATAACTCGAGAATCAGGTCCTCCAAAGGGTTTCTGATCTGAGCTTTTACTGCAAGGAACCCAACTCTGTCGATGTACTTGCTTATCCATCGCTCAGAGCATCTGAGCGTTGGATAAGCATCTGAGCGTCTGCAACTACCACCAGTTGAGAGATTCGGAATGGATGTCCACCCTTCCTCGATTCTTCTAACACCGGGGGTCGTATTCGCCAATAACCCGCCGGGTACCCGCCGGGTAGTCGAAGGGTAAATGAGGTGAAATTTCAGTACAAAACGCGCTCCACGGCCACCTCTCGCCTCCCTTGGCTTCCCTCGCGACCGCCGGAATTTTTCGAATAGCATAGCTGAAGACTGGCCGCTTCGCGATGGAATCTTTATCTTTTTGCAGTGATATCGATACGTAACACAGTTTGCATTTCCATCTTACATGGTGTAAGATGGGTTGATCTGCTCTTCTGCCGCGCGCGGTATCATCCCTTCCGCTTCCCTTCGACTACCCTCGGCGGGTTGTTGGCGAATACGACCCCGGGACTGTTATAATTTCAATATCAAGAATGTCATAACATGGAATCACGGTAAACGTGTCTTGATCACACACTAAAAAAAACATTCTCGGAGTAATCGATTTACTGAAATTGCTCTGAGAGAGGAGCATTTGTTATCGAAACAATTTTATCGCTTCCCATCCTGAGTTTAAGTTCAAGGACGGACGGATAAATCCAATTTCGACTCTATTTCTAAAGTCAATCTTGATACATAGGATACCTCTTATAGGGCGAAACAACGAAATGTCTAGAAGAGCTGAAGGATGTGTGTCCTTCAAATGAGGAGGACGCTATCAGAGTTGCGGATGCAGTCGTCGCCTCCCACATCAAGGAGGGTAACATTCAGAATGCAATCGAGTACCTGAACACTGTGTTGAAAACATCGTCTGAAAACAATCAGCAAAAGCTGGTAGGTTTCTCCTCTCAGGTCCTCTTTACTCTAATCATTCCAACACTCGTTTCAGTTCGGTCACACCTGCTTCCTACTGGCTCGTGAACACATTCGTAACGGTCGTCCAATGAGTGCCGTGCGATTGGCAAAGCGTATTCTCCGCTTGGCCAGGACGACGTCAGACCGATGCTTGGAGAGAGCTGGCCTTCAGTTAATGGCTGCAATCTATGAAGAACAGCACGACCTACAATCTGCTATCGTCTTATTCCAGAAGTATCTTGAACTTCCGGGAGTCAGCGTTGTGGAATCAGTGAATGCATTGCTGAGGCTGTCGGCTTTGGCTGAGAAAACTGGAAGCGATCCGTTGAAGCAGCTGAGCGAAGCTCTAAATCTAGCCATCGAGTCTGGGAATCTCGACCTCGTGGTGCTGACCCGTTCGGCGACGCTTCGCCATCTAATGGCACAGCATGACGATCATCATGAGAAGATCTCACAGCTGCTCTCTTTGCAGAAGGAATCCTTGAAGACTGACATAGGTATGCTTCGCCAACTTAGGTACATAAGTAGCAGAATTTTTCAAACCTTAGTAAACTAGATCTTTATGTAAGTTAGAATCCAAAGATATCTGTAAAAGCACCATCTCAGGTGTGACATCACGGTCGTTGATTTTCGAGGATTTAGCGATATGTGAGACTGGAGAGACAAGCGGATTGAATGAGCTGCACGCACTTGAGCAAAGTCTCACCGAGGTGCATACCTTCCTTACTTTTTGCCTGTACGATGTCATACCTATTTTGAGATAATTTCTAGCTTTTTTGACAATTGACTGATTTCCAGCTTGTGCTTTCACACAAAATACTGGTTGGCACGCTCTGAATTCAGGCGCAAGAAGGCAACAACCTCCGTCGGGAACTATCCCTATTGGAGAAGCTGGGCGATTGCCTATTGTCCATGGAAAGATTCAAGGACGCTGAAGGGTTCTTCCAACAACTGCTCACCTTGGCTCAGCAACTGCGAGCTGTTACTCAGATCAAACGAGCTTACATGAAGCTGGCGATGTGAGCTAGCCGCTGAAGAAAAATGTGTACGAAATGAGAAATGGTTTTTTCTTCTTCAGTTTGGCTGCAGGATCCGATCAATGGCCTCGATGTGCCGAGCTCGCCAAAAGAGCTCTGACCTTATCTCGGTTTTACAGTGATCACGCCTCAAAGGCTCACATGATGTTGCTCATCGGCAGGGCGGAGCTGTCCAGGTACGCCCTAAAAATCTTTCTGAACGCGAGTTCCTTTTTCTGCCCATTGAGTGAGATCGTGTAGACCTTCCATAGGTTAGGAAGTTCTTACCAGGTCAGAGAGATCTCAGTTTCACTGTAGGTATTGATATTTTAAAAAAGCTATTGTGCTGGTTAAAGTTCAAAAACACAAGCGCTGGAACAGTCTCTACAATTATCGATCAGATGCTCACTCCCATAGGGAAGGCATTGTGTTTCTAGGCGAAATCATGAAGTCGCGCAGTCGATATTCAAGAAGACGATCGATCTCTCAACGGAGCATGGATGCCATGAAACAAAGACGCTGGCAAGCCGACTTCTGGTAGACGCGGCTATTGGCGGAGGTCAGAAGGACACGTGCGTGAGTGGTTTTCATAAGAAATCGTATAATAGTACATAAATATCCTCTGTATTGCAGATTCTGGAACTTATCCGCTCCCACATGTCGCTGTTTGAGCACGAGACGGATCAGAAAGCTAGACTCACCGCTCTCATTCGTTTCGGAAGATTCAGTGCTGAAACTGATCAGTTGACGAGTCTGAAGATTGTTGCAGTTGTCAAGAGGATTATTCCAAATCTCGTGGAACAAGATCAGGTCGGCTTCATCCAAGAAGAATTTTGACAAATCTGTTGCACAGAGTTGTGAACCGTGTGAAAGACAGAGTTAAGGAAACTTTGATCATTTCAGATCGACATGCTTCTGGAATGCTTCGATGTCTATTGCGCGCTCGGGATGCTCGATGAAGCATGGCGACTTTTAAACAGAATTCTTTGTTTTACCTACTTGAAGGAAGAAGCTCTCAGAAGGGTTAGGCTTTCAGAATGCCACTCTCAGAATTCTCATTGCACCCAGCTCACTGTTCTGGCCGTGTTCATTGGTGTGCCACAGGGTGGCTGAAAAGTATTGGCGCGTACAAAAACGTTGTTATTTTGAGCCAGATGCGCTACCTAATGGTATTTTCTATTCCACGAAAGCGAAAATAGGGCAAATAATAACGTTAAAACCAAGTGCCTAAAACTTTCATCTTTTGCGTTTAAAGGCCGCGCAGAAAACCATATATTATTTTTTCTTGTTTTTGTATGACTTGGACCCTTAGTAAACGAAAGTGTGGAAAGAGCCTCTGAAAAAACTTCCATTTGTAAAGAAAATCCAGCATGAAAACACTGTTAAAATGAATTTGAATTTCGCGTCAAAATCGTTTCTGAAGTTTTTCTGCATTCGGAGGTCTGTGCCCGTATTCATGAAACCTTGGGAGCCTCCCGGGAAGGTCCAAAGTCCTCCCGCTGTTGAACGAGTTTTCGATGTTGGACCTTCCTGGGTACCCGGCAGGTAGGCAGAAAGGCTTCCAGCTACCTGGCGGGTAGACAGGAGGGTTCCTAGCCACCTAGCAGGTGGACGCAGAGAGTTGCGGCTGTCTGCTAGGTCGATCTCACGTTTCACAAAATGATCAATATCTCCATGGCAGGCAGAGAGCGCTCTGCCTATCCACTCGCACAATTGGTGTCTGGTATACATTGGATCCGAATCAAAAAATTTCGGATACTCGGATTTCGGATAACTCAAAAATCAAAGGTCTTAGATATCCGACTCAAATGGATAGAGTCAAAATAACATCGGATAATCCGAGTCATTCGGATAGAGAGGCTAAACGGATATTCGGATCTCGGATCAATCCGAAAACTACGTTTTTTCGGTGATTCGGAATTTGGATCATTCGGATTTTGACCTTTTTTCGGTGAGTCGGAATCCGAATATCCGAGTCGGATATCCGGTCGGATACAAGTGGGTATAATGCACTCTGATTTTCAGGAAAAAAAGGTTTTCTACCGTACCAAGAAAGAAACATTCATTGATAATCATCTTTATATCGAAATATTTGCAAACCAATTCTATTTTTGAAAACGCGTTCATCAATTTCGTAAATACCCGCGAATTCCGGTCTGAACCTGCCCCACCGTACCATCAATGCGCCATACTCGCAAGAACAAATCAAACGAAGAGGAACAATGCCTTATATGCGCAAAATCTACGCTGACGATGCGTAGAAATACGCCGGAAATTTCACACTGTGCGCCAATCGTATGTCTGTAGTGTCTCATGCAAACTGGGGCGTCGACAACAGGTTGGTCCGCCCACCATGAGCTACCGCTGGCCAACGCGCCGATATTTGGTAGGGCCGTGGCCGCTAGTTATGGGCTGGTCGAGCTGTTGTACAGCTAGCGTTTTCGCGCTCTAGATAGCTCAAATCCGCAATCGCGTTCAGTCCTCATTATCACAATCGTAGACGCGAAGCGGTTGTTTTTGAAAAAATCAACTAGAATCATTCTCAAAACAACCGCTCCGCTTCTACGATTGTGATAATGAGACTTTGCGGACTGAACGCGATTGCGGAACTAGATCATAAAAGGGAAGTATACGACGCATTTTAGGCATCCTTCAAATGATAAGATGCAGGGCAGCCGGTCCAATTACTCAGCTTTGGGGTATAGGCCCCGCCCTGCATCCGGAGGCCCTGCCCATCCTGTGGCGGCCCCAGTGGAGTATAGTTGTACACAAAGGAAATTTTCGACAACTTTCGAAAAAAAATCCAACGAATTTCGAAAAAAATTTGGAAATTTCGATCAGTTTCGAAATTCGTTCGTTTGACCTCCGAAATTTCGAAAGTTTTTCGAAATTCGTTCGTTCGAAATTCTTTCGAACGAAATTTTTTCGATTTTCGTTCGTTCGACATTTTTTTCGAAATTGTACAATTGTACAGTGGAGGCTGGGCGACTCAGCCGCGACGCGTGTCGGTGTAAAGTAGTTCCTGAGCTAGGTGAAACAGTCCTGCAGGATGTGAACTGCTGCTAAATACATAGGCCGCTAAATGCGACAAATCGAAATGTCAACAGCCTGACAACAAGGACAACAGGGAGCAACGGGCAGGACTCCGGCTGACGATGTGCGCGATGTGAGTTGTCAACAGGGAGCAGTCTGTCAACAACTCAAAGGGCTACAGTAGAACGAAATCCGCATGGCTACAGTAGAACGAAATATCGAGTCGTGACATCAGATACACTTTTTTGGGTAACAGCATATCAGCCGAATCTACCGATATCCGACTCATTATCCGATGCGAATCATCATATATTTCGGATATTCGGTATCCGAATCATTATCCGACTCACAGCACATTTCGGTGATTCAGATTTTGAATCAAACGGATTTTGGGGTTTTTTCGGTGAATCGGATTTTGGATCACTCGGATTTTGAGGTTTTTTCGGTGAATCGGATTTTGGATCACTCGGATTTCGACGTTTTTTCGGTGATTCGGATTCTGGATCATTCGGATTTTTAAGTTTTTTCGGTGAGTCGGATTTTGAGTCATGAAAATTTCGGTTCATTCGGATGGATATCCGAAAATGAGTGAGTCGGATCCAATGTATAGTGTCGGGTATGCTATGCCCGCCGGAATTCATTGATAACGGAGGTGAGGCACAGCAGCTATAGTTGTGCCATTCGAATAGATTCGGATCGATACATTCGAATAATTGCCATTCGAGTACGTATTCACTATCGGAATTTCTAAAATCGCACCATTCAGATACTATTCAAAATCGGACCTCAGAAAAGAGGCCATTCGAATCTATACAAAAATCGGACCTCAAAAAACACGGTCATTCGAATTGTTTTCGGTATTCGAAGCCTACTATTCAAATGTTCATTCGAATAATTATGATTTCGATTAGTTTCGAATAAATTTGCCCCGTCGTCGTTATTTAAAGTGTACGGTGGGTGGCCATGTATTCCATTGTAAAGCATGGTCACGTCGAAGGATTTCGAAATCACTTGGCGCCTCGCCGCGTGCAAAATGCGGTAAAGCGACATGATTTAGTCAGGGTCCAGCAGCCCGTTGGCAAAGGCCGCAAAACACTTACGACCCCCCCCCCTCGGAGGTCAGTCCGCGCCCAAAAATATGGGAAGTTTTGACGACCCCCCACTTCAGGAAAAAATTCGGTCCTTCTGTTTTTCATATAAAGAATTCAGTGAGAATCAAAGAAAAAAATAAAACGGAACTGTATGAAAAACAGCCCGCCCGTAGCCCCATCAAAAATCATCCTATAAAAAAGTCGGCAGTACGCTGATTTAAACAAATTTCCAGCAGTTCACCACTAGCCCGACCAGAATTCATCCAGAAAAAAATTTGGGCGGGCTGGAATATGCAAAAATTGTAAAAAAAAACAATCCGACGCCCTTACAAACGCGGGCGTCAGTCGTGAATTTTGGGCACTGAAAGGAACTTTACGGGCGGATAAAGCTTGATGAATATTAACGATCAGAACATTTTATGCAAACATATTTTTTGCTATACCTTGTATTTGACACATGTGTGATCTACTAGATTACAAGGGCTTCCGGAGAAAATGTCCATGGCTAATTTTTTTATTCACCTCAAAATTAGATAAACGTCAGAGTTTCCCTCCCTTTCTCTGAAATCGAAAAAGTTGTTGGCCTAGGAGAAAAGTCCTCACAAGAAGACAAATTTTAATTTCAGGTGTTTCTGAGATATCGACGCCTAAAAAAGGCGGTTTCGGGCATTTGCTCCTGTAATCGATTACGAATTGAAGATTGTAATCATAATTTTGACTTTTTGCCTAATTGATGACGTCATTTTTCAGTAATAATTTAATAGAAGAATCCGAAAAATACCGATTCGCCTCCACTCGGGCGAAGAATTAACAAGAACGACCAAGGGTGATATGGCAATAATAAAACGCGCCCATGCCTCGCGCCCTTCCCACAATGGCGTCCGAGCCTGGCGCCCTTCATGGCGCCTTACATATTTTATTATTATTTCGGAAGTTTGAGAAGCTGGGAGAAAAAGCTCTGTGCAAATTTCGACACAGTCAATTACCTCCAAGTCTGGACCCTTGGTGGTCCGAAATCCTATTGCTGAAAGGATGCCACCCGTTGGATAGTGATGTCAAAAACCCTGCGATTCGCCAACGTGGCTTGCCAACGTCACTTTACCTCGCCCGGATCCCTGTAACCAGTTGGGTTGGCAAATGAAATTGTGACAATTTGTGGGGAAATCTATGAGGATTTCTGCTTCTTTTTTTGTAGTTGAAATTTTGATTTTAATGGGGGGTCGTACGTCTTATAGTGGATTTTTAGGATAAAGTACAGCGAATTTCCTGCTAAAAGGGGATTAAAAACAGTTGAATGGACTGGAAACTGGTTCTAAAAAGGTTGTAAACAGTTGCAATTCCCTTTTTAACTCGCAGAAACCATTTTTCCACATATCCTACTACGTTCTTTACTTTTTTTCAATGATTTATATATATTCTCCTTCACGAAAATTTTACAATCCCTCTCCAACTTTTCGTTTTTCCACGAAAATTTTCACCACCCTCCTCACCACCCGCTGGCAAGCTATCCACACCTGCTGGACCCTGGATTTGGTGTGTATGAACCAGTTGAGCACTCGTGTAAATCGGTCCGCTAATCCTGGGATGGTGGGCTGGTGGTAATAATTGCGACAGGAGGTTGACCAATTCTGCAAACACTTTGCCCGCATTTTTTACTGAAAAAAATATTTAAAGCGATCGTTGAAGACAGTATTCAATAATAATTTGTATGTCGATATCATTAGCTGAGATGAAGGGTTGACTGCCTGGCAGAGTTGAATTTGTTAAGATATTGTGCAAAGATGAAAAAGTGGAAATTCTTCGAAGGCAACGATTGAAACCGCCTCCAACTTATCACCAGAAATCGTAAGGTCCGTGGCCCATTGCAACGACAGCGTTGAAAACCGGCTTAAAACGAAAAACTAATAGCAATATGCGATATGCAGCAATATGCACACCACATTCAAGTTTTGAGACCGAATGGCGGGAAAGTGTGAGGCAAAGGGGACATGGCACAGGCGCGCACACGCTCACGATGAATGGCAGTAAGCTTCACTCCGAATTAGAGGATACATTGACTGCTCAACTTCATGTTTTCAACTGGGTTGTTTTCAGTTTGTCAATTCGAAATTTATCGAAAATTTATGCGAATATATTGGAAGCGAATCTATTCGGAATTCGGAACTCGAAAAAAGGAGTTATTCGAATATATTCGAAATTCGGAGCTCAAAAAAAGGGCCATTCGAATGTATTCAAAAATCGGACTTCAAAAAAGGGGATATTCGAATCTATTCAAAAATCGGACGTTAAAAAGGGGTTCATTCGAATCTATTCGATATTCGGTCTTTTCGTCCAGGGCACAACGATAACAGCAGCCTCCTACCCGGCGGTCTCCTCTCCGTTTCTTCGGGCGGCTACTCATACCTGTCTCTGCTCTCACAGGTGGCGAAAGGGGGGGGGGCACCACTATTGAAATCTCGACAGGAGAGGCACAAAAGTGGTTGCCATACGCCGGGCACGAGAGCATAACGTTCCCTTCTTGCACTCGCGGTTTCATGAATACGGCCACAGCATGTAGAGTTTGTCCCATAAATGTTTTGCATGTTGTTTGATGTTCGCATCAACATTAAATGAGAAAGTGCGAGATGATCGACCTCACAGCAGTTTTGGGGTGGTCTTAACTTTTAAGGGGTGCATTCTCTAAGCCTCAAATTTTGTGGGTGATGTCAGCTAGCCCAATGGTTTGATTGCACACAAAAAAACTTGGAAATGATTTCCAGCACGCACGATGCCTTTAAACAAGCTTTCAAAGCAGGTCCAAAAAACGGATGGTGCGCCGCAGGCAGCTCTGGTCTGAAACGTTCTAATATAGTAGAGCTTTACGACGCAGATGTTTCAACTTGAAGCAGTTACTGGAACTCCTGGCGAATTCTCGTAGAGGGAGACGCTTCTACTTTTGACCAATGGGTAGGCTCACTGGCCTGCTGGAAGACTCCACGAGTGCTATTTGGCTCCTATATACTTTGAATTCACCCAGCGTTTTTCTTTGCGACGCCTTGGCATCATTCTTTATCTATAAAGAATAGAATTTGATGTTCCTTTCACCGTGGTTGTAACTTCTGCTTTAACAATGAAAAAGACGACAATAATTTTCAACACTATTTCTTGTCTTATTTTCGCTCCTTCAAAATGAAATTTTCTCAAAACTCACATTTCGAGCGCCAACTCCTTTCACTACTCTCCTTTGAATAGAGCGTGCCAATTTCCGTTCACTCCATCTGTTCAACGCCTTCTTGATCATGAAGAGTTTCTCGCCCGACCCTAAAACACCTTCTCTGCCGCGCAACGCCGATTTTGTGTTTCCCCGCTTGAAAGTCTGCGTCTAAGCAAAAGGCGAATATCCAGGGAGAATCGTTTAAGCATTGTTAGATGTCTTATTTTTGTTCCGTTACAATGGAAAATGCCATTAGGTAGCACATATCGTTTGATATAATTGCGTTTTAGTCTACGCCACTACTTTTAGCCACCCTGTAGAGTTATCCAATTAAAGGCACTCTTCGCGCTAAAATATGCTCGTCTTATTTTCCTCTCTGTGCCCTTTTCTGGGTATGGACTAGTAGAACCTATAAGAAAAAATCGCGAAAAAAAGCTGTTCTAGGCCAAACTTGAAGCCTGAACTTCCTTGTCTTTTGATGGTGGACGAGCCCACCCCACATCATCGGCATCGATGATCTCTAGTATCAAGAACATCAGCTGGCTTGAAATTGAATTTCAATCAATGAAGATTGACTCATCTAGTCAAAAACATTGACTGAAGTGCTTGCTTTCATTGTTCAACTGTTTTATTAGGTAAATTTGCATTTATTTCTTCCTCTAAGTGTCGATGATTTTCGACTGCTTGGCATGAGACTGTGATTTTTCTGTGCACGTGTGCACGAACTGGAAATTTAGGGTCTTAATAACTCCAATTCTAGCCCGTTTCTCATCGCGCTACCTTCATAGTTTTTGAGCTGTTTTTTGATCTGAGCTGATTTTTGTAGTTTTTTCGATAACGTTTTTCATCGAGATCATTGCCTTTAAGAGCTTGTCTTACTCTTCCAATTACATTTATCTTCCAACACTGTCTCCGTCCGAGACTGCGTATGAGATATCACGACATAATCAACATTTGATGCCGAAAGAGCCTGTACAATTTGGGCATACCTGAAGACGGAAGCCATTGATTACTTTGATACTTGAACTTCCTCTTAGGCTGCTGCGACGAACTCTATGATTGCTGGGTGCCGTATCTTTAACTGTCCATCAGCGACTTCTTGCAGCAGTTGCGTAATATTGTTGGCTGTAAGGTTGATCGTAACGAATACTTCTTCATCCTTCCTTTGCTGCCCGACGTGGCCCGTAGGATGAGTCTTCGTATGATGAGTCCACGTTGACACCGACTTGATTGTCAACTTGTCGGGTGCCCCTCCGTCCTCTAGCTAAGCTATACACCAATGCTCATGGTCAACCCTTTATATACCGTCCCGTCTTCATTTACAAATAGTCCATTGTTAAATGTTCCCAGGTGACGGAGAGGTTAATGGTGTTTCCTTTGTGGCGGCGATTCCATCCCATTTTCGATATTGTTGAAAGGGGGTATCTGACTACAAAAACTCTAACACTTTTGGCATTTTTTGCCCCGAAATTCGCTCTTCAACTTCGTACAGTGCAGGAGGTAAGCGGCTTGATGTTTTTTTCTTTTGTACCATTGCGGTGACAGCCTGTTTCCAGGATGTTTTGGCTCTTATGGTGTGCCACTTGCGACTGCAGCACTGGGCAGGAGCTCTGGCATGTGCCGAAACTTGTTTATGTGACCGCCCAGTAGCACGCATTCCCAATGGCCTTTTTGGCAAGAGCACGTGTGAGGAGGCAGTACAACAAGTGCTGTTTCAAGCCAAGTGGAAGGTGGATCGATCTCTGCACTGGACCGACCCTTCTTCCTTCAATGGTGAGCCCCACGAATGTTGATTTCGACGGGTCTTCCCATCCGCATTCATTTCAGACACCACCTTCTGCCAACGATTTGACGTGGCCTGCTCCAGAATCCCTCGGGAAGGCGTCACACTTTCGCCAACTTCTCGTGCTCATCTCCACGCTCTCATACTTCAAGAAAAGTTTGACCTCATGCATGAAGCGGCACGTCCTGTGGAAAAAATCATTTGTGCTGCTAACATTGGCTGCAGTGAAATGATAACCATGTGGTATGATGTGAGTTGAGTACTGTGCTTCTCTGGGCCAAATTCCGGTCCGCAATTGCGTCTCGACACGCTTCGCGGCCGCACGCGCTCGAGTCAATCGAGTTTCCAGCGCCAAAGCCAAATCGTTGTGGATTTTTTATAAAGTTTTCTCCAACGTTTTTTAGTTTCCAGTTTCCAAAACCCAACTAGAGTCAACAGATCGGCGCCGGAAACTTTTCTGACTCAAAAGCGCGCGGTAGCAAAGCGTGTCGAGACGCAATTGCGGACCGGAATTCGGCTTAGATAAGCACAGTACAGTCTTCACATTTAAAAATCGCTATGGCCTGTCCCATATCTCTAGGAAGCCGCAGCGCAGCTATTATCTCGCTATCTTGGGAGCGGAGTGGTTGTTTTTCTATTCCTACCATTGTGTTTTCTCAAATACAACAGTTTGATTTCTATGATAGGGATATTATAGCAGCGTCGCGGTTCACCAAAGTTAGGAGATGGTCGATACCTTGTTTCTTGGAGAAAATGTATTACAGCAACTGCTAAGTTAGCAACTACTCATACCCTTCCTCTACATCAGCGTGTTACGCGCCATTCAGAAAAATGTAAACAACTTACCTGTAATATAAATATATTGAATGTCTCAAGCGACTTACATCTAAATTACATGTAACTCAGATTTATATTCCCTGTAAGTTACACTTATGTTACATGTAACTCACATCTGTATAGTCATCATGGGTAGCCATCACGCGTCGCAGACGACACGCGAAGCAGAGAACGCTTCCGCACTCGTCCCAGACAACACGTCAAGTGGGAAACGCTGTGCGTGCCTTCCCTGTCAGTGTGGGATCAAGTACCTCAAACTTGGGTAATTGAACCTACGCCTGTCCTAAGGCTTACCCCGGGAGTGCGTCGCATACTCCCCCTGAGGCGCACTGCACGCGGTATCCCGTCGATACGTTGCATGTAACTTAAATGAGCTGAGATACATAAGTCACAAATAACTTACACCGGCTTCGATATGTTACAAGCAACTAGTTTCCGGCCATTTATGTTACAAGTAACTTGTTTTCATTTTTCTGAGCAGACGCACCGTCATGACATTGATTACCCATAATCCCTACTCAGAACGCCATAGAGGTTTCATCCACTGCGTTCATCACATTGTAGTGAACAGCACCGAAAAAGGACTGAATGAAACAATAGAACGCAGTGCCAATTTTTTCCAGGAACTTATTGAATATTACCTGAGAGAGGAAGCGGTCGGGATCGATATTTTCCCTTCGTCGTCGACGGAATTTGAGCTAAAAGTTGCAACGGTCTTTGTTGCCCTCCATCATGAGGCGTTTGATGAGCAGTTTCAAGTGCTGGGTAAGACAGGCGTTTACCTTAGTTATTACAACTATATTGAGGTTCCGTTCAGAAACGAGCAAATGGTTAATGAACAAACGGCTCGCAGCCAATCATGGTCGCTCCATCGACCCCCTTCCCGTGTTAGCAGCGCCCGCAGATAGTGCGTTTGCCTACGTCTATCGTGTGGGAAACGTGGAGGTTATATGGAAGACGTTTAAAGGTAGTTGAACTCCCATGCTGATGTAATTATCTGGTCAGCGCATTTATTCAGGGCGGAAAGTCGCAATATTTTATCGGCTTTGGAGTGGAGATCTCACGTTCCTTGAAGAGTGTTTGCTGCGGTATTTGCAACGACGAGGGATCCCGGAAACCACCCTGGACAACTGTCACGTTGATGAGATTTTCGTTAATGAGCTAAGTGACATTCCTGATGGGCCGAAGTCTTACAATGCATGGGAGAGCAGTGATCAACATCGGTGAGATTTAATCATTTTTGTTTTTTTTTTCGTATAGGTATACTTGCCTATACCGGACTTCCAAAAAGATAAACCATCTAATCGAAGACAACAGAGATCAAAAAGAGTTCAGATTTTCTATTTTACCGAAAATTTTGTAGATACCCAATGCGCAATTGATATTCCGGGTGGATAAATGAGAGACTTAGGTTCTCGAGACACTAATCTTCACTACTATGTATGGGACACTCGAGAGGGTGCTTTCCAAATATGGTGGCAGAGTTTGAAACGTCTTCCCGTCGACATTCGCGCAAGCACAATCTCTTTCAAGAATCTGTCCCTTTCAGAGGATCTCTCATTGAAGATTTACCAATCTTTGAAATGTGTGATGATGATTCTTTCAAATAAATGGTGGCCAGGAGCCTGTGGGGTCCCAATTCGTACAAAATGAATAGCCGCGTGGTCCCTTTTAATTATCATACCTACTTTCCGCATGAGATTGAATTGCTCCAATGGGGTCCCTCTGAAGCGGAGAGAGTATCTGCTTGAAAGCGCATGATCGACGAAATCTTTGGAAGCCTCTATACTGAAAGAACGCGGAAACGGAAACTCCCTGGCGGCAACATTCGTGGTACAAATGGGGTTGAAGATTCTGCAACGAATTTTGTACTTCGTGATTTTTAGAAAAATCGATAATCAATCGAGTTTATCGATTTTTCAGAACAGTTAATGATATGTGTACAGATCGGTGCGAAATCTTCAGGGGCACCTATGCTCAAAGTATGACGCCTGGAAGACGTTAGGGAGACGAAAAAAAGCGGCTTGGATGCAGCTACATAATTTGAGCAGAGAAAGACTCCAAATTTGGACATCGGGAGTTCGCCCTCGCGTTATTTTATAGAGGGTACAAGAACCTTTAACAACGGTGACTATTTTCTAAGCAGACAACCTCTGTTTCAAAATGATCCCCTTGAAGTAGTTCTCTCAGGCGATTCTCTGCCACCTCACAGTTCGGCTCGTTCTCCCAATCTCCGGGTGGGCTTCTGTTGCTTTCCGGGCCACTGCTGTTGCTATTCGGGCAACTGCTGCTGCTGTGCGGGCTTCTACTGTCCCCCCGGACAGCAACAGTAGTGACCCGGAGATTGGGAGAGCAAGCCGAACTCTCCGGCGGCTCCGTTCTTGTTCGGTGCGGCTCGGGGCCGAGAATCGCCTGAGCACGTTTACGTCTTAGAAGGAGCGATTGCCGAAGCCAACTATGTGATGATTTGTACTGGGATTTTGGGGACCCTCGAGGTTTCATTTACCAGTTTTTTTTTTACAAAATGGTTTTGCTCTCCGGAACTCGGTTCATTTTGAGAAAGAGGTTTGTTGAAGGCAGCCGCCTATACTGGGTGATTGAGGACGCGCTTATTTAGGCGCGGCAGGATTAGAACGTTTGTCACCATATTTGAAAAGCACCTCGTATGTTTGGTAGTAAACATGGATGTGTGAGATCTGATTTGTCTTTAAAACACAAAAAAAGAACTATTTGCAGGTGCGAAGGCATTCTAAATCTCATCGGATTGTTCAAGTGCCACCCGAATAAAGAACTTGCTCGATTTCCTATGGAAAGGCTCAAAGAATTGTCAACAAGTCTGCTTGCTATTGTGGACTCCTCGGAACATATTCTCCATCCTGCACTCTGCTTCTCATTTGAGAATACTCCTCCCATCGTCATAACCAGAGGTTGTCTCTTCACATTGAATCAACTTACAACGGTCATTAAAACAGAGAATTTTCAGGTTCTTTAACCTTTGAGACGATTCGAGCTCTGTTTCTCTGTGGAACGGCTGTTGTGATTGAAGTGGATGGAACAGCTTCCGATCGGGAAGTTGAAAAACTGGTCGAAAAGGTCAGTATTTTTTTGTGGTCGGAGTCAAGCCTGTTTCTTGAAGAAGGCAGAGTAACAGTTCGTTTCAGATCTGTGGTAGCAAGAATACTACAGAAGTTTTCTCTTCCTATACGACCTATATGAAGTCGCGAACGGCCTGCAACTCTTTTGACGTTTTGCTCGAACCCTTGGACAATCTAAGAAAGGACATTAATTCAATGTTTATCCTCCCTGAGGTCGAATTTGTTAAGGAAAAAGGTGAAATCTATGATAACAGTTGAACTAATAAATTGATATAACCAAAATAATGAGGTTGTAGAGAAATTAGAGCATGGAGCGATGCTGTGAAATTCATTCAAGACAGGATGCAAAGTCACAAAGGAGGCTGCTGAGCACTGACTCGTCTAGATGCAGCTTTCGGGCTTAAGCATGGATGTTAGGTTTTCGGTAAACCATGGGCGACCAAGGACGCACTAATATTAAGACACCTGTGATGCGAAGAACCAACAAAAGAGGCCGGAAAATACCTATTAGACCGGAGTTGATGGCGGCGCGGGAAACGCATCACGTGGGGGAACCGAAAACCCTCACAGTTCTATGCTAAGCTCAACTTCCAATTCCTAGAAGTTGCTGTGGCCATATTCAACCGTTTTCAATTTTTCATTTCAATATTCGCTCACCACAATTAAAATCAGATTTGCTTAGAAAGCCATCTGAGAAAGATGGCTGAAAAACGGTTTCGTTTTTCAGAAAATGCATCAAACTTACGTGATCCGCGTGTACTAGTTACTAAATGCTGTATAATAGTTTTTTCAAGTGCGGCTTTTAACTAAACTTCGTTTACCTTTTTCACTTCAAGTTCACTTCTTTCCATGTTGACTGGGAAGCGTGGAACAGACTAAGGATAAGAATAGTTCATAATTAAGAAAAAAATTCTTTGAACTTTTCGGTACACTGTGGCAAAAACACGACTCCTCCACAATCATACTACAAAGTATTGTGTATCGTGGTTCAGTGGTAAGAGATCATCCAACAAAAAAATTTCTAAATCGTTTTTTAAATCTAACATTCTCTCGCTTTGATGATTTTCGCTAAAAATTCCGAAATTCCATCATTCAAGGTTGAAAACTTATTAAGTCTGAAAGATAGACACATTTTCACGCTCCCGAAACCCATATTTACTACTGCTAGTTCGATCAAAGTTACAATGAATACGAAGAACTGTGGAGGGAGTGTAACGTCGGCATGGATCGGGAAGAGACTTCGCGTTCACTGTCGAAGGTTGGTGCAAACTCGGTGCCATATGCTATAGCATAGGTGCGCCGAGTTTGCACTAACCTTCAACAGTGAACGCAAAGTCTCTTCCCGATCCACGCCGATGTTATGTAGAAAAACACAAAGAGTCCCTCACACATGAACATGTGGCCTAGTGGTCCAAGGCGCTGTGTTGGGCATCCGTCTCGTAGGATGGTGCGGTGCTGGTTCAAATACGTCGGATATTGAGAGTTTTGCATTCAACGCTACTCTTCAAGAATGGTTCTCGTTCTAGGGTGGCAACCATAGGAGGCATCTAGGCGTCACCGACCTCAGGTTGGCTGCCTCTTTAAAGGCAGGGTTCGCGATAAAAACGAATTTTGAGCTCTCTTCATAAGAATGTAGATTTGGCCATCACAAAAGTAAAAGTAAGTGGAAAAACCCGGAAATTCGCGGGAAAAACGCTCAAAAACAAAGTATAACGGTTAATTACCGGTGTCGGCCGGCCCCCTAATTAACGCGATTTTCATTAATGCTTGCTTATCCAACATTTATTTTGCTGTTCAAGTAATCAGTAGTCTCCAGAAATGTTCAGAAATTACTTTAGAAGCAAAATAAAAGTTGACAAAACAGGCTTTTACCCAAATCTCGATAATTGGGGGCGGGAGGGCACCAAGCCATAACTTTCTCCTGAGAGTTTTTTCTCCAATTTTTTACTTATTTTCACTTTTGTGATGGCTAGATCTACCATTCAATGGGTATAGCACAACAACCAATTTTATCGAGAACCCTGCCTTTAAAGTCACCACAGTGGGGGATTGCTACTGGCCCAGGGTCGCACCTCCCAACCAACTGCTCCACTTGTGCTGGGGCTTTTGAACTTGGATCCTCGTTCATGGTCTAGACTGTGGCGAGGGGGCCTCTGAGAGAAATTGCCGCTGCGGTTCCGCGATTTCATATGATGTTAATTAAGAATTATAATACAACTAAGGGGGTCTAAGAACGAAAACACGCATCTGCGGTTGGTACGTTCTCTGTCTGATGAGGACCGAGGTTACCGCCGTTATTGCGTTCAAGTAAATACGGAATTTACCCCAACTTTGTGATATTGAACCGGCGACGATCTCGTTTTACCACACAGGCGCGACGCGGGTTCGCTGCTGCATCCTCGCGGAGCCGGCGCGGTTCTAACGCAGAGCCGCTGTGGTACTATCGCAGCAATGTCGTGGCGTTATCGAGGCTCAAGAGTCTTGAGCGAGCGGGAAATGGTTCAATCTGAAGGCCAAGTTTTGAACGCAACGTTGAACCCAACTCACCATCTTCTGCCCACCATATCACCCTCTGACGACCGGAGTTGCACTCAATTGCCACTTTGATATTCCTGTTAAGTTGCGATTTCGTGAAGTTTGCTACCACCCCTGGTGTCCTTCAAGGCTAATCAGACGTCAATTTTCAGATAATCAGCGACTGCTTTTCTTCTTTCGAACCATATTTGCCTATTGGAGTGTTTATTAAACGATTGAATTCGAAAAATGAAGAAAAACTCCTTGGCTAGATGAGAAACTTCTCTTGTGCTCTCCCTCAAACGAGCCTCGCCGCTGCCCGTGGTCACCTCCACCTGTCTCCACCGCGACTCCTTTATAGAATACAGGCTGCTCGTTCAAAAAAAACTATTTCGATTTTTGTTGCTTTCGTGGGGTTAAAAAAGCGAAGAAGTGGAATCAGGAAGAAAATCTTCACGAAATCATTGAATCTCAGAGAAAAAAGCTACATATTTTTCAGAATAATTCTCAAAAGGCGTTCAGATTCCTGCCACGCCCATTTCGTGTCATCATTTTATAGAGTTCCAATCGCAGACCCCAGACTTCGTGAATGAATCAGCCGAGCTCAGATATCCACTTGAACACAAGAGGTCAGATGCAGTTTTCAGCGCCGCATGAACCCTTCAAAAATCCTTACCTAGACCCACTATCATATATCGTGTTTCACTGATTTATTCCGTTTCCGGACCCAAAAACTCGGAAACGGAAGCGGAACGGAACAGCCCAAAAAACACCGGAAATACGGAAACGGAATCGGAAACGGAACTGTTCCGCACAGCCCTGCTCAAGACATTGCAACAGAGTGGTCTCGGTACAGTGATGATCAAGGAGCCGCTGCGGTACTAACGCGGAACTGTCGCGGCACCGTTCAAGGTCGCGGCACTTCCCCTGCTCTGACGCGGAAGCCGGCAAATCTTCTGAGCCTTGTGTTCGGTTCAATTCGTTCCTTTCCCATGCCAGGCATGGACATCCTCGCATGGTATTCCATTTCCTCGTTCAGAGTTACCCTAGTTATACTTCGCTTGTCGAGGACCTCAATGACCAGCCCACTCAAACTTGAATTATCTAATTACTTAGTCAGTCAAGGTTTCCGGAGCTTTTTTGTAGAACTCCCACCACAATCAACGTCTATCACGATAGCATTTGTCCAAGAAACCATGCATATCAAGGATCTCTGGTTAAAAGCACCACACTCAAGGTTTGTTGCGAAGTCCTGAGGTGTTTAATGAATCGGTTACATTTAGGAAATAGGTGTGTTCAGGAAAAATGTGCCAGAGAAGAATTCTAAGCTCTCTGATGCAGAAGAAAAACTATTAGAAACGCTGTGTAAAAGCGTCCTGGACTACAAAATCGGTGAGTGTTTCATCCGAGGTCAATCATCGTTGACCTATAAATAGCTTTACAGATGACATGCTTTCGACGATTTCGGAGAAAGAGAAAACGAAAAACGCCGATGAGGTTCGTTTGAAGCGAAGGAAGAAGAAGCTCAGAAACAGGTCCATCTAGTAAGTGTGATGAACATTACATACGCTAATAAAGGCAGCTTACGCGCAGAAAACCGCGCTTTGATTGCTCTACAAGAACCCTCAATTTTCGGAGAGAGCTCTTTTATGATTCTTTTGAGAATTCAACTCCCCACGCCTATCTTTGAGAGTTTTGGCCGAGCGATAGCTGCGAAATGGCCGAGAAATAGTCCACCAGGCTCCGCAGCGGCTCCTGGTCGGCTATTTCTCGGCTTTTCACGAAACGGTAAAGAAATCGCCGTGGGACAGACGAGAAATAACTGAGAAATAACTGGAAGTAACCGAAAGTAGCCAAGACGCAGCCGTCGCCGGCTCGCCGAGCCGCCATCCGGAGCCGCCAGCGGTTGGGCTAGGCCTCCAGAGTCTGAGTGAGGTTCAAATACCTCAAACTCGGAAAGTTGGACCGATGGAGGTGTTGGCATCTGAATCATGTCTCTGGGATGCGTCGTGTACTTACCTGGAAAGCAATACTTCTCGGCTATTTCGCGGCAAGCATTATATAGCAGCTATTCCTCGGATATTTCGCGGCTATTCCGCGGCGAGCATCATTTGACAGCTATTTCGCGTCTATTGAGCTAAAACTCTCGGAAATCTAGCGCGTTTGATGTCCGCGACAAAAAGTACTAGGCTAAATGGTTTTGCGATTGAAAGTTTGGAATACATGAGATAATTCCCCCTGTCTTACATTTCCAAAAAAAAACTTCACATTAAAAAGATTCCATTATTCATGTTTGAATATTAGGATCCCTTGAGAGAGAGAGTATTCAGCACCTTTTTTCGATAGCAACTGTTCCTTTCGATAAACAACTTTTAAAGTTTTCTATTTTTTTAGCGGCCTGATCCAGTGGTTCACCTGATCTGTTCATTTTAAATGCACACTTCAATCTCAAAACCTGTCTCTAGTTTCTTTGTTTTTATTGGAGAGAATTTTGGGCTGATCACAATGGTGTCTCCAGAATAGCTAAGGACCCACTACATATGAAGGTAGCTATTGCTTTCCGAAAATTGTGGACGGTGGGGAATTCGTGGACGAGTTCTCTCGGGCCTGTTTTTCCTCGTCGTTCGCAGCCATCACACCGAAGCAGACTACTCTATAAGGCTAGACCACTACAAATGGGAGAACGTAGGTTTTAATCAAAATCCATGGCGCGTCTCGTCCCGCTTGAGACCGAAAACCCTGAAGTGGGTGGAGGGAAAGGGGCTCGATTTTTCTCGCTTATTTTGAAGAGTTTAGATCCCGCGTTTGGCAGGGGCTAGACACAGCGGCTGGACCATAATACCAAACTTCACCAAAGAGCATAGCTTCGTTGGGTGGACTCACCAACCTTCACCCCTGGGCAGGTGAAGTGGGGAACCTTCACCATTGGGAAAGCCGGTGACAACCGGTGAAACGCCCCGAGAAAGAATGAAAGTGACCCAACACTCATGCAAGTCATTTTCAAGATTGAGCGGGTGTCGCTGCTGGTTTTTCGCCCATAACGTTTTTACCCTAGAAGATAGCCCTTTGGTGAGGGTTGTTTTTGGAATCCCCATAAAATTCTGCATCGAATAGCGTTTTCAGTTTCAAAAAACAGGTTCCCCTTCTACCAGCCGATTTCAGTTTATAAAAAACATTTTTTTCGCCTGAAATTATCGGTTTTTTCGCCCATAACTTATTTGTGCTTGGAGATAGACCTTTGGTGAAGGTTGTTTTCGAAATTTCGATGGATTTCTGCGTCGACTGGCGTTTCCACTTTGGAAAAAATTTTTCTCGATCCTTCAGACTAATTCATTTTACGAAACACCGGTTTTTCGCCTATACCTCTTCAACCGTTTGAGATAGGGTTCTGGTGAAGGTTGTTTTTGAAATATCCGTAAAATTTTGCGTTGAATGACATATCGGGTTCCTAACTCTACTAGCTCCATAAGCCAGCCAGGTCGGTGGAGCCGAGTCCCGTTGTAGGCTCGAGGAGAACTCTGCGTCTCCTACTTACACCATAGAGGCGAGAGCACCCTATGGAGATAACTATGGAGCTCGGCTCCACCGACCTGGCTGCCTTATGGGGCCAGCAAAGTTAGGAACTCGCTATATCATTCGACGCAGAATTTTACGTGGATTTCAAAAACAACCTTCATCAAAACCCTATCTTCAACGGTTAAAGAGTTATAAGCGAAAAACCGATGTTTCGTACAATGAATTAGGCTGAAGGATCGAGAGAATACTTTTCTAAACTTGAAACACTAGTCGACGCAGAATTCCATCGATATTCCGAAAACAACCTTTACCAAAGGTCTATCTCCAAACACAAAAAAGTTGTGGACGAAAAACCGATAATTTTAGGCGAAAAAAATGCACCTAATAAACTGCAATCGGCTGGTAGAAGGGGAACGTATTTTTCAAAACCAAAAACGCTATTCGATGCAGAATTATATAGGGATTCCGAAAACAACCTTCACCAAAGGGCTATCTTTTAGGGTAAAAAAGTTATGGACAAAAAACTGATTGCTTTTGGTGAAAGAAACGTTATTTCATAAATTGAAATCGGCTGAGAGACTGGAAACGTATTTTTCTCAACATGAAAACATTATTCGACGCGAAATTCCATGAAGACTTTGAAAACAGCTTCGTTCAAAGATTCGTCTTGAAGGGCAAAAATTTTATGAGCGAAGAACGGGTAGTTTTTTCAAAAATCGCTTGGAAAAATTTTCCGAAAAATTTTGACTCCAAGACAGCTCAAAGGAAATTTTCCATGACCTAGGCAGGTCATTTCATTAAGAATAGTGAATTTCAAAAGGAGGTCATTTAAGGAAAAAAATTTCAAAATTAATGATTAAAAAGAAATATGTACTGAATGCAAAAAAAAGAGGATTGAGAAAACGACAAATTTTGAAGTTGCAAGTCTTGGGGAACCTTCACCATTCCACACTCAGGTACCCTGAACAACCTTCACCTCTCGGACCGCTGTCTCCACCACAACGAACCTATGCCAAAGAGCTTGGAGTGTGGCTTTAGCCCAGTCCCTGCCGAGTTTTCGTCGTTATTTCTTTACTTTTTTCCCTAAACGAACTCAGGGCTCGTCTTCTGCAGAAAAAAAGATTTTTCATAGTGGACCCTGCCTTCAAAGGTTCCATGAGTTGATGTCGCTGCTTTCGTCTCAGCGTCGAATAGCCCTGGGGCGTTCGCGGCTACGAAGGATTATCACAGAGCGCTCTGCCAACCCCATGGTCAGGCGTTCTCGCCGGCAAACGGGAAAATATCTTTCGATATCGTTTTTGTGAATTCAGTGGCTATTTGTCTGATGGTGGCGAGGCAAGCCGAGGCGACTCCGTTCATACTCGATCTCTCAGTGACGCGCTTAATCAATCAACTTCGTCAGTCAACTGGTGGTCTGCAGCTGAATGAGGTCTAATTAGATGTAAACACTGATATTTAACTAATACTCACTCCTAAATCGGTTGTTGCTTGTACATCATGTATTGTTGTTGTATATAACTATTGTATTGTTGTTGTATATAACTATTGCTATAAATTCGTCTAAGAGGGTCTAGCAGTGCATGATATTGACAAGTTATTCTAATCACAGGGCGACAACGCTTCAAAGACCGACTCTGAAGCCAAATAACTCAGAGAGGCTAGGACGATTTGTTTCAAACGCCGAGTCTTGTCTTAAAAGCACAGAAAGAATCTTACTGACAGCTCGATACGGGCGAAAAACAACATGCAGAACTCTTAACGTTATCTTAGCCCTGACACCAATTAAACTATTCTCCGAATTGGATGCGTATCTTGCAGAGAATTACTTGCTGATCACAATGGTCTCTGGAATCGTTCAAAGGCCCCTATAAACAGAGTTATGGCTCCTGAAAAGAGAAGGAGCGCGGCCCGCGGTGGTGACTGAGAGGGTCGGGCCATTAGGGTGGTGGTTGTAATGTGCCCAAACCTCGAAACCGGTGGGGAAGGAGCGAGGGTCTCCTCTTATCCTTCCGCGGTTCGGACACATTACGACCACCACCCGGCTCTTGGTATTCGCTCATATCCAGCTTAGGTGGAAAATTTGAGATCTCGCATTTGGAAAATGTTATAAAGGAGGTGCCTACTGCATGAATTGGCATGAAAATCACAAAATTCACGCCTGAGGGTATAATGTGCCTTTGAAGGCATCGTACGCGCTGAAAATCACTCGTTTTTTTGGTTTAAATGATTTTCTGGGCCCACCTAACAACGTAGGGAGAGTTTGTTCGGTTAAAAACACCTTATTGTGAAGATAAATGAGGTTGAATGTCTCAAATTCCGTCAAAAAAGGCCGGCCGTCCGTCAGTCATCTGTACAAACTGCTGTCGGCCATCATATAAGTCAATGATCAACAATTGATACAGTACAACTGAGGGGAAGTTGATGGAATATACTTTACGATTACGTGATGGCTTTTCTACACAAATCGGTTAACCTTTCCTTATTTACAAATCACTTGAAAGATGATGAACTTCATTTGATCGTGAGATCGTTGGTCAAAACAGCGATATCTAACGATCGACTCTTCTTTTCTCGAAAGTCGATTAAGATGTTTTCGGTCTGAAAAAAGGGTTTTCAGTGATTTTTTTTCGCGCTTTTTTCAGCGTAGCTGTTATACTGGGTACTAGAGCTCTCATCATATATGGAAAACTCGAATACGAAATTCATCGTGAACGATGCCTTTAAAGGTAGCATACACGCTCAGAAACAGCATCATTTTTTTCGCATGAATCGAGAGGTCAGAATTGCCAGGATTCAGAACTGACGAAAAGAAAACGAAAAAAACAATGCGGATGAAGAAAGAGCAGGTTGTTTCTGTACTGGATTGAAAGTGGACATGTCACACCGCAGCAGTGTTCACCATGAATATCATATTCGGATTCGACTCAAAAAATGGGTTGTTTGGTCGTGAGCTGTCGAATAGTGAAGAAACAGCTGTAGAAAAGCATTCAGAAAGGTTTATGAAGTACGAAAAGGTTCAGGGCGCGGACGAGCTTACGCGTCCTGCCATTTTCTGCAAGCGCGCTCTGATGGCGAAATGTGCGCGAATCGATCAGACTGGACGTGGCGAGGTTGCTCGGCAATTTGCCATCGAAAACGTCAGCGGCGCCACAAGCTCGTCAGAACGGGTTGCGGGCGAGATAAGCAGGCGTACTAGCCTAACGAAATCACCACTTTGCAGCCGTTTTCATAAATTCCTGGCCTAAAACAATACGTTACTTTGCCGACACGAGGGAACAATATTCTAGATTTGGTATTAGCAAATGACGAAAAACTGGTGAAAAATATTACCCTCAATCCACCTGTGGGTTCTAGTGATCATAACAGCCTTGCTTTTCATTTATCATGTTCTTTTCCTGAGTCGGAAGTGACGTGGTATCGGTACTTCAGAGGCTGCGATGTTGGTGGAGTTTCAGACTACCTCCTATCTGTAGATTGGAGACAGTCTTTCGAAACAGTACAAATGATCAATGCTAAATATGAGATGCTTTTAGATATATTACATCACAGCATAGACTTATTCGTCCCTATGAAACGAGTTTGTGCCACTCGATCCTTTCTTCCGTCTTATCTTCAAAATATGATAGACCATAGAAGTTGTTTATTTAGCGTAGCCATCACCACGAAACTTGATAGTGATTGGGAAAAATTTCATGCATATTCGAGTAAATTCAATAATCGACTCAAAAAGTACAACAAAAGCGTTGAGAAAAAAATTATTGAAAGTAACAACGAGAGAGGCTTTTATAAATTTCTAAAAAAGAGACTCAAACCTACAAACCACGATTCCCAGTCTGAAAAAAGGAGAGAAGTGGCAACTTTAGATCAGGATCAAGGCAGATCTATTAGCAGATAAATTCGGGGAGGTGTATAGTGCGAGTGATACTATTTTACCAGCGTTTGATCCTGAAGTTAATCTCTTGAAATGAGCACTTTTCCATGGTTTGATGGAATTACTTGGTATATGAGCTTCTCAATAAATTACCCTGTTCATTTCTCATGCTAACCAGATTATAAATGGCTGTTTTTCTACAAATGTATTGGGCATATCATTGCTGAGTCCTATTGCGTACCTGTTCAATCAATCATTGTGTTATTCGGAAATTCCGTTAAGATGGAAACATTCTTTCGTAACTCCCCTGCTGAAAAAAGAGCCTGCCAGTTTGGCAGGAAATTATAGGCCAGTGAGTATAACCTCCCACTTGTGTAGAATTTTCGAAAAGGTATTGAAAAAACACATTGAAAAAACACATTGAAAAATATTGAAAAAGCTTCATCATGTCACATTTGGATAGAAACTCTATCACATCCCTCCGAATCAGCACGGATTCCATGCGCTGGTAAATCTGTGGAATCAAATCTTCTCTCAGAATGTATGTCAATGACTGGACTGGGAGTACATGGATGCTAAGAAGGGCTGTGATGTAGTATATTTTGATTTCGCCAAGGCGTTTGATCTGGTAGATCATGTTAAGAATTGATTCACAAAATCACTAAACTGAAATTTCATCCCCCTGGTTATAGCGCGTGGTTGAAGGGTTACCTCGAAAACGAAGTTTTCAGAGTGAGAATAGGTTCTTGCTTCCTCAACGGTCAGAGAAGCTAGCAGTGGAGTGCCACAGGGCGGAGTACTGTCTCCAGTCCTATTTGCATTGTACACTGCCGAGCTCCCTCAATATATTAATAGAGAGATGCGGGAGTCAAATGCACACAATTTGCAGATTAGATGTTAAGATTCATAGAATAATAGAGAGAGTCCTGCTGACCATATTGAGATGCAAACTCGCTTTTAGACCAGGATTTACAACTGGTCACTTCACTTGGGAGCTACACCTTTAGCTCCCCTGAAAAGACGAGATTTATATGAGAATTGGAGTTCCAAGCTCTCCAAGTTTTATAAACTTGATGATCAAGCTTTTGAATTCAGTGGATTCAGGTTAGAGACTCCAGGATTTCATTATGATAGCATAAACTGGATTTTCTGAATCATTATAAGCATCTGAGTAACAAAGGCTTTTCGCGCACTTTCCTTACTTATAAAGCGCTCTCAACGTGTGATAAAAGATGTTCTTGTTAGAGCCTATAAAACTT